>WHSA01000538.1:0-36380 GCA_012931725.1 Litsea cubeba
GAATGCGAAGGCTAATAATTAAGATTAGACCGCCTCTTCTCCCCGCTAAATAGAGTGGGGAAGACGGATTGAACAGAAGGGTTTGATGGCATTTCGTCTCAGCAGGGCATCATCCGCTTGAAAGGTTTAGTGTTCTGTGAAAACCGAAGGAGATACCTTCGATGAATAAGCATAAGAAAGAAAAGATTCCATTTCACAAGCAATCGATGAGAAGGCGACGTTCTAAGGGGATTGAATCCCTTGTTATGTTAGGATGGAGTTCAAGGCCAGTCTCGTATCTATCTCAATCCTAGGAGGGAGTCAGAGAAGAAGCTGTTGCAAGCAAAAACAAGTATCCGTATCCATCTTGTAGCTCACTTCAGGCAGTAGGAATAAAGAGAACATCTTCTATGAATAGGGTTCCAAACCAGGCAGATGAAGAAGAAGTAAAGGAAGAAGACCGCACCGAAGAAAAAGGCGGAGTGAAGTTTGGGCAGAATCCAGGCAGGGCGAGGTGCAGAGAAATTCCTATCAAATCAAAGCGAGCACTAGTCTATTTCTCATTATCAACGCTTGCTTGAACTATACTAATTCTTTGGATCAAAGGTTGCTTCCTCTTCTAGTGGGGGTATAAACCATAGAGCAGCAAGCACGGCTTAGGCGGAAGCAGAAGTTTATGCTTGCCTTGCTGACTCTTCCATTGATTAGTGAAGTGGACTACGGAAAGGCAGGGCATTAAGGTTGATAGATTGGTTTAGTCAAGCCGAGAAAGAGCCAATCAAGTACATCCTGGTTGTTATAGGCACGATGAAATCTTAGAAGAAAGCGGTGGTAGGATCCGACGGTAGGAAAGCCTAACCGTACTGATTACTTATAGATGAGGTCAGAAGCGGATGCGAAGGCTAAATAATTTAGATTAGACCGCCACTTCTCCCAGATAAATAGAGTGGGGAAGACGGACTGAACAGAAGTGTTTGATGGCATTTCGTCTCAGCAGGGCATCATCCGCTTGAAAGGTTTAGTGTTCTGTGAAAACCGAAGGAGATACCTTCGATGGATAAGCATAAGAAAGAAAAGATTCCATTTCACAAGCAATTGAAAGGAGAAAGTGGTCTTCCCCAAAGTTTATATTACCCAGGCTAGAAGAGCAATCTGTGCCGTGGGCAAAGAGGAAGATAGGTTTAGTCAAGCGCCGAAGCCTTCCTAGTTGAGTCAATCTGAATAGCTTCTAGTTGAGTAAGGATGATAGCCGAAGTGTGTCAACCATTCTCGATTCAATCTGAAACTGCCCCGTTGGATTCATCATTCAATCTGACCGCTTGAAAGCAGAAGTGGGAAAGCGAAGGTCAGATCCATCAATTCCTTTTCATCTTACGCTGGTCAGCGGCGCCTCCGAACAATTACATATTATAGATCAAAGGAAGTCGCCTTTTAGACTGCCTGCCACCCAACAGCCTGACTTAGCCTTAGCTTTCGCCCTTGATGATGAACTTCTAATAGATAGAGCGGCAACCGCTGTTGCTGTTGTGGGAATGCCCTCAATAAGCAGCTAACCGAAGAGGGTTCAGAAGAAAGAGAGATTGGAAATCGATTCAAGGAGATGGGCTCGATCTCAGCCGATTAGAACGACTCTTTCTTAGTTTCAGGTGAGCTAGCAGTGTTTGAGTATTGAAAGCGGAATGAAAAAGATCGATGAGAAGGCGACGTTCTAGGGGGATCGAATCCCTTGTTATGTTAGGATGGAGTTCAAGGCCAGTCTCGTATCTATCTCAATCCTAGGAGGGAGTAAGAGAAGAAGCTGTTGCAAGCAAAAACAAGTATCCGTATCCGTCTTGTGGCTTCACTTCAGGCAGTAGGAATAAAGAGAACATCTTCTATGAATAGGGTTCCAAACCAGGCAGATGAAGAAGAAGTAAAGGAAGAAGACCGCACCGAAGAAAAAAGGCGGAGTGAAGTTTGGGCAGAATCCAGGCAGGGCGAGGTGCAGAGAAATTCCTATCAAATCAAAGCGAGCACTAGTCTATTTCTCATTATCAACGCTTGCTTGAACTATACTAATTCTTTGGATCAAAGGTTGCTTCCTCTTCTAGTGGGGGTATAAACCATAGAGCAGCAAGCACGGCTTAGGCGGAAGCAGAAGTTTATGCTTGCCTTGCTGACTCTTCCATTGATTAGTGAAGTGGACTACGGAAAGGCAGGGCATTAAGGTTGATAGATTGGTTTAGTCAAGCCGAGAAAGAGCCGATCAAGTACACCCTGGTTGTTATAGGCAAGATGAAATCTTAGAAGAAAGCGGTGGTAGGATCCGACGGTAGGAAAGCCTAACCGTACTGATTACTTATAGATGAGGTCAGAAGCGGATGCGAAGGCTAAATAATTAAGATTAGACCGCCACTTCTCCCAGATAAATAGAGTGGGGAAGACGGATTGAACAGAAGGGTTTGATGGCATTTCGTCTCAGCAGGGCATCATCCGCTTGAAAGGTTTAGTATTCTGTGAAAACCGAAGGAGATACCTTCGATGGATAAGCATAAGAAAGAAAAGATTCCATTTCACAAGCATTGAAAGGAGAAAAGTGGTCTTCCCCAAAGTTTATATTACCCAAGCTAGAAGAGCAATCTGTGCCGTGGGCAAAGAGGAAGATAGGTTTAGTCAAGCGCCGAAGCCTTCCTAGTTGAGTCAATCCGAATAGCTTCTAGTTGAGTAAGGATGAGAGCCGAAGTGTGTCAACCATTCTCGATTCAATCTGAAACTGCCCCGTTGGATTCATCATTCAATCTGACCGCTTGAAAGCTGAAGTGGCAAAGCGAAGGTCAGATCCATCAATTCCTTTTCATCCTACGCTGGTCAGCGCGCCTCCGAACAATTACATATTATAGATAGAAAGGAAGTCGCCTTTTAGACTGCCTGCCACCCAACAGCCTGACTTAGCCTTAGCTTTCGCCCTTGAATGAGCTTCTAATAGATAGAGCGGCAACCGCTGTTGCTGTTGTGGGAATGCCCTCAATAAGCAGCTAAGCGAAGAGGGTTCAGAAGAAAGAGAGATTGGAAATCGATTCAAGGAGATGGGCTCGATCTCAGCCGATTAGAACGACTCTTTCTTAGTTTTAGGTGAGCCAGCAGTGTTCGAGTGTTGAAAGCGGAATGAAAAAGTTCGATGAGAAGGCGACGTTCTAGGGGATCGAATCCCTTGTTATGTTAGGATGGAGTTCAAGGCCAGTCTCGTATCTATCTCAATCCTAGGAGGGAGTAAGAGAAGATGTTGCAAGCAAAAACAAGTATCCGTATCCGTCTTGTGGCTCACTTCAGGCAGTAGGAATAAAGAGAACATCTTCTATGAATAGGGTTCCAAACCAGGCCGATGAAGAAGAAGTAAAGGAAGAAGACCGCACCGAAGAAAAAGGCGGAGTGAAGTTAGGGCAGAATCCAGGCAGGGCGAGGTGCAGAGAAATTCCTATCAAATCAAAGCGAGCACTAGTCTATTTCTCATTATCAACGCTTGCTTGAACTGTACTAATTCTTAGGATCAAAGGTTGCTTCCTCTTCTAGTGGGGGTATAAACCATAGAGCAGCAAGCACGGCTTAGGCGGAAGCAGAAGTTTATGCTTGCCTTGCTGACTCTTCCATTGATTAGTGAAGTGGACTACGGAAAGGCAGGGCATTAAGGTTGATAGATTGGTTTAGTCAAGCCGAGAAAGAGCCAATCAAGTACACCCTGGTTGTTATAGGCAAGATGAAATCTTAGAAGAAAGCGGTGGTAGGATCCGACGGTAGGAAAGCCTAACCGTACTGATTACTTATAGATGAGGTCAGAAGCGGATGCGAAGGCCAAATAATTAAGATTAGACCGCCACTTCTCCCAGATAAATAGAGTGGGGAAGACGGATTGAACAGAAGGGTTTGATGGCATTTCGTCTCAGCAGGGCATCATCCGCTTGAAAGGTTTAGTGTTCTGTGAAAACCGAAGGAGATACCTTCGATGGATAAGCATAAGAAAGAAAGATTCCATTTCACAAGCAATTGAAAGGAGAAAGTAGTCTTCCCAAAGTTTATATTACCCAGGCTAGAAGAGCAATCTGTGCCGTGGGCAAAGAGGAAGATAGGTTTAGTCAAGCGCCGAAGCCTTCCTAGTTGAGTCAATCCGAATAGCTTCTAGTTGAGTAAGGATGATAGCCGAAGTGTGTCAACCATTCTCGATTCAATCTGAAACTGCCCCGTTGGATTCATCATTCAATCTGACCGCTTGAAAGCTGAAGTGGGAAAGCGAAGGTCAGATCCATCAATTCCTTTTCATCCTACGCTGGTCAGCGCGCCTCTGAACAATTACATATTATAGATAGAAAGGAAGTCGCCTTTTAGACTGCCTGCCACCCAACAGCCTGACTTAGCCTTAGCTTTCGCCCTTGAATGAACTTCTAATAGATAGAGCGGCAACCGCTGTTGCTGTTGTGGGAATGCCCTCAATAAGCAGCTAAGCGAAGAGGGCTCAGAAGAAAGAGAGATTGGAAATCGATTCAAGGAGATGGGCTCGATCTCAGCCGATTAGAACGACTCTTTCTTAGTTTCCAGGTGAGCTAGCAGTGTTCGAGTGTTGAAAGCGGAATGAAAAAGATCGATGAGAAGGCGACGTTCTAGGGGATTGAATCCCTTGTTATGTGAGGATGGAGTTCAAGGACCAGTCTCGTATCTATCTCAATCCTAGGAGGGAGTAAGAGAAGAAGCTGTTGCAAGCAAAAACAAGTATCCGTATCCGTCTTGTAGCTCACTTCAGGCAGTAGGAATAAAGAGAACATCTTCTATGAATAGGGTTCCAAACCAGGCAGATGAAGAAGAGTAAGGAAGAAGACCGCACCGAAGAAAAAGGCGGAGTGAAGTTAGGGCAGAATCCAGGCAGGGCGAGGTGCAGAGAAATTCCTATCAAATCAAGCGAGCACTAGTCTATTTCTCATTATCAACGCTTGCTTGAACTGTACTATTTCTTAGGATCAAAGGTTGCTTCCTCTTCTAGTGGGGGTAGAAACCATAGAGTAGCAAGCACGGCTTAGGCGGAAGCAGAAGTTTATGCTTGCCTTGCTGACTCTTCCATTGATTAGTGAAGCGGACTACGGAAAGGCCGGGCATTAAGGTTGATAGATTGGTTTAGTCAAGCCGAGAAAGAGCCAATCAAGTACACCCAGGTTGTTATAGGCAAGATGAAATCTTAGGAGAAAGCGGTGGTAGGATCCGACGGTAGGAAAGCCTAACCGTACTGATTACTTATAGATGAGTTCAGAAGCGGATGCGAAGGCCTAATAATTAAGATTAGACCGCCTCTTCTCCCAGATAAATAGAGTGGGGAAGACGGATTGAACAGAAGGGTTTGATGGCATTTCGTCTCAGCAGGGCATCATCCGCTTGAAAGGTTTAGTGTTCTGTGAAAACCGAAGGAGATACCTTCGATGGATAAGCATAAGAAAAGAAAAGATTCCATTTCACAAGCATTGAAAGGAGAAAGTAAGTCTTCCCCAAAGTTTATATTACCCCAGGCTAGAAGAGCAATCTGTGCCGTGGGCAAAGAGGAAGATAGGTTTAGTCAAGCGCCGAAGCCTTCCTAGTTGAGTCAATCCGAATAGCTTCTAGTTGAGTAAGGATGATAGCCGAAGTGTGTCAACCATTCTCGATTCAATCTGAAACTGCCCCGTTGGATTCATCATTCAATCTGACCGCTTGAAAGCTGAAGTGGGAAAGCGAAGGTCAGATCCATCAATTCCTTTTCATCCTACGCTGGTCAGCGCGCCTCTGAACAATTACATATTATAGATAGAAAGGAAGTCGCCTTTTAGACTGCCTGCCACCCAACGGCCTGACTTAGCCTTAGCTTTCGCCCTTGAATGAACTTCTAATAGATAGAGCGGCAACCGCTGTTGCTGTTGTGGGAATGCCCTCAATAAGCAGCTAAGCGAAGAGGGCTCCGAAGAAAGAGAGATTGGAAATCGATTCAAGGAGATGGGCTCGATCTCAGCCGATTAGAACGACTCTTTCTTAGTTTCAGGTGAGCTAGCAGTGTTCGAGTGTTGAAAGCGGAATGAAAAAGATCGATGAGAAGGCGACGTTCTAGGGGGATTGAATCCCTTGTTATGTTAGGATGGAGTTCAAGGCCAGTCTCGTATCTATCTCAATCCTAGGAGGGAGTAAGAGAAGAAGCTGTTGCAAGCAAAAACAAGTATCCGTATCCGTCTTATGGCTCACTTCAGGCAAGTAGGAATAAAGAGAACATCTTCTATGAATAGGGTTCCAAACCAGGCAGATGAAGAAGAGTAAAGGAAGAAGACCGCACCGAAGAAAAAGGCGGAGTGAGTTAGGGCAGAATCCAGGCAGGGCGAGGTGCAGAGAAATTCCTATCAAATCAAAGCGAGCACTAGTCTATTTCTCATTATCAACGCTTGCTTAAACTTTACTATTTCTTAGGATCAAAGGTGCTTCCTCTTCTAGTGGGGGTATAAACCATAGAGCAGCAAGCACGGCTTAGGCGGAAGCAGAAGTTATGCTTCCCTTGCTGACTCTTCCATTGATTAGTGAAGTGGACTACGGAAAGGCAGGGCATTAAGGTTGATAGATTGGTTTAGTCAAGCCGAGAAAGAGCCAATCAAGTACACCCTGGTTGTTATAGGCAAGATGAAATCTTAGAAGAAAGCGGTGGTAGGATCCGGCGGTAGGAAAGCCTAACCGTACTGATAACTTATAGTTTTTTTTTTTTTTTTGAAGAATAAGTTAGTTCTTCATTTCTGAAAAAATAATAAATTACACTGGAATTCCAAGACCCAAAACGATCTCAGAAACTCCAAAATGGGGCATACCCCATAAAGCCAACAAACCTACTAATCATCAAAGAAACCTAAAAGGCAATAAAACATAATAAATGCCCACAGCCCGGGCTCCAAGCACAAACGAAAAAAAAAATGCACTCCCTAAGAAAATCAATCCTAATCACAAAGAGATTTATACAGAGTTTCAAGATTACAAAAATTAATTGGAATTGTATCCACATTCCTACTAATGAATTTACTGAACTTTAAAGTCTTCGAATGAATCAAAGAGAATTGCACCTGCGGAAAACTCTTAATGACAGCATGAAGTCGCCTTGCTTGGAACCGCTCCCTCCAATCTGATTGGGTCAGGGTCTCGAAGCAGATGCTGAAGAGAAAGTTCTGCCTCAATTGTGATTAAGCTATCAATGTGTGGGAGTAGATGCAGAATTTGGAATACTCCTTCATAAAAATTGATCAACTGCGCAATTTGTACATGCTTGGGTTGATGGACATCTCTCCATAAAATGCCAACCAATACCTGATTAGTTGGGACTATGGATAATCTCCAACTAGTTGCATCGCTCATCAGACAAACTAGGAGGAGACTGTTGGACATGTGGAGGAATATTCCAATGGCAGTAATGTTATCTGGTAAACTGATGCCCAGATAAAGAATTCGAGTAGTCACCACTTGGATTATTTTATGCAGAATTGACTCTCGAGTATTGGAGACTTGCTTGAATATCCTTCCATTTCGCTCTGCCCATATATGCCAAACAAAAGCATTGAAGAAGAGTTTCCCAAGTGTTAAAGCTCCTACCTCTTGCTGATCTAACCGAGATATTACTGATTCTAGCAATTCAAGCACAGTATCACAGTGGACTGCCACCAAATTCAGCTTAGAAAGCATTAGATTCCAAATTTCTTGAGAATAAGGGCAGTGAACCATAAGATGAGTAGCGGTCTCCCATGTGCAGTCACAAAGTACACAACATGAATCACAATCAACATTCCTTTGGAGCAGGAAGTCTTTGGTTTTCAGTCTTTCTCGAAGAAGCATCCATGCACATACTGAATGTTTTTTAATGCATCCTTTAAACCAAATTGCAGAAGGCCATTGGAGGTTCTGATTAGAGAAATTACAAATATAATTGTAAGAGGAGCGTAGAGTAAATTTCCCCTGATCTTCAAGAGTCCAAACAATTTCATCCTCAAAGTTTACCCATGGTTGGATCTCAGCAGGAATTGTTTGTACAATATCCATCAGCTGATTCGAAGTCGGTGTAGGAAGATTCCACCCCTCATTCTGAATAAATTGGCTGACCTTGATGTCAGTACCCATCCCCAAATCATAGAGTGCTCGATCACCATAACAGTCCTTTAATCGACCACCATTTAGCCAAGGATCAGTCCAGAAGTGAGTCAAATGGCCATTCCCAATAAGAAATTTAATATGAGGTAGAGCAACATGACGAAGAGCTAGAATGCCTTTCCACCCCCACGAGGCAGACTTTGGGACTGGAGCATCCCAAAGGGAACACCCATGCAAATATCTAGCATAAACCCACATATTCCAGCAAGTATTTTTCTTTATAACAACATTCCACACTTGCCTTACAAAGGCAGCTTTTGCAACTCCATGAATGGACCGAATGCCCAGACCTCCCAAATTAATAGGTTGGCAAATGGAATTCCAGGCTATAGGATGAATATAATTTGAAGTCCAACAATTCCAAAAGAAATCCCTCACCTGGCGATCGAGAGCATGCAAAGTAGCTTGGGGAAGAAGGAAGACAGTTGCCCAGAATAAATGAAATGAAGCTAAAGTAGATTTAATCAGCTCCAATCTACCTGCATATGATAAAACCTTGGCTTTCCACCCAGCTAGTCGCTGTTGAACTTTGGCCAAAAGAGCTTGACAGTCACTGAAATTTAGCTTTTGTGAGGACAGAGGTACTCCCAGATACCTGATTGGAAATTTCGCCCGAGGAATATTTAGGATTGAGGATATGGCACTTTGAGTTTCCCTTGTACAATTTGCAAAAAGAATAGCACTCTTTAACCAGTTAACACCAAGTCCAGTAAATTCTTTAAAGTGCTGAAGGAAGTGTCTGAGGTTTGCAGCTGCAACTTCAGAAGCCTTGCTAAACACAATCAAATCATCAGCAAACATTAAATGGGAAATGGTTGCATTCCTTTTCAAAAATGGCGAAGGAATCATATTCGAAGAAGCATATTGTGCCATCATTAAAGAGAAAAATTCCATAACTATGGCAAAAAGGAAAGGTGATAACGGGCAGCCCTGTCTCAATCCTCGAGTTCCTTGAAAGAAACCCTCAGCACCCCCATTAACCAAAACTGAGAACTTCGCACCTGAAACACATTCCATGATGAGCTTGATGATGTGGTCCGGGAACTGTAAACACTTCAGAGCAGCCATCAAGAAATCCCAACTGACACTATCATAAGCTTTTGCAAGGTCAATCTTGATACACATTCTAGGAGTCCCTTGATCAATATGAAAATTATGGATAAGATCTTGCGCAAGAAGGATGTTATCTGTGATATTTCTGCCAGGAACAAAAGCTGATTGCATTGGACACACAATCTTAGCAATTGTAACTTTGAGTCTATTCACCAAAATTCTGCTAATAATTTTGTACAACTCATTTGTCAAAGCAATAGGCCGAAATTTATCTGGGGTATTTGCATTTTCAGTCTTTGGAACCAACACAATGAAAGTATTTTTCAGTTGTTTCAACATGGATCCATGTTTGAAGAAGTCCTTAATACCTGCACAAACATCCTTGCCTAATAGGCCAGCACACTTTGAAAAAATGTGCATTGAAACCATCAGGCCCTGGGGCTTTATTAGGATTTGCAGCCTAATCACCTCCTCAATTTCAGAAGTTGTAACTGGATTCATAAGGTTAAGGCATCCTCTTCAGAAACATAGCCATAAGGGATGACATGAGAAAGATCAGGGAAACAGTTATCAACCATAGGAGCCAAAATCTTTTGGAAGTGAGAAACAAATGTTGCAGCAATACCTGATGGTTCATTATAAATGTTCCCTTCTGTATCCTCAATTTGTGTAATAAAGGATTGTGTATGTCTTTGCCGCATAAGCCGATAAAAATACTTGGTGTTACTATCCCCCAAGTTTACTGCCAAATCCCTTGAACGCTGCTTGTACATACTTTCCTCAGCCTTTAAAAGGAGATCAAGGTCAAACCTTGCCTGACGCTCTTGTTCCTGAATATGTGAAGTGGACTACGGAAAGGCAGGGCATTAAGGTTGATAGATTGGTTTAGTCAAGCCGAGAAGGAGCCAATCAAGTACACCCTGGTTGTTATAGGCAAGATGAAATCTTAGAAGAAAGCGGTGGTAGGATCCGGCGGTAGGAAAGCCTAACCGTACTGATTACTTATAGTTGAGTTCAGAAGCGAATGCGAAGGCTAATAATTAAAATTAGACCGCCTCTTCTCCCAGATAAATAGAGTGGGGAAGACGGATTGAACAGAAGGGTTTGATGGCATTTCGTCTCAGCAGGGCATCATCCGCTTGAAAGGTTTAGTGTTCTGTGAAAACCGAAGGAGATACCTTCGATGGATAAGCATAAGAAAGAAAAGATTCCATTTCACAAGCAATTGAAAGGAGAAAGTAATCTTCCCCAAAGTTTATATTACCCAGGCTAGAAGAGCAATCTATGCCGTGGGCAAAGAGGAAGATAGGTTTAGTCAAGCGCCGAAGCCTTCCTAGTTAGAGTCAATCCGAATAGCTCCTAGTTGAGTAAAGGATGATAGCCGAAGTGTGTCAACCATTCTCGATTCAATCTGAAACTGCCCCGTTGGATTCATCATTCAATCTGACCGCTTGAAAGCTGAAGTGGGAAAGCGAAGGTCAGATCCATCAATTCCTTTTCATCCTACGCTGGTCAGCGCGCCTCTGAACAATTACATATTATAGATAGAAAGGAAGTCGCCTTTTAGACTGCCTGCCACCCAACAGCCTGACTTAGCCTTAGCTTTTTCGCCCTTGAATGAACTTCTAATAGATAGAGCGGCAACCGCTGTTGCTGTTGTGGGAATGCCCTCAATAAGCAGCTAAGCGAAGAGGGTTCAGAAGAAAGAGAGATTGGAAATCGATTCAAGGAGATGGGCTCGATCTCAGCCGATTAGAACGACTCTTTCTTAGTTTCAGGTGAGCTAGCAGTGTTCGAGTGTTGAAAGCGAGATGAGAAAGATCGATGAGAAGGCGACGTTCTATGGGGATTGAATACCTTGTTATGTTAGGATGGAGTTCAAGGCCAGTCTCGTATCTATCTCAATCCTAGGAGGGAGTCAGAGAAGAAGCTGTTGCAAGCAAAAACAAGTATCCGTATCCATCTTGTAGCTCACGTCAGGCAGTAGGAATAAAGAGAACATCTTCTATGAATAGGGTTCCAAACCAGGCAGATGAAGAAGAAGTAAAGGATGAAGACCGCACCGAAGAAAAAGGCGGAGTGAAGTTAGGGCAGAATCCAGGCAGGGCGAGGTGCAGAGAAATTCCTATCAAATCAAAGCGAGCACTAGTCTATTTCTCAGTATCAACGCTTGCTTGAACTGTACTATTTCTTAGGATCAAAGGTTGCTTCCTCTTCTAGTGGGGGTATAAACCATAGAGTAGCAAGCACGGCTTAGGCGGAAGCAGAAGTTTATGCTTGCCTTGCTGACTCTTCCATTGATTAGTGAAGTGGACTACGGAAAGGCAGGGCATTAAGGTTGATAGATTGGTTTAGTCAAGCCGAGAAGGAGCCAATCAAGTACACCCTGGTTGTTATAGGTAAGATGAAATCTTAGAAGAAAGCGGTGGTAGGATCCGGCGGTAGGAAAGCCTAACCGTACTGATTACTTATAGTTGAGTTCAGAAGCGAATGCGAAGGCTAATAATTAAAATTAGACCGCCTCTTCTCCCAGATAAATAGAGTGGGGAAGACGGATTGAACAGAAGGGTTTGATGGCATTTCGTCTCAGCAGGGCATCATCCGCTTGAAAGGTTTAGTGTTCTGTGAAAACCGAAGGAGATACCTTCGATGGATAAGCATAAGAAAGAAAAGATTCCATTTCACAAGCAATTGAAAGGAGAAAGTAATCTTCCCCAAAGTTTATATTACCCAGGCTAGAAGAGCAATCTGTGCCGTGGGCAAAGAGGAAGATAGGTTTAGTCAAGTGCCGAAGCCTTCCTAGTTGAGTCAATCTGAATAGCTTCTAGTTGAGTAAAGGATGATATCCGAAGTGTGTCAACCATTCTCGATTCAATCTGAAACTGCCCCGTTGGATTCATCATTCAATCTGACCGCTTGAAAGCTGAAGTGGGAAAGCGAAGGTCAGATCCATCAATTCCTTTTCATCCTACGCTGGTCAGCGCGCCTCTGAACAATTACATATTATAGATAGAAAGGAAGTCGCCTTTTAGACTGCCTGCCACCCAACAGCCTGACTTAGCCTTAGCTTTTCGCCCTTGAATGAACTTCTAATAGATAGAGCGGCAACCGCTGTTGCTGTTGTGGGAATGCCCTCAATAAGCAGCTAAGCGAAGAGGGTTCAGAAGAAAGAGAGATTGGAAATCGATTCAAGGAGATGGGCTCGATCTCAGCCGATTAGAACGACTCTTTCTTAGTTTCAGGTGAGCTAGCAGTGTTCGAGTGTTGAAAGCGGGATGAGAAAGATCGATGAGAAGGCGACGTTCTAAGGGGATTGAATCCCTTGTTATGTTAGGATGGAGTTCAAGGCCAGTCTCGTATCTATCTCAATCCTAGGAGGGAGTCAGAGAAGAAGCTGTTGCAAGCAAAAACAAGTATCCGTATCCGTCTTGTAGCTCACTTCAGGCACTAGGAATAAAGAGAACATCTTCTATGAATAGGGTTCCAAACCAGGCAGATGAAGAAGAAGTAAAGGAAGAAGACCGCACCGAAGAAAAAGGCGGAGTGAAGTTAGGGCAGAATCCAGGCAGGGCGAGGTGCAGAGAAATTCCTATCAAATCAAAGCGAGCACTAGTCTATTTCTCATTATCAACGCTTGCTTGAACTGTACTATTTCTTAGGATCAAAGGTTGCTTCCTCTTCTAGTGGGGGTATAAACCATAGAGTAGCAAGCACGGCTTAGGCGGAAGCAGAAGTTTATGCTTGCCTTGCTGACTCTTCCATTGATTAGTGAAGTGGACTACGGAAAGGCAGGGCATTAAGGTTGATAGATTGGTTTAGTCAAGCCGAGAAAGAGCCAATCAAGTACACCCTGGTTGTTATAGGCAAGATGAAATCTTAGAAGAAAGCGGTGGTAGGATCCGGCGGTAGGAAAGCCTAACCGTACTGATTACTTATAGTTGAGTTCAGAAGCGAATGCGAAGGCTAATAATTAAGATTAGACCGCCTCTTCTCCCAGATAAATAGAGTGGGGAAGACGGATTGAACAGAAGGGTTTGATGGCATTTCGTCTCAGCAGGGCATCATCCGCTTGAAAGGTTTAGTGTTCTGTGAAAACCGAAGGAGATACCTTCGATGGATAAGCATAAGAAAGAAAAGATTCCATTTCACAAGCAATTGAAAGGAGAAAGTAATCTTCCCCAAAGTTTATATTACCCAGGCTAGAAGAGCAATCTGTGCCGTGGGCAAAGAGGAAGATAGGTTTAGTCAAGCGCCGAAGCCTTCCTAGTTGAGTCAATCCGAATAGCTTCTAGTTGAGTAAGGATGATAGCCGAAGTGTGTCAACCATTCTCGATTCAATCTGAAACTGCCCCGTTGGATTCATCATTCAATCTGACCGCTTGAAAGCTGAAGTGGGAAAGCGAAGGTCAGATCCATCAATTCCTTTTCATCCTACGCTGGTCAGCGCGCCTCTGAACAATTACATATTATAGATAGAAAGGAAGTCGCCTTTTAGACTGCCTGCCACCCAACAGCCTGACTTAGCCTTAGCTTTTCGCCCTTGAATGAACTTCTAATAGATAGAGTGGCAACCGCTGTTGCTGTTGTGGGAATGCCCTCAAAAAGAAGCTAAGCGAAGAGGGTTCAGAAGAAAGAGAGATTGGAAATCGATTCAAGGAGATGGGCTCGATCTCAGCCGATTAGAACAACTCTTTCTTAGTTTCAGGTGAGCTAGCAGAGTTCGAGTGTTGAAAGCGGAATAAAAAGATCGATGAGAAGGCGACGTTCTAAGGGGATTGAATCCCTTGTTATGTTAGGATGGAGTTCAAGGCCAGTCTCGTATCTATCTCAATCCTAGGAGGGAGTCAGAGAAGAAGCTGTTGCAAGCAAAAATAAGTATCCGTATCCGTCTTGTAGCTCACTTCAGGCAGTAGGAATAAAGAGAACATCTTCTATGAATAGGGTTCCAAACCAGGCAGATGAAGAAGAAGTAAAGGAAGAAGACCGCACCGAAGAAAAAGGCGGAGTGAAGTTAGGGCAGAATCCAGGCAGGGCGAGGTGCAGAGAAATTCCTATCAAATCAAAGCGAGCACTAGTCTATTTCTCATTATCAACGCTTGCTTGAACTGTACTATTTCTTAGGATCAAAGGTTGCTTCCTCTTCTAGTGGGGGTATAAACCATAGAGTAGCAAGCACGGCTTAGGCGGAAGCAGAAGTTTATGCTTGCCTTGCTGACTCTTCCATTGATTAGTGAAGTGGACTACGGAAAGGCAGGGCATTAAGGTTGATAGATTGGTTTAGTCAAGCCGAGAAAGAGCCAATCAAGTACACCCTGGTTGTTATAGGCAAGATGAAATCTTAGAAGAAAGCGGTGGTAGGATCCGGCGGTAGGAAAGCCTAACCGTACTGATTACTTATAGTTGAGTTCAGAAGCGAATGCGAAGGCTAATAATTAAGATTAGACCGCCTCTTCTCCCAGATAAATAGAGTGGGGAAGACGGATTGAACAGAAGGGTTTGATGGCATTTCGTCTCAGCAGGGCATCATCCGCTTGAAAGGTTTAGTGTTCTGTGAAAACCGAAGGAGATACCTTCGATGGATAAGCATAAGAAAGAAAAGATTCCATTTCACAAGCAATTGAAAGGAGAAAGTAATCTTCCCCAAAGTTTATATTACCCAGGCTAGAAGAGCAATCTGTGCCGTGGGCAAAGAGGAAGATAGGTTTAGTCAAGCGCCGAAGCCTTCCTAGTTGAGTCAATCCGAATAGCTTCTAGTTGAGTAAGGATGATAGCCGAAGTGTGTCAACCATTCTCGATTCAATCTGAAACTGCCCCGTTGGATTCATCATTCAATCTGACCGCTTGAAAGCTGAAGTGGGAAAGCGAAGGTCAGATCCATCAATTCCTTTTCATCCTACGCTGGTCAGCGCGCCTCTGAACAATTACATATTATAGATAGAAAGGAAGTCGCCTTTTAGACTGCCTGCCACCCAACAGCCTGACTTAGCCTTAGCTTTCGCCCTTGAATGAACTTCTAATAGATAGAGCGGCAACCGCTGTTGCTGTTGTGGGAATGCCCTCAATAAGCAGCTAAGCGAAGAGGGTTCAGAAGAAAGAGAGATTGGAAATCGATTCAAGGAGATGGGCTCGATCTCAGCCGATTAGAACGACTCTTTCTTAGTTTCAGGTGAGCTAGCAGTGTTCGAGTGTTGAAAGCGGAATGAAAAAGATCGATGAGAAGGCGACGTTCTAAGGGGATTGAATCCCTTGTTATGTTAGGATGGAGTTCAAGGCCAGTCTCGTATCTATCTCAATCCTAGGAGGGAGTCAGAGAAGAAGCTGTTGCAAGCAAAAACAAGTATCCGTATCCGTCTTGTAGCTCACTTCAGGCAGTAGGAATAAAGAGAACATCTTCTATGAATAGGGTTCCAAACCAGGCAGATGAAGAAGAAGTAAAGGATGAAGACCGCACCGAAGAAAAAAGGCGGAGTGAAGTTAGGGCAGAATCCAGGCAGGGCGAGGTGCAGAGAAATTCCTATCAAATCAAAGCGAGCACTAGTCTATTTCTCATTATCAACGCTTGCTTGAACTGTACTATTTCTTAGGATCAAAGGTTGCTTCCTCTTCTAGTGGGGGTATATAAACCATAGAGTAGCAAGCACGGCTTAGGGGGAAGCAGAAGTTTATGCTTGCCCTGCTGACTCTTCCATTGATTAGTGAAGTGGACTACGGAAAGGCAGGGCATTAAGGTTGATAGATTTGTTTAGTCAAGCCGAGAAAGAGCCAATCAAGTACACCCTGGTTGTTATAGGCAAGATGAAATCTTAGAAGAAAGCGGTGGTAGGATCCGGCGGTAGGAAAGCCTAACCGTACTGATTACTTATAGTTGAGTTCAGAAGCGAATGCGAAGGCTAATAATTAAGATTAGACCGCCTCTTCTCCCAGATAAATAGAGTGGGGAAGACGGATTGAACAGAAGGGTTTGATGGCATTTCGTCTCAGCAGGGCATCATCCGCTTGAAAGGTTTAGTGTTCTGTGAAAACCGAAGGAGATACCTTCGATGGATAAGCATAAGAAAGAAAAGATTCCATTTCACAAGCAATTGAAAGGAGAAATTCTAGGGTTCTTTTTATTTTCTAGGGTTCTTTTTATTTTCTAGGGTTCTTTTTATTTTCTAGGGTTCTTTTTATTTTTCTAGGGTTCTTTTTATTTTCTAGGGTTCTTTTTTTTTCTGAGGGTTCTTTTTTTTCTAGGGTTCTTTTATTTTCTAGGGTTCTTTTTATTTTCTGAGGGTTCTTTTTATTTCTAGGGTTCTTTTTTTTCTAGGGTTCTTTTTATTTTCTAGGGTTTTTTTATTTTTTCTAGGGTTCTTTTTATTTTCTAGGGTTCTTTTTATTTTCTAGGGTTCTTTTTATTTTCAAGGGTTCTTTTTATTTTCTAGGGTTCTTTTTATTTTCTAGGGTTCTTTTTATTTTCTGAGGGTTCTTTTTATTTTCTAGGGTTCTTTTTATTTTCTAGGGTTCTTTTATTTTCTGAGGGTTCTTTTATTTTCTAGGGTTCTTTTATTTTCTAGGGTTCTTTTTATTTTCTAGGGTTCTTTTTATTTTCTGAGGGTTTTTATTTTCTAGGGTTCTTTTTATTTTCTCTTCCTCTGGCGATCTTCTTCCCCTGGTACCTTGGACGGCGTTCACAGCATGAATGGAGGGCCGGCCTCCATTCCATCAGGTCATCACGATGCATCTTCGCTGATGGAGCAAATCAGAGTGTGGCTGACGTATGCTGAAGACCGGAATGCTAAAGTCTCTCTGCTACAGGCGATCATCAGGAAAAACCAAGAAGAATCAATACCGCCTGAAGTGCCACGTGATCTGATCCTGGAATCAAAAATCCGCTTAGGAGATGAAATGAAAGCAGCAGCACATCGTGTGGGGCAGATTCCCTCTATGACACGTCTTGCTGAAACCGTGCACAAGTGTAAGAGTTTGCAGGTTGAAGAGAAAACGGGGCATATGCTCTCTGATGAGAACTGTGCTGCATTGGATGGAATTAGTACATCTGCTGCAGATGGATATCTACCGGATCAGACGATCCTCAACATTAAGAAGGTGGACGCTCGGTCTGATAAATGGTCGTCGTTATTTCAACATCAGACAGATCGGTCAAGGGACTTGCATCGCCATATCCAACCTTCCAAGGATCCAAACCACCACATAGAGTTTGATGAGGACGATTCCTCAGCAGCAGTACAAAATTGGGGCAATGCATTGGTCGGCTATTTCATTGGTAATTCTCCTCCTATCTTTGCAATTAAAAATTGTCTTTCAAAAGCATGGCGAATAAAAGATCTTGAAATTATCCCTATGGCTGAGGGTTTTTATTATTCAAATTCCACTCTTATGATGTTGGCCAAAGTATTCTTGATGACGGTCCTTGGTTTGTCTATGGACGTCCGTTGATTTTGAGGCGATGGTCGGAAGATATCACAATGTATAGGGAGAATCTTGGAACTATTCCAGTATGGGTTCGTCTTCCTAATCTGAATTTCTGTTTTCGGACAAAGTCTGCATTGAGTAAAATTGCATCTGTTATTGGAAATCCAATATGTATGGATCATGCTACTGCGACTGGTACTCGGTATGCCTTTGCTCGGATCTGTGTTGAAGTGGATGTTGATGCTGAGTTCCCTACTGAATTGCGCATGAAATATAAAGACAAGACTATCATTCAAAAAATTGAGTATGCTTGGAAGCCCAACCCTTGTAAATCATGCAGAACCTTTAACCATGGAGATAAATTTTGTCCTCTGAAGGCTGATATGAGCAGACCTAATAAAGTTTGGGTACCTAAAAAGAGACAAGATGAAAAGTCAAATCCTGATTTGACTGACGCAAGTGAGCAGCCTGTAACAATTGAAAACGTCCAACAACAGAGTGTTACTATGGAAGAGTGGAATGTTGTCAAAGGGAAGAAAGGCTCAGATGGAGCCACATCACCTCCAAACAAGTCTTTGACCGGCCTTACACCCCCTGCACAAAAGATGGGCCCAAGTATTTCTTCAAATATAGAATCAAATCGATTCCTTAGTCTTTCAAACCTTGATGGTGATTCAAATGTTTCGACAGAAGAAATTGCTTCCACTACTGCTCTAGTTATCAAATGTTCTGCTGCAGGAGCTAAACAACATAATTCGGGTGATCAGCAAAAGGACTTATCATCGATTCACCAACTAGATAAAAGTTTTCTAGCAAGATTGCCAAGCACTAGTGGAAAAAATAAACCAGGTTCTACTGGGATGGTTAGTAAAGATAAGGTCACTCATAAACATCGACCTACATGATAGTTCTCATACTGAATGTGAGAGGTCTTCACAGTCCCTTGATGCAGTCAAATCTCAGGAATAAAATCCCATTTTAAATTATGATTGAATTTCTTTGCTTTTGTTAGCCTTGGAGTGTTTGTTTATGGGGTATGCCCCATTGGGAGGTCCTAAGATCCTTGATGGTGACTTAGACTCCAATTTTTTGTAATTTTTCCCTTTCTTGAAAATGAAGAACTTACTTACTCTTCAAAAAAAAAGAAAGTAATCTTCCCCAAAGTTTATATTACCCAGGCTAGAAGAGCAATCTGTGCCGTGGGCAAAGAGGAAGATAGGTTTAGTCAAGCGCCGGAGCCTTCCTAGTTGAGTCAATCCGAATAGCTTCTAGTTGAGTAAGGATGATAGCCGAAGTGTGTCAACCATTCTCGATTCAATCTGAAACTGCCCCGTTGGACTCATCATTCAATCTGACCGCTTGAAAGCTGAAGTGGGAAAGCGATGGTCAGATCCATCAATTCCTTTTCATCCTACGCTGGTCAGCGCGCCTCTGAACAATTACATATTATAGATAGAAAGGAAGTCGCCTTTTAGACTGCCTGCCACCCAACAGCCTGACTCAGCCTTAGCTTTCGCCCTTGAATGAACTTCTAATAGATAGAGCGGCAACCGCTGCTGCTGTTGTGGGAATGCCCTCAATAAGCAGCTAAGCGAAGAGGGTTCAGAGGAAAGAGAGATTGGAAATCGATTCAAGGAGATGGGCTCGATCTCAGCCGATTAGAACGACTCTTTCTTAGTTTCAGGTGAGCTAGCAGTGTTCGAGTGTTGAAAGCGGAATGAAAAAGATCGATGAGAAGGCGACGTTCTGAGAGGATTGAATCCCTTGTTATGTTAGGATGGAGTTCAAGGCCAGTCTCGTATCTATCTCAATCCTGGGAGGGAGTCAGAGAAGAGGCTGTTGCAAGCAAAAACAAGTATCCGTATCCGTCTTGTAGCTCACTTCAGGCAGTAGGAATAAAGAGAACATCTTCTATGAATAGGGTTCCAAACCAGGCAGATGAAGAAGAAGTAAAGGAAGAAGACCGCACCGAAGAAAAAGGCGGAGTGAAGTTAGGGCAGAATCCAGGCAGGGCGAGGTGCAGAGAAATTCCTATCAAATCAAAGCGAGCACTATTCTAGTTTCTCATTATCAACGCTTGCTTGAACTGTACTATTTCTTAGGATCAAAGGTTGCTTCCTCTTCTAGTGGGGGTATATAAACCATAGAGTAGCAAGCACGGCTTAGGCGGAAGCAGAAGTTTATGCTTGCCCTGCTGACTCTTCCATTGATTAGTGAAGTGGACTACGGAAAGGCAGGGCATTAAGGTTGATAGATTGGTTTAGTCAAGCCGAGAAAGAGCCAATCAAGTACACCCTGGTTGTTATAGGCAAGATGAAATCTTAGAAGAAAGCGGTGGTAGGATCCGGCGGTAGGAAAGCCTAACCGTACTGATTACTTATAGTTGAGTTCAGAAGCGAATGCGAAGGCTAATAATTAAGATTAGACCGCCTCTTCTCCCAGATAAATAGAGTGGGGAAGACGGATTGAACAGAAGGGTTTGATGGCATTTCGTCTCAGCAGGGCATCATCCGCTTGAAAGGTTTAGTGTTCTGTGAAAACCGAAGGAGATACCTTCGATGGATAAGCATAAGAAAGAAAAGATTCCATTTCACAAGCAATTGAAAGGAGAAAGTAATCTTCCCCAAAGTTTATATTACCCAGGCTAGAAGAGCAATCTGTGCCGTGGGCAAAGAGGAAGATAGGTTTAGTCAAGCGCCGAAGCCTTCCTAGTTGAGTCAATCCGAATAGCTTCTAGTTGAGTAAGGATGATAGCCGAAGTGTGTCAACCATTCTCGATTCAATCTGAAACTGCCCCGTTGGATTCATCATTCAATCTGACCGCTTGAAAGCTGAAGTGGGAAAGCGAAGGTCAGATCCATCAATTCCTTTTCATCCTACGCTGGTCAGCGCGCCTCTGAACAATTACATATTATAGATAGAAAGGAAGTCGCCTTTTAGACTGCCTGCCACCCAACAGCCTGACTTAGCCTTAGCTTTCGCCCTTGAATGAACTTCTAATAGATAGAGCGGCAACCGCTGCTGCTGTTGTGGGAATGCCCTCAATAAGCAGCTAAGCGAAGAGGGTTCAGAGGAAAGAGAGATTGGAAATCGATTCAAGGAGATGGGCTCGATCTCAGCCGATTAGAACGACTCTTTCTTAGTTTCAGGTGAGCTAGCAGTGTTCGAGTGTTGAAAGCGGAATGAAAAAGATCGATGAGAAGGCGACGTTCTGAGAGGATTGAATCCCTTGTTATGTTAGGATGGAGTTCAAGGCCAGTCTCGTATCTATCTCAATCCTGGGAGGGAGTCAGAGAAGAGGCTGTTGCAAGCAAAAACAAGTATCCGTATCCGCCTTGTAGCTCACTTCAGGCAGTAGGAATAAAGAGAACATCTTCTATGAATAGGGTTCCAAACCAGGCAGATGAAGAAGAAGTAAAGGAAGAAGACCGCACCGAAGAAAAAGGCGGAGTGAAGTTAGGGCAGAATCCAGGCAGGGCGAGGTGCAGAGAAATTCCTATCAAATCAAAGCGAGCACTATTCTGTTTCTCATTATCAACGCTTGCTTGAACTGTACTATTTCTTAGGATCAAAGGTTGCTTCCTCTTCTAGTGGGGGTATATAAACCATAGAGTAGCAAGCACGGCTTAGGCGGAAGCAGAAGTTTATGCTTGCCCTGCTGACTCTTCCATTGATTAGTGAAGTGGACTACGGAAAGGCAGGGCATTAAGGTTGATAGATTGGTTTAGTCAAGCCGAGAAAGAGCCAATCAAGTACACCCTGGTTGTTATAGGCAAGATGAAATCTTAGAAGAAAGCGGTGGTAGGATCCGGCGGTAGGAAAGCCTAACCGTACTGATTACTTATAGTTGAGTTCAGAAGCGAATGCGAAGGCTAATAATTAAGATTAGACCGCCTCTTCTCCCAGATAAATAGAGTGGGGAAGACGGATTGAACAGAAGGGTTTGATGGCATTTCGTCTCAGCAGGGCATCATCCGCTTGAAAGGTTTAGTGTTCTGTGAAAACCGAAGGAGATACCTTCGATGGATAAGCATAAGAAAGAAAAGATTCCATTTCACAAGCAATTGAAAGGAGAAAGTAATCTTCCCCAAAGTTTATATTACCCAGGCTAGAAGAGCAATCTGTGCCGTGGGCAAAGAGGAAGATAGGTTTAGTCAAGCGCCGAAGCCTTCCTAGTTGAGTCAATCCGAATAGCTTCTAGTTGAGTAAGGATGATAGCCGAAGTGTGTCAACCATTCTCGATTCAATCTGAAACTGCCCCGTTGGATTCATCATTCAATCTGACCGCTTGAAAGCTGAAGTGGGAAAGCGAAGGTCAGATCCATCAATTCCTTTTCATCCTACGCTGGTCAGCGCGCCTCTGAACAATTACATATTATAGATAGAAAGGAAGTCGCCTTTTAGACTGCCTGCCACCCAACAGCCTGACTTAGCCTTAGCTTTCGCCCTTGAATGAACTTCTAATAGATAGAGCGGCAACCGCTGCTGCTGTTGTGGGAATGCCCTCAATAAGCAGCTAAGCGAAGAGGGTTCAGAGGAAAGAGAGATTGGAAATCGATTCAAGGAGATGGGCTCGATCTCAGCCGATTAGAACGACTCTTTCTTAGTTTCAGGTGAGCTAGCAGTGTTCGAGTGTTGAAAGCGGAATGAAAAAGATCGATGAGAAGGCGACGTTCTGAGAGGATTGAATCCCTTGTTATGTTAGGATGGAGTTCAAGGCCAGTCTCGTATCTATCTCAATCCTGGGAGGGAGTCAGAGAAGAGGCTGTTGCAAGCAAAAACAAGTATCCGTATCCGCCTTGTACCTCACTTCAGGCAGTAGGAATAAAGAGAACATCTTCTATGAATAGGGTTCCAAACCAGGCAGATGAAGAAGAAGTAAAGGAAGAAGACCGCACCGAAGAAAAAGGCGGAGTGAAGTTAGGGCAGAATCCAGGCAGGGCGAGGTGCAGAGAAATTCCTATCAAATCAAAGCGAGCACTATTCTATTTCTCATTATCAACGCTTGCTTGAACTGTACTATTTCTTAGGATCAAAGGTTGCTTCCTCTTCTAGTGGGGGTATATAAACCATAGAGTAGCAAGCACGGCTTAGGCGGAAGCAGAAGTTTATGCTTGCCCTGCTGACTCTTCCATTGATTAGTGAAGTGGACTACGGAAAGGCAGGGCATTAAGGTTGATAGATTGGTTTAGTCAAGCCGAGAAAGAGCCAATCAAGTACACCCTGGTTGTTATAGGCAAGATGAAATCTTAGAAGAAAGCGGTGGTAGGATCCGGCGGTAGGAAAGCCTAACCGTACTGATTACTTATAGTTGAGTTCAGAAGCGAATGCGAAGGCTAATAATTAAGATTAGACCGCCTCTTCTCCCAGATAAATAGAGTGGGGAAGACGGATTGAACAGAAGGGTTTGATGGCATTTCGTCTCAGCAGGGCATCATCCGCTTGAAAGGTTTAGTGTTCTGTGAAAACCGAAGGAGATACCTTCGATGGATAAGCATAAGAAAGAAAAGATTCCATTTCACAAGCAATTGAAAGGAGAAAGTAATCTTCCCCAAAGTTTATATTACCCAGGCTAGAAGAGCAATCTGTGCCGTGGGCAAAGAGGAAGATAGGTTTAGTCAAGCGCCGAAGCCTTCCTAGTTGAGTCAATCCGAATAGCTTCTAGTTGAGTAAGGATGATAGCCGAAGTGTGTCAACCATTCTCGATTCAATCTGAAACTGCCCCGTTGGATTCATCATTCAATCTGACCGCTTGAAAGCTGAAGTGGGAAAGCGAAGGTCAGATCCATCAATTCCTTTTCATCCTACGCTGGTCAGCGCGCCTCTGAACAATTACATATTATAGATAGAAAGGAAGTCGCCTTTTAGACTGCCTGCCACCCAACAGCCTGACTTAGCCTTAGCTTTCGCCCTTGAATGAACTTCTAATAGATAGAGCGGCAACCGCTGCTGCTGTTGTGGGAATGCCCTCAATAAGCAGCTAAGCGAAGATGGGTTCAGAGGAAAGAGAGATTGGAAATCGATTCAAGGAGATGGGCTCGATCTCAGCCGATTAGAACGACTCTTTCTTAGTTTCAGGTGAGCTAGCAGTGTTCGAGTGTTGAAAGCGGAATGAAAAAGATCGATGAGAAGGCGACGTTCTGAGAGGATTGAATCCCTTGTTATGTTAGGATGGAGTTCAAGGCCAGTCTCGTATCTATCTCAATCCTGGGAGGGAGTCAGAGAAGAGGCTGTTGCAAGCAAAAACAAGTATCCGTATCCGCCTTGTACCTCACTTCAGGCAGTAGGAATAAAGAGAACATCTTCTATGAATAGGGTTCCAAACCAGGCAGATGAAGAAGAAGTAAAGGAAGAAGACCGCACCGAAGAAAAAGGCGGAGTGAAGTTAGGGCAGAATCCAGGCAGGGCGAGGTGCAGAGAAATTCCTATCAAATCAAAGCGAGCACTATTCTATTTCTCATTATCAACGCTTGCTTGAACTGTACTATTTCTTAGGATCAAAGGTTGCTTCCTCTTCTAGTGGGGGTATATAAACCATAGAGTAGCAAGCACGGCTTAGGCGGAAGCAGAAGTTTATGCTTGCCCTGCTGACTCTTCCATTGATTAGTGAAGTGGACTACGGAAAGGCAGGGCATTAAGGTTGATAGATTGGTTTAGTCAAGCCGAGAAAGAGCCAATCAAGTACACCCTGGTTGTTATAGGCAAGATGAAATCTTAGAAGAAAGCGGTGGTAGGATCCGGCGGTAGGAAAGCCTAACCGTACTGATTACTTATAGTTGAGTTCAGAAGCGAATGCGAAGGCTAATAATTAAGATTAGACCGCCTCTTCTCCCAGATAAATAGAGTGGGGAAGACGGATTGAACAGAAGGGTTTGATGGCATTTCGTCTCAGCAGGGCATCATCCGCTTGAAAGGTTTAGTGTTCTGTGAAAACCGAAGGAGATACCTTCGATGGATAAGCATAAGAAAGAAAAGATTCCATTTCACAAGCAATTGAAAGGAGAAAGTAATCTTCCCCAAAGTTTATATTACCCAGGCTAGAAGAGCAATCTGTGCCGTGGGCAAAGAGGAAGATAGGATTTAGTCAAGCGCCGAAGCCTTCCTAGTTGAGTCAATCCGAATAGCTTCTAGTTGAGTAAGGATGATAGCCGAAGTGTGTCAACCATTCTCGATTCAATCTGAAACTGCCCCGTTGGACTCATCATTCAATCTGACCGCTTGAAAGCTGAAGTGGGAAAGCGAAGGTCAGATCCATCAATTCCTTTTCATCCTACGCTGGTCAGCGCGCCTCTGAACAATTACATATTATAGATAGAAAGGAAGTCGCCTTTTAGACTGCCTGCCACCCAACAGCCTGACTTAGCCTTAGCTTTCGCCCTTGAATGAACTTCTAATAGATAGAGCGGCAACCGCTGCTGCTGTTGTGGGAATGCCCTCAATAAGCAGCTAAGCGAAGAGGGTTCAGAGGAAAGAGAGATTGGAAATCGATTCAAGGAGATGGGCTCGATCTCAGCCGATTAGAACGACTCTTTCTTAGTTTCAGGTGAGCTAGCAGTGTTCGAGTGTTGAAAGCGGAATGAAAAAGATCGATGAGAAGGCGACGTTCTGAGAGGATTGAATCCCTTGTTATGTTAGGATGGAGTTCAAGGCCAGTCTCGTATCTATCTCAATCCTGGGAGGGAGTCAGAGAAGAGGCTGTTGCAAGCAAAAACAAGTATCCGTATCCGCCTTGTACCTCACTTCAGGCAGTAGGAATAAAGAGAACATCTTCTATGAATAGGGTTCCAAACCAGGCAGATGAAGAAGAAGTAAAGGAAGAAGACCGCACCGAAGAAAAAGGCGGAGTGAAGTTAGGGCAGAATCCAGGCAGGGCGAGGTGCAGAGAAATTCCTATCAAATCAAAGCGAGCACTATTCTGTTTCTCATTATCAACGCTTGCTTGAACTGTACTATTTCTTAGGATCAAAGGTTGCTTCCTCTTCTAGTGGGGGTATATAAACCATAGAGTAGCAAGCACGGCTTAGGCGGAAGCAGAAGTTTATGCTTGCCCTGCTGACTCTTCCATTGATTAGTGAAGTGGACTACGGAAAGGCAGGGCATTAAGGTTGATAGATTGGTTTAGTCAAGCCGAGAAAGAGCCAATCAAGTACACCCTGGTTGTTATAGGCAAGATGAAATCTTAGAAGAAAGCGGTGGTAGGATCCGGCGGTAGGAAAGCCTAACCGTACTGATTACTTATAGTTGAGTTCAGAAGCGAATGCGAAGGCTAATAATTAAGATTAGACCGCCTCTTCTCCCAGATAAATAGAGTGGGGAAGACGGATTGAACAGAAGGTTTGATGGCATTTCGTCTCGGCAGGGCATCATCCGCTTGAAAGGTTTAGTGTTCTGTGAAAACCGAAGGAGATACCTTCGATGGATAAGCATAAGAAAGAAAAGATTCCATTTCACAAGCAATTGAAAGGAGAAAGTAATCTTCCCCAAAGTTTATATTACCCAGGCTAGAAGAGCAATCTGTGCCGTGGGCAAAGAGGAAGATAGGTTTAGTCAAGCGCCGAAGCCTTCCTAGTTGAGTCAATCCGAATAGCTTCTAGTTGAGTAAGGATGATAGCCGAAGTGTGTCAACCATTCTCGATTCAATCTGAAACTGCCCCGTTGGATTCATCATTCAATCTGACCGCTTGAAAGCTGAAGTGGGAAAGCGAAGGTCAGATCCATCAATTCCTTTTCATCCTACGCTGGTCAGCGCGCCTCTGAACAATTACATATTATAGATAGAAAGGAAGTCGCCTTTTAGACTGCCTGCCACCCAACAGCCTGACTTAGCCTTAGCTTTCGCCCTTGAATGAACTTCTAATAGATAGAGCGGCAACCGCTGCTGCTGTTGTGGGAATGCCCTCAATAAGCAGCTAAGCGAAGAGGGTTCAGAGGAAAGAGAGATTGGAAATCGATTCAAGGAGATGGGCTCGATCTCAGCCGATTAGAACGACTCTTTCTTAGTTTCAGGTGAGCTAGCAGTGTTCGAGTGTTGAAAGCGGAATGAAAAAGATCGATGAGAAGGCGACGTTCTGAGAGGATTGAATCCCTTGTTATGATAGGATGGAGTTCAAGGCCAGTCTCGTATCTATCTCAATCCTGGGAGGGAGTCAGAGAAGAGGCTGTTGCAAGCAAAAACAAGTATCCGTATCCGCCTTGTACCTCACTTCAGGCAGTAGGAATAAAGAGAACATCTTCTATGAATAGGGTTCCAAACCAGGCAGATGAAGAAGAAGTAAAGGAAGAGACCGCACCGAAGAAAAAGGCGGAGTGAAGTTAGGGCAGAATCCAGGCAGGGCGAGGTGCAGAGAAATTCCTATCAAATCAAAGCGAGCACTATTCTATTTCTCATTATCAACGCTTGCTTGAACTGTACTATTTCTTAGGATCAAAGGTTGCTTCCTCTTCTAGTGGGGGTATATAAACCATAGAGTAGCAAGCACGGCTTAGGCGGAAGCAGAAGTTTATGCTTGCCCTGCTGACTCTTCCATTGATTAGTGAAGTGGACTACGGAAAGGCAGGGCATTAAGGTTGATAGATTGGTTTAGTCAAGCCGAGAAAGAGCCAATCAAGTACACCCTGGTTGTTATAGGCAAGATGAAATCTTAGAAGCAAGCGGTGGTAGGATCCGGCGGTAGGAAAGCCTAACCGTACTGATTACTTATAGTTGAGTTCAGAAGCGAATGCGAAGGCTAATAATTAAGATTAGACCGCCTCTTCTCCCAGATAAATATAGTTTGACCGCGTATTTGAGTTTGACTAGATTTTTCCTTAGTCTTTGAGATTTTTGTAGACCGTTGACTTTAGTTTGACCCGGTCCATATGATTTGTATTTTTATGAGAAATTACTTTTCATTTCTAAAAATTCTGGATTTGATGTATTTTGACTCATTTGATGAAGTTTAACAACTTTCATGTTTTGACCATTTTGATTTGATGCTCAAAAATCACGTTTTTCGAGGAAAATGGGCAAAAATGACATTTTCACTAAATCTGTCCATGAATTTCGAAAATTTCAGAAATTGGGGAAAATATACTTTTTGGAAACTAGATATTTCGCTGATTCATTTTTGTCTTCTTCGTCGTTTCGTTCGGGGCCCGCAAATGTGAGATTCAGCCTTGTGAAGATTGGGGCCCACAAGACCCATCTTATAAGAAGGGAACCCCTCTTCTTCTCCTCCATTTCGTTTCCAGCAAGGGTTTGGAGCTTGGCTCTTTCCCTCTCCTCCAGCCACTCTCTCTCTCTTCTGAAACTCTCATCTCTTGGAGTTTTCTTGGAGGAATGATCTCCTAAAGTTCTTCTCCTCCCTCTTGGCTTTCCAAAGACCCTATTTTCAAGGATTTTGAGCTAGGAGAGATCCCTCATCCAAGCTTCTCTTCTTCGTTTGGGTTTTTCAAGGTTTGCAATGGCTTTCCAAACCTTAGATCTTTGTTCTCCTTTCCATTTAGAGTGTTTTAATCCCTTATGCAAGAGCTTTCCTTGGAGATTTGAGAAAAATGGATTTTAGGGTTTCTTTGGAAAATTTTGGGGTTTTTGTAGATTGGAAGCTTGAGGCACTAGAGCTTGTTTGAAGAGTGATTTTGCTTCCATCTTGGCTAGAGGCAAGTGAATTTCACAATTAATATGATGTTTTTGTGTTTCTTGTTTAAGCTTCATGGCTTTTTCCTTATTTTGTTCAATTTTTCATGGTTTATGGATTGGCTTTGAATGAATGAAGATACACTATGTCTATTCCACTTATGCTATTGCTTTACATTGTATAGGAGGTTTGTCTTCACTTTGCTCACTTTGAAAAATTAGTTTTCCTTGTGTCAAATAGTGTGTTCAAAGAAAGGGAGAGAAACTTTGATCTTAAAAATGTTGTGTTTGATCAATTGGAAGGATCATGGATGGTTTTGATGGGTTTGGAAGGTCAAGGAAGGGCCCAACAAATCATGGTAATTAGTATGAAAGGAAAGGAATCAAAAGAATCAAGAAAAAGAGGAAAAAGAATGCAAGAAGAAGACTGCCGAGCTGGACTGGGCAGGCCCAGTCCGCTCGAGCGACCCACTGGGTCGCTCGAGCGGACCAGGCACTGCCTGGCCCTCGCTCGAGCGACCCAGCTACTGTCTGGGTCCGCTCGAGCGGACCTGGGTTCGCTCGAGCGAGGCCCAACTCAGTCTGGGGCTGGTTTGGGCCCGAGTTTGGATCTGTTTTGTGGGCTGGATTGTTGGTGCTTCCTTGGACCTGTTTCAAGTCAGTTTTTGAGCCATTTCAGATCTGATATTGGGTCATCTTTGGGCCTGATATTGGACTGATTTAAAACTTGTTTCGTGGGCTTGGTTAAGGTTCAGTTTTGGGTTGTTTTAAAAATCAGTTTTGTGGGCCATTCAAGTTTAGTTTTGGGCTGTTTCAAAAACTTGTTTTGTGGGCCTGGTTCAGGTTAGTTTTGGGGTTGTGTTTTAAAGTTTGTTTGTGGGCCATCTTAGGTTCAGTTTTGGGCTGTTTTAAGGTTTGTATTGTGGGCCATCTTAAGATTAGTTTTGGGCTGTTTTGAAAACTTGTTTTGTGGGCCATTTAAGAGTAGTTTTTGGACTGTTATCAAGGACTGTTTTGGGCTCGGTTTAAGGCCAACTATGGGCCTGTTTTAATGAGATTTGGGATTGTTTGTGATGCTTGGAAATTTGTGAAATGGGAATGATGTGAGGATGAGTGTATGTGAAATTATCCGGGAACCTTTCGTGTCTCAATGCGCACTTTATCATTTAAACATTATGGATTTTCATTGGCATCAAACACACTCTTTACTAATCGATGTTTAAAGGTTAAATGTGCATTGAGATGGTTCCTTGGTAAGTCATTAAGTCATTCTCCACTATCCATTCCATTTCAAATCAGAACATGTATTTGTGTTTGTATTTGTATCTGTATTCTTGGGTAAACTAACTTGAATATCATCGGTGATTTGCTATAAAATCATGTGTCTTCCCATGTTCGAAAGGGTTGATCGTATGATTTTATACAAATCACTTTGATGCGTATTTGAAGGGTTTATCATGGATATTCGTATGTTTTCTCCGATTCGATTTGAAAAGAGATTGGAGTATGTTTGTCACATTCGGGATTTCTTCGATAAGACTATTGTTTTGACAACACTAGTATTTGAAAATAAAAACCTCGAGGCAAGACGGGGCCAGAGCTATGTGGTGCGAGCCCATGAGCCAAAGAGGCTATGATTCCGAAAACAAAACCCCGAGGCAAGACGGGGCCAGAGCTATGTGGTGCGAGCCCCTGAGCCAATGGGATTAGTATTATGTTAGATTTGTATCGGTTTGAGTTTGAAAACTAAAGGCACCACTAGGCTTAGGTCACCTTGTCGGGCTGATCACCCGGCTTGGGATCTTTAGTTTGTCCGCCAGCTGCAGCTTAGATTCTGTCTGTACCGACCATGGCAACGGTTCTATCTGCCGGTCCCATTTGTATGGCTACGGTTCTGATACTTTTGATCTGCCGGTCCCATTTGTATGGCTACGGTTCTGATCCCATTTTTAGTACCACGTTCAGTGGCTACGTTCTGTCTGCTCTTATTATTTCGGTAATAGGAGGATTTAGCTATTTGTGGTTGCCAGTGTTTTATCTGCATATTACTTTAGTATATGATTCTGGCTGGTTATACTTTCTATGCTTTGATTCGTTTTATGTTTACGATATCGATCTTTATTGTATTGTCGCTATTATTCAGGATTTGAAATGTATTTCCGACGCTTAAATGTTTTATGCAGGCTTTTATCTTTTCGAGATATTCGTACATCTGATACTGTTCTTCATTCGTTTTGATACTTATGTTCTGCCATTCGATCGTTTTAGCATGCTTTATTGTCATTATTGTTTAGACTATTTATTCGGTTTTACGTTGATTTCATCAGGTTTTATGTATGTTCTTTTGTTTCATATTATTTGTTTATTTGCTTGCCAGACCGTCGTGTCTGACCCTTTTTGTTTGGTGCCAGTTTTCTTCTTTTCTGGTTTTAGGTGTTTGATCAGAGGAGGCGGCGGGACCGCCGGTCTGACGTGAGAGGCTGCCCGTTGATATCATTTAGATGTCAAGTTTGGCACCGGAGTTCGTATCTAACATTGAGGGTAGTATTTCTTTTAGTTGGATATATTGTTGTATGGCTTTGTTAGCCTTTTTCTTTGGGTTTGTAATGAAGACATCTGTTAATTGTAACTTGAATATGTGGGAAATAATAGTTTGTTACTACCAGCTCAGTGTGCTCTGATGTATGATTTATGCCAGTCTGTTTATTGATGGCTTTGTGACATTGGTTGCGTGCGACACGGAACCCGATGGCCACGGATTCCGGGTCGTAACACCATGATTAGCTTCCGCGAAAAATATACTCTGATGGTGTTGGAATGTGATTATCCTCATTCACGCGGATCTTGGGAACTATAACAAAAAGTTTCAAATTTATCCCAAAATTTCGCACCCCGAGATCGGTTCGCTGCAGGACCCGGTTTCGGGGCGTGACAGGTTTGGTATCAGAGCTGGTTAGTTTCTAGGAAATAAAATACTCTAGAGACATTAAGACGTGTGGTGAGGATTCGTTAGATTGTGTCGATTTGTTTTCTCGTGTCCTTGTTTCTTTGGATTTGAGTCGGCTTTTCTTTCAGTTCGGGAGATTTTGCTTGTCTTTTCTTTTAGTTCTGTTGTTAAGAGATTTGGATGGCCAAATTTCCTCCTTTGTGGTGGAGAATTTAAAGTCTCCATGCTTTTGTTCGGTGTCTTTTGTCTGTGTTTGTGTCGGAGACTGAGGACCTTCTAGATTCAGTATGTTGTTTTCGGAGAACATCAGCAGACCTTCAACCTTCAGCGTCTTCATTGTGGTTAGTAAGAGAAGACATGTGTAGTTGCCAGTCAAAGTAGAACTTGAGCAGTATGTGAAGATCCCCTTTCAGCTAATCAAAGATCATCATGCAACGTACTAAGGCAAGTAAATGTATATTTTTTGGGTGGACTCCGACCATCTTTCCAAGATGAAGGACTGTAAAAGGCATATCAGCTATTGATTTTATGAAGGGAGAAGTGACTCTTAGTTAGTAAGACTAGAAGTTGGTACAAGAAACTCAGGGATTTCCCGAATTCAATGAGCCTTGTCATGGATTTGGTTGAGAATTTCTATAACTTGCGGCTTAGCTGGTGTATTTGATTCAGCAGTAATGCCAAGTGGATGGTTCGTTGTGGTCAAGATAACTTTCGGCAACAGTGGAAATGTTGGGAATTTCACCGACCCACAAGATATTAGATTGGACAACGTGTAGATGCAAGTGTATACCTCGGTTTTGCTGGAGATAAAGTTGGATCTGCGAGAGAATCAACATCATTCAGGACTTGAATTGAAAGTTTCAGTTCTTCAGGGATTGACGGTATTCTTAGAAGCCAGAGTCTGAACGGTACGGTATAAGTAGGAATACGGAATTCCAGAATTTTGCGGGATGAGGATTTTTCAGTGAAAACATGTCTGCGATCACATCTTCGTACAAGCGTCGGGAGCACCGTGTACCGCTTTGAAGGACGTAAGGCACAGAATTCCAAGGTGATGAAAGAGGCAGAATTTGCAGTTCTTAGACCGACAGAGACTGACAAGGTGAGCAAAAGAAATGATCCAATGCAGGAACGGCAGATGACACCAAGGGTACTTAGAAGAATTGTTGAATTCTAGTTTGGGCAGAGAAGTTTGTTTTTGAACAGATGTGTGGAACAATGTGAAGCCTTCAACCGAATCAGGATATTGTTGACCGTGCATCTCAACGTCAGGTTTGGTCAGAGGTTGTCTCTCAGTTGCCGAGGTCTAGCATAGGGTGTTAGTGTTTTCGTTTGTCTTTTTGGGTTTTTGATTTTGATTTGGTTTAAGCCATTTGGAGGACCAAATGGGTTCTAAGGGGGGGGGGATGTAAGATCCCGACCCCAATCCTTTTGTTTAGCATCGTTTTAATCGCGGTTTAGCTTTTTAAGTGAGATTTGATTTAGTTTGACCGCGTATTTGAGTTTGACTAGATTTTTCCTTAGTCTTTGAGATTTTTGTAGACCGTTGACTTTAGTTTGACCCGGTCCATATGATTTGTATTTTTATGAGAAATTACTTTTCATTTCTAAAAATTCTGGATTTGATGTATTTTGACTCATTTGATGAAGTTTAACAACTTTCATGTTTTAACCATTTTGATTTGATGCTCAAAAATCACGTTTTTCGAGGAAAATGGGCAAAAATGACATTTTCACTAAATCTGTCCATGAATTTCGAAAATTTCAGAAATTGGGGAAAATATACTTTTTGGAAACTAGATATTTCTCTGATCATTTTTGTCTTCTTCGTCGTTTTCGTTCGGGGCCCGCAAATGTGAGATTCAGCCTTGTGAAGATTGGGGCCCACAAGACCCATCTTATAAGAAGGGAACCCCTCTTCTTCTCCTCCATTTCGTTTCCAGCAAGGGTTTGGAGCTTGGCTCTTTCCCTCTCCTCCAGCCACTCTCTCTCTCTTCTGAAACTCTCATCTCTTGGAGTTTTCTTGGAGGAATGATCTCCTAAAGTTCTTCTCCTCCCTCTTGGCTTTCCAAAGACCCTATTTTCAAGGATTTTGAGCTAGGAGAGATCCCTCATCCAAGCTTCTCTTCTTCGTTTGGGTTTTCAAGGTTTGCAATGGCTTTCCAAACCTTAGATCTTTGTTCTCCTTTCCATTTAGAGTGTTTTAATCCCTTATGCAAGAGCTTTCCTTGGAGATTTGAGAAAAATGGATTTTTAGGGTTTCTTTGGAAAATTTTGGGGTTTTTGTAGATTGGAAGCTTGAGGCACTAGAGCTTTGTTTGAAGAGTGATTTTGCTTCCATCTTGGCTAGAGGCAAGTGAATTTCACAATTAATATGATGTTTTTGTGTTTCTTGTTTAAGCTTCATGGCTTTTTCCTTATTTTGTTCAATTTTTCATGGTTTATGGATTGGCTTTGAATGAATGAAGATACACTATGTCTATTCCACTTATGCTATTGCTTTACATTGTATAGGAGGTTTGTCTTCACTTTGCTCACTTTGAAAATTAGTTTTCCTTGTGTCAAATAGTGTGTTCAAAGAAAGGGAGAGAAACTTTGATCTTTAAAAATGTTGTGTTTGATCAATTGGAAGGATCATGGATGGTTTTGATGGGTTTGGAAGGTCAAGGAAGGGCCCAACAAATCATGGTAATTAGTATGAAAGGAAAGGAATCAAAAGAATCAAGAAAAAGAGGAAAAAGAATGCAAGAAGAAGACTGCCGAGCTGGACTGGGCAGGCCCAGTCCGCTCGCTCGAGCGGACCAGGCACTGCCTGGCCCTCGCTCGAGCGACCCAGCTACTGTCTGGGTCCGCTCGAGCGGACCTGGGTTCGCTCGAGCGAGGCCCAACTCAGTCTGGGTGCTGGTTTGGGCCCGAGTTGGATTCTGTTTTGTGGGCTGGATTGTTGGTGCTTCCTTGGACCTGTTTCAAGTCAGTTTTTGAGCCATTTCAGATCTGATATTGGGTCATCTTTGGGCCTGATATTGGACTGATTTAAAACTTGTTTCGTGGGCTTGGTTAAGGTTCAGTTTTGGGTTGTTTTAAAAAATCAGTTTTGTGGGGCCATTCAAGTTTAGTTTTGGGCTGTTTCAAAACTTGTTTTGTGGGCCTGGTTCAGGTTAGTTTTGGGGTTGTGTTTTTAACGTTTGTTTGTGGGCCATCTTAGGTTCAGTTTTGGGCTGTTTTAAGGTTTGTATTGTGGGGCCATCTTAAGATTAGTTTTTGGGCTGTTTTGAAAACTTGTTTTGTGGGCCATTTAAGAGTAGTTTTTTGGACTGTTATCAAGGACTGTTTTGGGCTCGGTTTAAGGCCAACTATGGGCCTGTTTTAATGAGATTTGGGATTGTTTGTGATGCTTGGAAATTTTGTGAAAATGGGAAGGATGTGAGGATGAGTGTATGTGAAATTATCCGGGAACCTTTCGTGTCTCAATGCGCACTTTATCATTAAACATTATGGATTTTCATTGGCATCAAACACACTCTTTACTAATCGATGTTTAAAGGTTAAATGTGCATTGAGATGGTTCCTTGGTAAGTCATTAAGTCATTCTCCACTATCCATTCCATTTCAAATCAGAACATGTATTGTGTTTTGTATTTGTATCTGTATTCTTGGGTAAACTAACTTGAATATCATCGGTGATTTGCTATAAAAATCATGTGTCTTCCCCATGTTCGAAAGGTTGATCGTATGATTTTATACAAATCACTTTGATGCGTATTTGAAGGGTTTATCATGGATATTCGTATGTTTTCTCCGATTCGATTTGAAAAGAGATTGGAGTATGTTTGTCACATTCGGGGATTTCGTCGATAAGACTATTGTTTTGACAACACTAGTATTTGAAAATAAAAACCTCGAGGCAAGACGGGGCCAGAGCTATGTGGTGCGAGCCCATGAGCCAAAGAGGCTATGATTCCGAAAACAAAACCCCGAGGCAAGACGGGGCCAGAGCTATGTGGTGCGAGCCCCTGAGCCAATGGGATTAGTATTATGTTAGATTTGTATCGGTTTGAGTTTGAAAACTAAAGGCACCACTAGGCTTAGGTCACCTTGTCGGGCTGATCACCCGGCTTGGGATCTTTAGTTTGTCCGCCAGCTGCAGCTTGGATTCTGTCTGTACCGACCATGGCAACGGTTCTATCTGCCGGTCCCATTTGTATGGCTACGGTTCTGATACTTTTGATCTGCCGGTCCCATTTGTATGGCTACGGTTCTGATCCCATTTTTAGTACCACGTTCAGTGGCTACGTTCTGTCTGCTCTTATTACTTCGGTAATAGGAGGATTTAGCTATTTGTGGTTGCCAGTGTTTTATCTGCATATTACTTTAGTATATGATTCTGGCTGGTTATACTTTCTATGCTTTGATTCGTTTTATGTTTACGATATCGATCTTTATTGTATTGTCGCTATTATTCAGGATTTGAAATGTATTTCCGACGCTTAAATGTTTTATGCAGGCTTTTATCTTTTCGAGATATTCGTACATCTGATACTGTTCTTCATTCGTTTTGATACTTATGTTCTGCCATTCGATCGTTTTAGCATGCTTTATTGTCATTATTGTTTAGACTATTTATTCGGTTTTACGTTGATTTCATCAGGTTTTATGTATGTTCTTTTGTTTCATATTATTTGTTTATTTGCTTGCCAGACCGTCGTGTCTGACCCTTTTTGTTTGGTGCCAGTTTTCTTCTTTTCTGGTTTTAGGTGTTTGATCAGAGGAGCGGCAGGACCGCCGGTCTGACGTGAGAGGCTGCCCGTTGATATCATTTAGATGTCAAGTTTGGCACCGGAGCTCGTATCTAACATTGAGGGTAGTATTTCTTTTAGTTGGATATATTGTTGTATGGCTTTGTTAGCCTTTTTCTTTTTGTTTGTAATTAAGACATCTGTTAATTGTAACTTGAATATGTGGGAAATAATAGTTTGTTACTACCAGCTCAGTGTGCTCTGATGTATGATTTATGCCAGTCTGTTTATTGATGGCTTTGTGACATTGGTTGCGTGCGACACGGAACCCGATGGCCACGGATTCCGGGTCGTAACACCATGATTAGCTTCCGCGAAAAATATACTCTGATGGTGTTGGAATGTGATTATCCTCATTCACGCGGATCTTGGGAACTATAACAAAAAGTTTCAAATTTATCCCAAAATTTCGCACCCC
>WHSA01000290.1:0-107541 GCA_012931725.1 Litsea cubeba
AAATAACCTGGGCTTTCTTCCTTTCATTTAGGGATTTATGCACTTTCTGTTATCACCACTTGAAGTGATTTAGGCACTTCTTTATATGCGTGTTAACAACTCACCAGCACGGAGGAGTGGGAACAGCAAGAACCAACATACAGCCATGAGATATTGGCTTTCATTGGCATGTATCGAATGCAATGATCGAATGCACTATGGAGAGGAAGGAGGATCGATTGCTTGCGTAAGCCAGACTAAGTAGTCCATTCTGATGTTCTGCTTCATGCCCACTCCAACTACTCGTAGCAAGTCCTACATCCTCGATGCTTTCCGCGCCGAGGAAGCCCTTGTAGCTAACCGGTTTGCTCTTAATAAAGAAAAAGGCGTGTTCGTGTTGTTTAGTATAGACTAGACCTAGCGTCCGCTGTTTCCTTTCTTTTACTGAAAGGTGAGAAAGGTGCCTACAACCGCGGGTTGATCTATTTAGTCTACGAAGTTCTCGTACAGACCTCAATGGAATATCCATAAAAGAACTAGAGTAAAAAAAAGAACTAGAGTAAAAAAAAAGAAACTAGAGTAAAAAAAAGAACTAGAGTAAAAAAAAGAACTAGAGTAAAAAAAAGAACTAGAGTAAAAAAAAGAACTAGAGTAAAAAAAAAGAACTAGAGTAAAAAAAAAAGAACTAGAGTAAAAAAGAACTAGAGTAAAAAAAAGAACTAGAGTGTTTTGGTTTCCTTTTGCATGAGAAGTTCCTTTTGGTTTCCTTTCTAATTAGAGTATTCTTAAAGGAAATAAGTCTTTTCTTTTGGACAACAATGAGGAATTAGAAGAGATAAGCTTCTAGGAAAAGGTTTCCTAAGTTTCTATAAAAGGGAGAGAGCCTTCCCTTTGGACGTCCATACAAGGAGAGTCACAAAGTTGCACACGTCCAAACATAGAAAGTGCAAAGTTTGCACACGTCCAGCCCTTTGGAGGTTTTCTTCTTCATTGAAGAAGGCTTAAGGTCTGAGATTTTCCTTGGAGAAATACTTCTTGATTCCTAGATTAAGATCCCACCATCTTAGCCAATCAGATTTGGAAGTGAGATAGAGGAGAAGATCAAAGGCAATACTAGTGCAGAAAATTCCAGCAACTTGTTTGCTAATTGCAAGTCTGAGTTCGGGCCTTTGGATCCATTTTTTCAGAGATTTGAAGTCTACAAATCTTCGTGGTATTAGTCTTCTTCATTCTCCTTTAATTATACACTTGTTGGTCATGAATTCATGGAGTTCTCATGCGATCTATATGGCTGATTTATGCTGGCCAATCAGATTTTTAAAATCTGTCATGTTACAATTTAGCCATGAATATCTTCCGCAAATTCAGATCTGAATCGCAGTTTCTTTCAGTGGTATCAAAGCCACTCCATGTGAAATCATGATCCCATGTTGTGTATAATTAATCCTAGATTGATTATGGGTATGGTGGCACCCTATTAAAGTTATGTTGTGATGCATGTTGTGTGCAAGTTTCATTAACATTGCTGGAATTTATTTTCCAGATTTGTTTAATGATGCACATAGTGAGTTTGCATGCACTAACCTCTTTGTTTGCAGCCATGTATTGCATCCTTGATGGTTCGCATGATTGTTATGTAGATTTGGATGTTTTTTCATTAGTTGGAAAGTGTACGATTGCGCGTTTAGCAATCATAGGAAGTTGTAATTCTTTCTTTACTTTTATTCTAACTAGTCTTGATGTAAGCTTTCTTGAAAAGCATAGGTATCTCCAATGTAATTTGGGTTTTTGTTTTTATGGGTTTGCTTGTATAAATTTGATTTATTGGATCAAGCAAGAAGAAGAAAGTTTCAAGAAAGGTTGCAAGTAACCGGACTCCTTAGTGGTGGAGGAGACAAGACTTCTTGGTGAAAGATGAGACCTATTCTTGATGTCCTAGTTCGATAAGGATTACAAGTCCGAAGAGCAAGGAGCCATCAAGGATTGCATACTTTTATTTGCTTTTATATATGGAATTCATGGATGAGTGCTTTATATAATTGCTATAATTGTCACCTAGAAACATGGCCACCATTAGGTTCTAAAATTGGCATCTTTATTGTATTAGATTGTTTTTAGTTTGGCAAATTATTTTAAACGGAACTTAGACCAGCACCTTCTATTTGTCTAAGGTTTAAAATTGGATAGGGTTTAGTTTATCTTGGTACCCTTGGTTTCCAAAGAAGGCTAAACTAAAATCTAATTAGATGCTACCTATGGGTTTACATAACCCAAGATAAGTTTTTTTGACTCTTTGAAGGGATTTGCTCAAATGTTTTAAAGCAAAGGTTATTTGATTTTAAGATGACTTAAGTCATAAATTTAATTAACCAAGTTTGCTAGATTTAAAAGAGCTTTGAGTAAAGCAATGTAAAGGTCAAAAAGTATAAACCCTAGCGATAAATAATCAAGTGGGAGAGGGTTTTAGGAAAGACCCCGCGGCCTTCCATTTTTGGTTCATGTTATCTCATTAAAGTGTTAGTAGGAACGGCCATCCCTTCGGTGGAGTTCTTTAACTAAAGACCGCTTTGATGGGTTAATGGGTTAATCTGAAAACTGTCCCGTTGGATTCATCATTCAATCGGACCGCTTGAAAGCTGAAGTGGGAAAGTGAAGGTCAGATCCATCAATTCCTTTTCATCCTACACTGGTCAGCGCGCCTCTGAACAATTACATATTATAGATAGAAAGGAAGTCGCTTTTTTAGACTGCCTACCACCCAACAGCCTGACTTAGCCTTAGCTTTCACCCTTGAATGAACTTCTAATAGATATAGCGGCAACCGCTGTCACTGTTGTGGGAATACCCTCAATAAGTACCTAAGCGAAGAGGGTTCGGAAGAAAGAGAGATTGGAAATCGAATCAAGGAGATGGGCTCGATCTCAGCCGATTAGAACGACTCTTTCTCAGTTTCAGGTGAGCTAGCAGTGTTCGAGTGTTGAAAGCGGAATGAAAAAGATCGATGAGAAGGCGACGTTCTAACAGGATGGAATCCCTTGTTATGTTAAGATGGAGTTCAAGGCCAGTCTCGTATCTATCTCAATCCTAGGAGGTAGTCAGAGAAGAAGCTGTTGCAAGCAAAAATAAGTATCCGTATCCATCCTGTACCTCACTTCAGGCAATAGGAATAAAGTAAATATCTTCTATGAATGGGGTTCCGAACCAGGCAGAAGAAGAAGAAGTAAAGGAGGAAGACCGCACCGAAGAAAAAGGCGGAGTGAAGTTAGGGTAGAATCCAGGCAGGGCGAAGTGCAGAGAAATTCCTATCAAATCAGAGCAAGCACTAGTCTTTTTCTTATTATCAACGCTTGAACCGTACTATTTCTTAGGATCAAAGGTTGCTTCCTCTTCTAGTGGGGGTAGAAACCATAGAGTAGCAAGCACGGCTTAGGCAGAAGCAGAAGTTTATGCTTGCCTTGCTGACACTTCCATTGATTTAGTGAAGTGGACTACGGAAGGGCAGGGCATTAAGGTTGATAGATTGGTTTAGTCGAGCCGAGAAAGAGCCAATCAGTACACCCTGGTTGTTATAGGCAGATGAAATCTTAGAAGAAAGCGGTGGTAGGATCCGGTGGTAAGAAAGCCTAACTGTACTAATTACTTATAGTTGAGTTCAGAAGCGGATGCGAAGACTAATTAAGATTAGACCGCCTCTTCTCCCAGATAATAGAGTGGGGAAGACGGATTGAACTGAAGGGTGTGATGGCATCTCGTCTCAGCAGGGCATCATCGGCTTAAAAGGTTTAGTATTCTATGAAAATCGAAGGAGATACTTTCGATGAACAAGCATAAGAAAGAAAAAGATTCCAATTCATAAGCAATTGAAAGGAGAAAGTAATCTTCCCCAAAGTTTATATTACTCGCTAGAAGAGCATCTGCACCGTGGGCGAAAGAGGAAGAATGTGTTTAGTCAAGCGCCGAAGCCTTCCTAGTTTAGTCAATCCGAATAGCTTCTAGTTGAGTAAGGATGATGCCGAAGTGTGCCAACCATTCTCGATTCGATCTGAAAACTGTCCCGTTGGATTCATCATTCAATATGATCGCTTTAAAGCTGAAATGGGAAAGTGAAGGTCAGATCCATCAATTCCTTTTCATCCTACACTGGTCAGCACGCCTCTGAACAATTACATATTATAAATAGAAAGGAAGTCGCTTTTTAGACTGCCTGCCACCCAATAGCCTGACTTAGCCTTAGCTTTCGCCTTTGAATGGACTTCTAATGGATAGAGCGGCAACCGCTGTCGCTGTTGTGGGAATACCCTCAATAAGTAGCAAAGCGAAGAGGGTTCGGAAGAATGGGAGATTGGAAATTGATTCAAGGAGATGGGCTCGATCTCAGCCGATTAGAACGATTCTTTCTAAGTTTCAGGTGAGCTAGAAGTGTTCGAGTGTTGAAAGCGGAATGAAAAAGATCGATGAGAAGGCGACGTTCTAAGAGGTTGGAATCCCTTGTTATGTTAGGTTGGAGTTCAAGGCCAGTCTCGTATCTATCTCAATCCTAGGAGGTAGTTAGAGAAGAAGCTGTTGCAAGCAAAAACAAGTATCCGTAACCGTCGTGTAGCTCACTTCAAGCAATAGGAATATAGAAAATATCTTCTACGAATGGGGTTCCAAACCAGGCAGAAGAAGGAGAAGTAAAGGAAGAAGACCGCACCGAAGAAAAAGGCGGAGTGAAGTTAGGGCAGAATCCAGGCAGGACGAAGTGCAGAGAAATTCCTGTCAAATAAGAGCGAGCACTAGTCTATTTCTTATTATCAACGCTTGAACTGTACTATTTCTTAGGATCAAAGGTTGCTTCCTCTTCTAGTGGGGTTAGAAACCATAGAGTAGCAAGCACGGCTTAGGCGGAAGCAGGAGTCTATTCTTGCCTTGCTGACTCTTCCATTGATTTAGTGAAGTGGACTACGGAAGGGCAGGGCATTAAGGTTGATAGATTGGTTTAGTCGAGCCGAGAAAGAGCCAATCAAGTACACCCTGGTTGTTATAGGCAAGATGAAAACTTTGAAGAAAGCGGTGGTAGGATCCAGCGGTAGGAAAGCCTAACTGTACTGATTACTTATAGTTGAGTTCAGAAGCGGATGCGAAGGCTAATTAAGATTAGACCGCCTCTTCTCCCAGATAAATAGAGTTGGGAAGACGGATTGAACAGAAGGGTTTGATGGCATCTCGTCACAGCAGGGCATCATCCGCTTGAAAGGTTTAGTGTTCTACGAAAACCGAAGGAGATACCTTCGATGAACAAGCATAAGAAAGAAAAGATTCCAATTCATAAGAAATTGAAAGGAGAAACTAATCTTCCCAAAGTTTATATTACTTAGGCTAGAAGAGCAATCTGTGCCGTGGGCAAAAGAGGAAGATGTGTTTAGTCAAGCACCGAAGCCTTCCTAGTTGAGTCAATCCGAATAGCTTCTAGTGAGTAAGGATGATAGCCGAAGTGTGCCAACCATTCTCGATTCAATCTGAAACTGTCCCGTTGGATTCATCATTCAATATGACCGCTTTAAAGCTGAAGTGGAAAGTGAAGGTCAGATCCATCAATCCCTTTTCATCCTACACTGGTCAGCGCGCCTCTAAACAATTACATATTATAGATAGAAAGGAAGTCGCTTTTCAGACTGCCTGCCACCCAACAGCCTGACTTAGCCTTAGCTTTCGCCTTTGAATGGACTTCTAATGGATCGAGCGGCAACCGCTGTCGCTGTTGTGGGAATACCCTCAATAAGTAGCAAAGCGAAGAGGGTTCGGAAGAAAGGGAGATTGGAAATCGATTCAAGGAGATGGGTTCGATCTCAGCCGATTAGAACGATTCTTTCTAAGTTTCAGGTGAGCTAGAAGTGTTCGAGTGTTGAAAGCGGAATGAAAAAGATCGATGAGAAGGCGACGTTCTAAGAGGTTGGAATCCCTTGTTATGTTAGGTTGGAGTTCAAGGCCAGTCTCGTATCTATCTCAATCCTAGGAGGTAGTTAGAGAAGAAGCTGTTGCAAGCAAAAACAAGTATCCGTAACCGTCCTGTAGCTCACTTCAAGCAATAGGAATATAGAAAATATCTTCTATGAATGGGGTTCCAACCAGGCAGAAGAAGGAGAAGTAAAGGAAGAAGACCGCACCGAAGAAAAAGGCGGAGTGAAGTTAGGGCAGAATCCAGGCAGGGCGAAGTGCAGAGAAATTCCTGTCAAATAAGAGCGAGCACTAGTCTATTTCTTATTATCAACGCTTGAACTGTACTATTTCTTAGGATCAAAGGTTGCTTCCTCTTCTAGTGGGGTTAGAAACCATAGAGTAGCAAGCACGGCTTAGGCGGAAGCAGGAGTCTATTCTTGCCTTGCTGACTCTTCTATTGATTTAGTGAAGTGGACTACGGAAGGGCAGGGCATTAAGGTTGATAGATTGGTTTAGTCGAGCCGAGAAAGAGCCAATCAAGTACACCCTGGTTGTTATAGGCAAGATGAAAACTTTGAAGAAAGCGGTGGTAGGATCCAGCGGTAGGAAAGCCTAACTGTACTGATTACTTATAGTTGAGTTCAGAAGCGGATGCGAAGGCTAATTAAGATTAGACCGCCTCTTCTCCCAGATAAATAGAGTTGGGAAGACGGATTGAACATAAGGGTTTGATGGCATCTCGTCACAGCAGGGCATCATCCGCTTGAAAGGTTTAGTGTTCTACGAAAACCGAAGGAGATACCTTCGATGAACAAGCATAAGAAAGAAAAGATTCCAATTCATAAGCAATTGAAAGGAGAAACTAATCTTCCCCAAAGTTTATATTACTTAGGCTAGAAGAGCAATCTGTGCCGTGGGCAAAAGAGGAAGATGTGTTTAGTCAAGCACCGAAGCCTTCCTAGTTGAGTCAATCCGAATAGCTTCTAGTTGAGTAAGGATGATAGCCGAAGTGTGCCAACCATTCTCGATTCAATCTGAAACTGTCCCGTTGGATTCATCATTCAATATGACCGCTTTAAAGCTGAAGTGGAAAGTGAAGGTCAGATCCATCAATCCCTTTTCATCCTACACTGGTCAGCGCGCCTCTAAACAATTACATATTATAGATAGAAAGGAAGTCGCTTTTCAGACTGCCTGCCACCCAACAGCCTGACTTAGCCTTAGCTTTCGCCTTTGAATGGACTTTTAATGGATCGAGCGGCAACCGCTGTCGCTGTTGTGGGAATACCCTCAATAAGTAGTAAAGCGAAGAGGGTTCGGAAGAAAGAGAGATTGGAAATCGATTCAAGGAAATGGGCTCGATCTCTGCCGATTAGAACGACTCTTTCTTAGTTTCAGGTGAGCTAGCAGTGTTCGAGTGTTGAAAGCGGAATGAAAAAGATCGTTGAGAAGGCGACGTTCTAAGAGGATGGAATCCCTTTATATGTTAGGATGGAGTTCAAGGCCAGTCTCTTATCTATCTCAATCCTAGGAGGTAGTCAGAGAAGAAGCTGTTGCAAGCAAAAACAAGTATCCATATCCGTCTTGTAGCTCACTTCAGGCAATAGGAATAAAGAAAATATCTTCTATGAATAGGGTTCCAAACCAGGCAGAAGAAGAAGAAGTAAAGGAAGAAGACCGCACCGAAGAAAAATGCGGAGTGAAGTTAGGGCAGAATCCAGGCAGGGCGAAGTGCAGAGAAATTCCTATCAAATCAAAGCGAGCACTAGTCTATTTCTTATTATCAACGCTTGAACTGTACTATTTCTTAGGATGAAAGGTTGCTTCCTCATCTAGTGGGGGTAGAAACCATAGAGTAGCAAGCACGGCTTAGGCGGAAGCAGAAGTTTATGCTTGCCTTGCTGACTCTTCTATTTATTTAGTGAAGTGGACTACGGAAAGGCAGGGCGTTAAGGTTGATAGATTGGTTTCGTCGAGCCGAGAAAGAGCCGATCAAGTACACCCTGGTTGTTATAGGCAAGATGAAATCTTAGAAGAAAGCGGTGGTACGATCCGGCGGTATAAAAGCCTAACTGTACTGATTACTTACAGTTGAGTTCAGAAGCGGATGCGTAGGCTAATTAAGATTAGACCCCCTCTTCTCCCAGATAAAAAGAGTGGGGAAGACGGATTGAACAGAAGGGTTTGATGGCATCTCGTCTCAGCGGGGCATCATCCGCCTGAAAGTTTTAGTGTTCTATGAAAACCGAAGGAGATACTTTCGATGAACAAGCATAAGAAAAAAAAGATTCCATTTCATAAGTAATTGAAAGGAGAAAGTAATCTTCCCCAAAGTTTATATTACTTAGGCTAGAAGAGCAATCTGTGCCGTGGGCAAAGAGGAAGATGGGTTTAGTCAAGCGCCGAAGCCTTCCTAGTTGAGTCAATCCGAATAGCTTTTAGTTGAGTAAGGATGATAGCCGAAGTGTGCCAACCATTCTCACTAAATCTGAAACTGTCCCGTTATATTCGTCATTCAATCTGACCCCTTGAAAGCTGAAGTGGGAAAGTGAAGGTCAGATCCATCAATTCCTTTTCATCCTACACTGGTCAGCGCCCTCTGAACAATTACATATTATAGATAGAAAGGAAGTCGCTTTTTAGACTGCCTGCCACCCAACAGCCTTACTTAGCCTTAGCTTTCGCCCTTGAATGGACTTCTAATGGATAGAGCGGCAACCGCTGTCGCTGTTGTGGGCATACCCTCAATAAGTAGCGAAGCGAAGAGGGTTCGGAAGAAAGAGAGATTGGAAATCGATTCAAGGAAATGGGCTCGATCTCAGCCGATTAGAACGACTCTTTCTTAGTTTCAGGTGAGCTAGCAGTGTTCGAGTGTTGAAAGCGGAATGAAAAAGATCGATGAGAAGGCGACGTTCTAAGAGGATGGAATCCCTTGTTATGTTAGGAAGGAGTTCAAGGCCAGTCTCGTATCTATCTCAATCCTAGGAGGTAGTCAGAGAAGAAGCTGTTGCAAGCAAAAATAAGTATCCGTATCCGTCCTGTAGCTCACTTCAGGCAATAGGAATAAAGAAAATATCTTCTATGAATGGGGTTCCAAACCAGGCAGAAGAAGAAGTAAAGGAAGAAGACCGCACCGAAGAAAAAGGCGGAGTGAAGTTAGGGCAGAATCCAGGCAGGGTGAAGTGCAGAGAAATCCTATCAAATCAGAGCGAGCACTAGTCTATTTCTTATTATCAACGCTTGAACTGTACTATTTCTTAGGATGAAAGGTTGCTTCCTCTTCTAGTGGGGGTAGAAACCATAGAGTAGCAAGCACGGCTTAGGCGGAAGCAGAAGTTTATGCTTGCCTTGCTGACTCTTCCATTTATTTAGTGAAGTGGACAACGGAAGGGCAGGGCATTAAGGTTAATAGATTGGTTTAGTCGAGCCGAGAAAGAGCCAATCAAGTACACCCTGGTTGTTATAGGCAAGTTGAAATCTTAGAAGAAAGCGGTGGTAGGATCCGGCGGTAGGAAAGCCTAACTGTACTAATTACTTATAGTTGAGTTCAGAAGCGGATGCGTAGGCTAATTAAGATTAGACCGCCTCTTCTCCCAGATAAATAGAGGGGGGAAGACGGATTGAACAGAAGGGTTTGATGGCATCTCGTCTCAGCAGGGCATCATCCGCCTGAAAGGTTTAGTGTTCTATGAAAACCGAAGGAGATACGTTCGATGAACAAGCATAAGAAAGAAAAGATTCCATTTCATAAGCAATTGAAAGGAGAAAGTAATCTTCCTCAAAGTTTAAATTACTCAGGCTAGAAGAGCAATCCGTGCCGCGGGAAAAGACGAAGATGGGTTTAGTCAAGCGCCTAAGCCTTCCTAGTTGAGTCAATCCGAATAGCTTCTAGTTGAGTAAGGATGATAGCCGAAGTGTGCCAATCATTCTCGATTCAATCTGAAACTGTCCCGTTGGATTCATCATTCAATCTGACCGCTTGAAAGCTGAAGTGGGAAAGTGAAGGTGAGATCCATAAATTCCTTTTCATCCTACACTGGTCAGCGCGCCTCTGAACAATTGCATATTATAGATAGAAAGGAAGTCGCTTTTTAGACTGCCTGCCACCCAACAACACTTAGCCTTAGCTTTTCGCCCTTGAATGGACTTCTAATGGATAGAGCGGCAACCGCTGTCGCTGTTGTGGGAATACCCTCGATAAGTAGCGAAGCGAAGAGGTTTCGGAAGAAATAGAGATTGGAAATCGATTCAAGGAGATGGGCTCGATCTCAGCCGATTAGAACAACTCTTTCTTAGTTTCAGGTGAGCTAATAGTGTTCGAGTGTTGAAAGTGGAATGAAAAAGATCGATGAGAAGGCGACGTTCTAACCGGATGGAATCCCTTGTAATGTTAGGATGGAGTTCAAGGCCAGTCTCGTATCTATCTCAATCCTATGAGGTAGTCAGAGAAGAAGCTGTTTTAAGCAAAAACAAGTTTCCGTATCCGTCTTGTAGCTCACTTCAGGCAATAGGAATAAAGAAAATATCTTCTATGAATAGGGTCCAAACCAGGCAGAAGAAGAAGAAGTAAAGGAAGAAGACCGCACCGAAGAAAAAGGCGGAGTGAAGTTAGGGCAGAATCCAGGCAGGGAGAAGTGCAGAGAAATTCCTATCAAATCAAAGCGAGCACTAGTCTTTTTCTTATTATCAACGGCTGAACTGTACTATTTCTTAGGATGAAAGGTTGCTTCCTCTTCTTCTGGGGGTAGAAACCATAGAGTAGCAAGCACGGCTTAGGCGGAAGCAGAAGTTTATGCTTGCCTTGCTGACTCTTCCATTGATTTAGTGAAGTGGACTACGGAAATGCAGGGCATTAAGGTTGATAGATTGGTTTAGTCAAGCGGAGAAAGAGCCGATCAAGTACACCCTGGTTGTTATAGGCAAGAAGAAATCTTAGAAGAAAGCGGTGGTAGGATCCGGCGGTAGGAAAGCCTAACTGTACTGATTACTTATAGTTGAGTTCAGAAGCGAATGCGAAGGCTAATTAAGATTAGACCGCCTCTTCTCCCAGATAAATAGAGTGGGGAAGACGGATTGAACAGATGGGTTTGATGGCATCTCGTCTCAGCAGGGCATCATCCACTTGAAAGGTTTAGTGTTCTATGAAAACCGAAGGAGATACATTCGATGAACAAGCATATGAAAGAAAAGGTTCCATTTCATAAGCACTTGAAAGGAAAAAGTAATCTTCCCCAAAGTGTATATTACTCAGGCTAGAAGAGCAATCCGTGCCGTGGGCAAAGAGGAAGATACGTTTAGTCAAGCGCCGAAGCCTTTCTAGTTGAGTCAATCCGAATAGCTTCTAGTTGAGTAAGGATGATAGCCGAAGTGTGCCAACCATTCTCGATTCAATCTGAAACTGTCCCGTTGGATTCATCATTCAATCTGACCGCTTGAAAGCTGAAGTGGGAAAGTGAAGGTCAGATCCATCAATTCCATTTCATCCTTCACTGTCAGCGCGCCTCTGAACAATTACATATTATAGATAGAAAGGAAGTCGCTTTTTAGATGTCCTGCCACCCAACAGCCTGACTTAGCTTTAGCTTTCGCCCTTGAATGGACTTCTTATAGATAGAACGGCAACCGCTGTCGCTGTTGTGGGAATACCCTCAATAAGTAGCTAAGCGAAGATGGTTCGGAAGAAAGAGAGATTTGAAATCGATTCAAGGAGATGGGCTCGATCTCAGCCGATTAGAACGACTCTTTCTTAGTTTCAGGTGAGCTAGCAGTGTTCGAGTTTTGAAAGTGGAATGAAAAAGATCGATGAGAAGGCAACGTTCTAAGAGGATGGAATCCCTTGTTATGTTAGGATGGAGTTCAAGGCCAGTCTCGTATCTAACTCAATCCTAAGAGGTAGTCAGAGAAGAAGCTGTTGCAAGCAAAAACAAGTATCCATATCCGTCTTGTAGCTCACTTCAGGCAATAGGAATAAAGAAAATATCTTCTATGAATAGGGTCCAAACCAGGCAGAAGAAGAAGAAGTAAAGGAAGAAGACCGCACCGAAGAAAAAGGCGGAGTGAAGTTAGGGCAGAATCCAGGCAGGGAGAAGTGCAGAGAAATTCCTATCAAATCAAAGCGAGCACTAGTCTTTTTCTTATTATCAACGGCTGAACTGTACTATTTCTTAGGATGAAAGGTTGCTTCCTCTTCTTCTGGGGGTAGAAACCATAGAGTAGCAAGCACGGCTTAGGCGGAAGCAGAAGTTTATGCTTGCCTTGCTGACTCTTCCATTGATTTAGTGAAGTGGACTACGGAAATGCAGGGCATTAAGGTTGATAGATTGGTTTAGTCAAGCGGAGAAAGAGCCGATCAAGTACACCCTGGTTGTTATAGGCAAGAAGAAATCTTAGAAGAAAGCGGTGGTAGGATCCGGCGGTAGGAAAGCCTAACTGTACTGATTACTTATAGTTGAGTTCAGAAGCGAATGCGAAGGCTAATTAAGATTAGACCGCCTCTTCTCCCAGATAAATAGAGTGGGGAAGACGGATTGAACAGATGGGTTTGATGGCATCTCGTCTCAGCAGGGCATCATCCACTTGAAAGGTTTAGTGTTCTATGAAAACCGAAGGAGATACATTCGATGAACAAGCATATGAAAGAAAAGGTTCCATTTCATAAGCACTTGAAAGGAAAAAGTAATCTTCCCCAAAGTGTATATTACTCAGGCTAGAAGAGCAATCCGTGCCGTGGGCAAAGAGGAAGATACGTTTAGTCAAGCGCCGAAGCCTTTCTAGTTGAGTCAATCCGAATAGCTTCTAGTTGAGTAAGGATGATAGCCGAAGTGTGCCAACCATTCTCGATTCAATCTGAAACTGTCCCGTTGGATTCATCATTCAATCTGACCGCTTGAAAGCTGAAGTGGGAAAGTGAAGGTCAGATCCATCAATTCCATTTCATCCTTCACTGTCAGCGCGCCTCTGAACAATTACATATTATAGATAGAAAGGAAGTCGCTTTTTAGATGTCCTGCCACCCAACAGCCTGACTTAGCCTTAGCTTTCGCCCTTGAATGGACTTCTAATGGATAGAGCGGCAACCGCTGTCGCTGTTGTGGGAATACCCTCGATAAGTAGCGAAGCGAAGAGGTTTCGGAAGAAATAGAGATTGGAAATCGATTCAAGGAGATGGGCTCGATCTCAGCCGATTAGAACAACTCTTTCTTAGTTTCAGGTGAGCTAATAGTGTTCGAGTGTTGAAAGTGGAATGAAAAAGATCGATGAGAAGGCGACGTTCTAACCGGATGGAATCCCTTGTAATGTTAGGATGGAGTTCAAGGCCAGTCTCGTATCTATCTCAATCCTATGAGGTAGTCAGAGAAGAAGCTGTTTTAAGCAAAAACAAGTTTCCGTATCCGTCTTGTAGCTCACTTCAGGCAATAGGAATAAAGAAAATATCTTCTATGAATAGGGTCCAAACCAGGCAGAAGAAGAAGAAGTAAAGGAAGAAGACCGCACCGAAGAAAAAGGCGGAGTGAAGTTAGGGCAGAATCCAGGCAGGGAGAAGTGCAGAGAAATTCCTATCAAATCAAAGCGAGCACTAGTCTTTTTCTTATTATCAACGGCTGAACTGTACTATTTCTTAGGATGAAAGGTTGCTTCCTCTTCTTCTGGGGGTAGAAACCATAGAGTAGCAAGCACGGCTTAGGCGGAAGCAGAAGTTTATGCTTGCCTTGCTGACTCTTCCATTGATTTAGTGAAGTGGACTACGGAAATGCAGGGCATTAAGGTTGATAGATTGGTTTAGTCAAGCGGAGAAAGAGCCGATCAAGTACACCCTGGTTGTTATAGGCAAGAAGAAATCTTAGAAGAAAGCGGTGGTAGGATCCGGCGGTAGGAAAGCCTAACTGTACTGATTACTTATAGTTGAGTTCAGAAGCGAATGCGAAGGCTAATTAAGATTAGACCGCCTCTTCTCCCAGATAAATAGAGTGGGGAAGACGGATTGAACAGATGGGTTTGATGGCATCTCGTCTCAGCAGGGCATCATCCACTTGAAAGGTTTAGTGTTCTATGAAAACCGAAGGAGATACATTCGATGAACAAGCATATGAAAGAAAAGGTTCCATTTCATAAGCACTTGAAAGGAAAAAGTAATCTTCCCCAAAGTGTATATTACTCAGGCTAGAAGAGCAATCCGTGCCGTGGGCAAAGAGGAAGATACGTTTAGTCAAGCGCCGAAGCCTTTCTAGTTGAGTCAATCCGAATAGCTTCTAGTTGAGTAAGGATGATAGCCGAAGTGTGCCAACCATTCTCGATTCAATCTGAAACTGTCCCGTTGGATTCATCATTCAATCTGACCGCTTGAAAGCTGAAGTGGGAAAGTGAAGGTCAGATCCATCAATTCCATTTCATCCTTCACTGTCAGCGCGCCTCTGAACAATTACATATTATAGATAGAAAGGAAGTCGCTTTTTAGATGTCCTGCCACCCAACAGCCTGACTTAGCTTTAGCTTTCGCCCTTGAATGGACTTCTTATAGATAGAACGGCAACCGCTGTCGCTGTTGTGGGAATACCCTCAATAAGTAGCTAAGCGAAGATGGTTCGGAAGAAAGAGAGATTTGAAATCGATTCAAGGAGATGGGCTCGATCTCAGCCGATTAGAACGACTCTTTCTTAGTTTCAGGTGAGCTAGCAGTGTTCGAGTTTTGAAAGTGGAATGAAAAAGATCGATGAGAAGGCAACGTTCTAAGAGGATGGAATCCCTTGTTATGTTAGGATGGAGTTCAAGGCCAGTCTCGTATCTAACTCAATCCTAAGAGGTAGTCAGAGAAGAAGCTGTTGCAAGCAAAACAAGTATCCATATCCGTCTTGTAGCTCACTTCAGGCAATAGGAATAAAGAAAATATCTTCTATGAATAGGGTCCAAACCAGGCAGAAGAAGAAGAAGTAAAGGAAGAAGACCGCACCGAAGAAAAAGGCGGAGTGAAGTTAGGGCAGAATCCAGGCAGGGAGAAGTGCAGAGAAATTCCTATCAAATCAAAGCGAGCACTAGTCTTTTTCTTATTATCAACGGCTTGAACTGTACTATTTCTTAGGATGAAAGGTTGCTTCCTCTTCTTCTGGGGGTAGAAACCATAGAGTAGCAAGCACGGCTTAGGCGGAAGCAGAAGTTTATGCTTGCCTTGCTGACTCTTCCATTGATTTAGTGAAGTGGACTACGGAAATGCAGGGCATTAAGGTTGATAGATTGGTTTAGTCAAGCGGAGAAAGAGCCGATCAAGTACACCCTGGTTGTTATAGGCAAGAAGAAATCTTAGAAGAAAGCGGTGGTAGGATCCGGCGGTAGGAAAGCCTAACTGTACTGATTACTTATAGTTGAGTTCAGAAGCGAATGCGAAGGCTAATTAAGATTAGACCGCCTCTTCTCCCAGATAAATAGAGTGGGGAAGACGGATTGAACAGATGGGTTTGATGGCATCTCGTCTCAGCAGGGCATCATCCACTTGAAAGGTTTAGTGTTCTATGAAAACCGAAGGAGATACATTCGATGAACAAGCATATGAAAGAAAAGGTTCCATTTCATAAGCACTTGAAAGGAAAAAGTAATCTTCCCCAAAGTGTATATTACTCAGGCTAGAAGAGCAATCCGTGCCGTGGGCAAAGAGGAAGATACGTTTAGTCAAGCGCCGAAGCCTTTCTAGTTGAGTCAATCCGAATAGCTTCTAGTTGAGTAAGGATGATAGCCGAAGTGTGCCAACCATTCTCGATTCAATCTGAAACTGTCCCGTTGGATTCATCATTCAATCTGACCGCTTGAAAGCTGAAGTGGGAAAGTGAAGGTCAGATCCATCAATTCCATTTCATCCTTCACTGTCAGCGCGCCTCTGAACAATTACATATTATAGATAGAAAGGAAGTCGCTTTTTAGATGTCCTGCCACCCAACAGCCTGACTTAGCCTTAGCTTTCGCCCTTGAATGGACTTCTTATAGATAGAACGGCAACCGCTGTCGCTGTTGTGGGAATACCCTCAATAAGTAGCTAAGCGAAGATGGTTCGGAAGAAAGAGAGATTTGAAATCGATTCAAGGAGATGGGCTCGATCTCAGCCGATTAGAACGACTCTTTCTTAGTTTCAGGTGAGCTAGCAGTGTTCGAGTTTTGAAAGTGGAATGAAAAAGATCGATGAGAAGGCAACGTTCTAAGAGGATGGAATCCCTTGTTATGTTAGGATGGAGTTCAAGGCCAGTCTCGTATCTAACTCAATCCTAAGAGGTAGTCAGAGAAGAAGCTGTTGCAAGCAAAAACAAGTATCCATATCCGTCTTGTAGCTCACTTCAGGCAATAGGAATAAAGAAAATATCTTCTATGAATAGGGTCCAAACCAGGCAGAAGAAGAAGAAGTAAAGGAAGAAGACCGCACCGAAGAAAAAGGCGGAGTGAAGTTAGGGCAGAATCCAGGCAGGGAGAAGTGCAGAGAAATTCCTATCAAATCAAAGCGAGCACTAGTCTTTTTCTTATTATCAACGGCTGAACTGTACTATTTCTTAGGATGAAAGGTTGCTTCCTCTTCTTCTGGGGGTAGAAACCATAGAGTAGCAAGCACGGCTTAGGCGGAAGCAGAAGTTTATGCTTGCCTTGCTGACTCTTCCATTGATTTAGTGAAGTGGACTACGGAAATGCAGGGCATTAAGGTTGATAGATTGGTTTAGTCAAGCGGAGAAAGAGCCGATCAAGTACACCCTGGTTGTTATAGGCAAGAAGAAATCTTAGAAGAAAGCGGTGGTAGGATCCGGCGGTAGGAAAGCCTAACTGTACTGATTACTTATAGTTGAGTTCAGAAGCGAATGCGAAGGCTAATTAAGATTAGACCGCCTCTTCTCCCAGATAAATAGAGTGGGGAAGACGGATTGAACAGATGGGTTTGATGGCATCTCGTCTCAGCAGGGCATCATCCACTTGAAAGGTTTAGTGTTCTATGAAAACCGAAGGAGATACATTCGATGAACAAGCATATGAAAGAAAAGGTTCCATTTCATAAGCACTTGAAAGGAAAAAGTAATCTTCCCCAAAGTGTATATTACTCAGGCTAGAAGAGCAATCCGTGCCGTGGGCAAAGAGGAAGATACGTTTAGTCAAGCGCCGAAGCCTTTCTAGTTGAGTCAATCCGAATAGCTTCTAGTTGAGTAAGGATGATAGCCGAAGTGTGCCAACCATTCTCGATTCAATCTGAAACTGTCCCGTTGGATTCATCATTCAATCTGACCGCTTGAAAGCTGAAGTGGGAAAGTGAAGGTCAGATCCATCAATTCCATTTCATCCTTCACTGTCAGCGCGCCTCTGAACAATTACATATTATAGATAGAAAGGAAGTCGCTTTTTAGATGTCCTGCCACCCAACAGCCTGACTTAGCTTTAGCTTTCGCCCTTGAATGGACTTCTTATAGATAGAACGGCAACCGCTGTCGCTGTTGTGGGAATACCCTCAATAAGTAGCTAAGCGAAGATGGTTCGGAAGAAAGAGAGATTTGAAATCGATTCAAGGAGATGGGCTCGATCTCAGCCGATTAGAACGACTCTTTCTTAGTTTCAGGTGAGCTAGCAGTGTTCGAGTTTTGAAAGTGGAATGAAAAAGATCGATGAGAAGGCAACGTTCTAAGAGGATGGAATCCCTTGTTATGTTAGGATGGAGTTCAAGGCCAGTCTCGTATCTAACTCAATCCTAAGAGGTAGTCAGAGAAGAAGCTGTTGCAAGCAAAAACAAGTATCCATATCCGTCTTGTAGCTCACTTCAGGCAATAGGAATAAAGAAAATATCTTCTATGATAGGGTTCTGAACCAGGCAGAAGAAGAAGAAGTAAAGGAAGCCGCACCGAAGAAAAAGGCGGAGTGAAGTTAGGGCAGAACCCAGGCAGGGCGAAGTGCAGAGAAATTCCTATCAAATCAAAGGGAGCACTAGTCTATTTCTTATTATCAACGCTTGAACTGTACTCTTTCTTAGGATGAAAGGTTGCTTCCTCTTCTAGTGGGGGTAGAAACCATAGAGTGCAAGCATGGCTTAGGCGGAAGCAGAAGTTTATGCTTGCCTTGCTGACTCTTCCATTGATTTAGTGGAGTGGACTACGGAAAGGCAGGGCATTAAGGTTGATAGATTGGTTTAGTCAAGCGGAGAAAGAGCCGATCAAGTACACCCTGGTTGTTATAGGCAAGAAGAAATCTTAGAAGAAAGCGGTGGTAGGATCCGGCGGTAGGAAAGCCTAACTGTACTGATTACTTATAGTTGAGTTCAGAAGCGAATGCGAAGGCTAATTAAGATTAGACCGCCTCTTCTCCCAGATAAATAGAGTGGGGAAGACGGATTGAACAGATGGGTTTGATGGCATCTCGTCTCAGCAGGGCATCATCCACTTGAAAGGTTTAGTGTTCTATGAAAACCGAAGGAGATACATTCGATGAACAAGCATATGAAAGAAAAGGTTCCATTTTCATAAGCAATTGAAAGGAAAAAGTAATCTTCCCCAAAGTGTATATTACTCAGGCTAGAAGAGCAATCCGTGCCGTGGGCAAAGAGGAAGATAGGTTTAGTCAAGCGCCGAAGCCTTTCTAGTTGAGTCAATCCGAATAGCTTCTAGTTGAGTAAGGATGATAGCCGAAGTGTGCCAACCATTCTCGATTCAATCTGAAACTGTCCCGTTGGATTCATTGTTGGGATTGGTGTATGCCCTAAAGCCCACTGCCTACACTCTCATTCTTTATTACTGGATATTTACTGGTTATTTAATGGAATGAATCTTTTATGCTTAAACATGCATATATGTATGGTTGTATAAGGCCCATTGTTTCTAGTAAATGAATTAGGTGTGTAGTGTCTGCACACAGATAGGTCTAATTCATGGACACTGGATACAACACATTTGTTCATAACTGAGAGATGGAGCTGGGCACTTCATCTTGGTATAAGTTATAATGAGAGACTCTCCTGTATTCAGGGTGACTTACCTAAGTCATGGGAGGGCTTTCCCGGATTCATCTCATTAGTGCATATGCAATGCATTGAACAGGACCATGGTAGGTGTGATCTCTAAAATAGTACTATCACAGAGAGAGATCAAGTCACCTCATGCTACTGAGTGACCGGTGCTCTTAATCTTGAGCATTTGTGGATGAACTGACGAAGTCAAGTTCTTATGCTTTAATTCACTAAGATCTTAGTATATGGATGTTCCATATGGATATTGAACTTGTGGGTCGCTCCCTGGATCAAGAGAATGATATTCGAATGATGATTATGTTTAAGGATATGAAGTTCTAAGGTTTAGATGTAATCGGGAAGGTTGATAGTACATGTGATAACCTGACTCGATTATGGATGTTACATAGAGGGGCATTCAGGTCATTACACTTAGTAGGTCGAAGACAACCGTCATTTTATGACGAGCTTATTATATTATATATTTGTCCTTGGAGTTTAATTTTTTAGCCAAACTTAATTTGTTTAGCCAAACTTAATTTGCATTATATTTCTTGTGATTCTCCTTTGGAGTTGGTGGAGTCTATTACTTTGCGTGTTGATCAGCAACACAAGGGTCTGCAAACTCTGGCTAAATTACTATTTTGTGCTTATGTTTGGCATATATGGATTGAAAGGAATAGACGCATCTTTCGCGCTCAAAGTCGGTCAGCTGTTACTGTGATACATAGTATCCTCCATACTATTCACAGTCGTGTGCTATTTCTTGGACTCTCTTTTCCATCCAGTATCTCTTGTCATTGGAATATTCCTCCTGCTTCTTACATTCATACACAGCCATACCCTACTGTTTACACAGGATGGAGATTCTCTGTTTATTCTACTCTCCAGGTGAGTATTGGTGTCCTTTGGGATGATGCTGATCATCCGATTATTGGTGCTCTTCAGTCTGCCCTGGATTTTTATCCAGGAATACTTCGCTTACTTGCTATTATTCCGGCTCATATACCATCATTTTTATTTGAAGCGGAGTATTCTTTGTCTCACATTATTAGGCTTCCCCAGAAATCTCCTTGGAAATCGCGATTTCAAGTTAGGAGTATTGCAGCTGCTCTTCAGGATTTCCACGTTACTTATGTTGATCTTCAACCTGTGACGGTTAGATTTCTCCGGAAGTTGAGTCGTAACAGATTGGTTCCGTCTCACATATCAAATGTTGAGATTGGTATGTTATGGAGGCTTTGATTGTTTTTTCTGGCCCGGAATGTGGGCATTGTTTAAATTCTTTTGTTGATTTCTTATGTAATAATGGGGTATGCCCCATTTGGAAGCCTCTAGGACTTTTTGGTTTCTAGGGCTTCTCTTCTGTATATTATCCTTTCAGAAGAAATGAAGAACTAACTTACTCTTCAAAAAAAAAAAAAAATAACTCTTTAGTGGAATGAGTTAAGGTTAAAATGGTCTTTATGTTGCTATGGGTTTAGCATGGACATTTTGATCATTTTGGGAGCCAATGGCAAATATGTCTTTTGGTCCCTTCTCTAGTCACTTTTCAAGATTGGCATGGTTTTCTAAAATGTTTAGATAACATTTGGATGAATTATTTTAGTGGAAAAATAATTTTGAGTTTAAATTCAAATAGGCCTTTGATGGCATACATGAATTTAACTCTAGATAAATTGTATGTGGGCCATGGTGTGCATTGATATGTGGGACGTCCATAATAGGATTTCCATGGGTAAGGTTTCCAACTTTGAGTAGGACTCTCTACTTGGAAAGTTGGACTCCTCTTTGGAATAGTATTCCTATGAGAAAGTTTCCTTTTTGGATTAAGAACTTAAAATTAGTAAGTGTTCTACAACTAGGATTACTAATTGCATGGGAAGTTCCTTTTGGTTTCCTTTTCTAATTAGAGTGTTTCTTAAAGGAAATAAGTCTTTCCTTTTTGGACAACAATGAGAATTAGAAGAGATAAGCTTCTAGGAAAAGGTTTCCTAAGTTTCTATAAAAGGGAGAGAGCCTTCCCTTTGGACGTCCATACAACGAGAGTCACAAAGTTGCACACGTCCAACATAGAAAGTGCAAAGTTGCACACGTCCAGCCCTTTGGAGGTTTTCTTCTTCATTGAAGTTAAGGTCTGAGATTTTCCTTGGAGAAATACTTCTTGATTCCTAGATTAAGATCCCACCATCTTAGCCAATCAGATTTGGAAGTGAGATAGAGGAGAAGATCAAAGGCAATACTAGTGCAGAAAATTCCAGCAACTTGTTTGCTGATTGCAAGTCTGAGTTCGGGCCTTTGGATCTATTTTTTCATAGATTTGAAGTCTACAAATCTTCGAGGTATTAGTCTTCTTCATTCTCCTTTAATTATACACTTGTTGGTCATGAATTCATGGAGTTCTCATGCGATCTATAAGGCTGATTTATGCTGGCCAAATCAGATTTTTTAAAATCTGTCATGTTACAAATTAGCCATGAATATCTTCCGCTAATTCAGATCTGAATCGCAGTTTCTTTCAGTGGTATCAAAGCCACTCCATGTGAAATCATGATCCCATGTTGTGTATAATTAATCCTAGATTGATTATGGGTATGGTGGCACCCTATTAAAGTTATGTTGTGATGCATGTTGTGTGCAAGTTTCATTAACATTGCTGGAATTTATTTTCCAGATTTGTTTAATGATGCACATAGTGAGTTTGCATGCACTAACCTCTTTGTTTGCAGCCATGTATTGCATCCTTGATGGTTCGCATGATTGTTATGTAGATTTGGATGTTTTTTCATTAGTTGGAAAGTGTACGATTGCGCGTTTAGCAATCATAGGAAGTTGTAATTCTTTCTTTACTTTTATTCTTTTTTTTTTTTTTGAAGAGTAAGTTAGTTCTTCATTTTTTCTGAAAGGATAATATACAAAAGAGAAGCCCTAGAAACCAAAAAGTCCTAGAGGCTTCCAAATGGGGCATACCCCATTATTACATAAGAAATCAACAAAAGAATTTAAACAATGCCCACATTCCGGGCCAGAAACAACAATCAAAGCCTCCATAACATACCAATCTCAACATTTGAAATGTGAGACGGAACCAATCTGTTACGACTCAACTTCCGGAGAAATCTAACCGTCACAGGTTGAAGATCAACATAAGTAACGTGGAAATCCTGAAGAGCAGCTGCAATACTCCTAACTTGAAATCGCGATTTCCAAGGAGATTTCTGGGGAAGCCTAATAATGTGAGACAAAGAATACTCCGCTTCAAATAAAAATGATGGTATATGAGCCGGAATAATAGCAAGTAAGCGAAGTATTCCTGGATAAAAATCCAGGGCAGACTGAAGAGCACCAATAATCGGATGATCAGCATCATCCCAAAGGACACCAATACTCACCTGGAGAGTAGAATAAACAGAGAATCTCCATCCTGTGTAAACAGTAGGGTATGGCTGTGTATGAATGTAAGAAGTAGGAGGAATATTCCAATGACAAGAGATACTGGATGGAAAAGAGAGTCCAAGAAATAACACACGACTGTGAATAGTATGGAGGATACTATGTATCACAGTAACAGCTGACCGACTTTGAGCGCGAAAGATGCGTCTATTCCTTTCAATCCATATATGCCAAACATAAGCACAAAATAGTAATTTAGCCAGAGTTTGCAAACCCGTGTGTTGCTGATCAACACGCAAAGTAATAGACTCCACCAACTCCAAAGGAGAATCACAAGAAATATAATACAAATTAAGTTTGGCTAAAAGAGAAGTCCAGATCATTTGCGAATATGGACAGTGAAGCATTAGGTGGGAACCAGATTCCCAGGTACTAGGGCATAAAACACAGCATGAATCACAATCCACATGATGTTGAAGTAGAATATCTTTAGTCTTCAATTTACCCAGGAAGAACATCCAAGCACAGATGGAGTGCTTCTTGATACAGCCCGGAAACCAAAGAAAAGAAGGCCAAATAAGGTTTTGAGCGTGCCCAGGACGAACCATGCAATATGCAGAAGAAAGGGAGAAGTGACCATCGTCCTCTAATGTCCACACAACTTCATCATCAAACCCATAGTGAGGATGAACTTCTAATGGTATGTCATGAAAAATATCCATCAGAGCATTAGAAGTAGGGGGAGGGAACAACCAATGATGATTGACAATAAAACAATGAACCCTGAGAGCTTCACCCAAGCCAAGATCATAAATAGCTCGTTCTCCATATCTATCTTTCAGTCTGCCTCCATTTAGCCAAGGATCAGTCCAGAATTCAATCAAATGGCCATTACCCACAAGGAACTTAATGTATGGCAAAGCTACCAGACGCATAGCAAGAATTCCTTTCCATCCCCACGAAGCAGCTTTTGGGATTGGAACATCCCAAAATGATTTACCCTTTAGGTATTTTGCATGAATCCAAACATTCCAGCATGTTTGTTTGTTTTGAACCACATTCCACACCTGCCTCAATAAAGCTGCCCGAGCAGTGCCTGCAAAAGAACGAATGCCAAGTCCTCCACAAGAAATAGGCTGACAGATAAAGTCCCAAGCAATAGGATGAATATAATGAGGAGACCATTTGTTCCAAAAAAAGTCTCTAACTTGCCGATCCAAAGCATTTAAAGTGGCCTTTGGAATCATAAAAACCGCTGCCCAATAAAGATGAAAAGTAGATAAAGTAGATCGAATAAGCTCCACTCGACCTGCATAAGATAAGAGCTTTGATTTCCACCCTGCCAGACGCTTCTGAACTTTAGCAAGAAGAGGCAAACAGTCATTAAAATTCAGCCTTTTGGGAGATAAAGGAAGCCCAAGATATTTCACTGGAAGGGTTCCTTTTTGAACATTAAGAATATCAGAGATAACAGTTTGGGTCTGAATAGAACAGTTTGCAAAGAAAACAGCACTCTTTCCCCAATTAACCCCCAGACCAGAGAAGCTTTGAAAATTAGCAAGAAAATGCTTAAGGTTCACAGCCGCAATATCCGTAGCTTTGCAGAAGATAAAAAGATCATCAGCAAACATAAGATGAGAGATGGCCACCTGATTCTTTTTATAAGGAGTGGGGATCAGCTGATTAGAGGCATATTTGGACATCAAGGTAGAAAAAAATTCCATAACGATGGCAAACAAGAAAGGAGATAAAGGACAGCCTTGACGTAGTCCTCTCGTGCCTTTGAAATAACCTTCAGAACTCCCATTCACCAGAACGGAATAGTGAGCATCAGAAACACATGCCATGAGAAGCTTTATAAAATGGCTTGGAAACCGCATAGAGATGAGGGCTGCTTCAAGAAAATCCAACCGGACACTATCATATGCCTTAGCAAGATCAAGCTTAAGACACATACGAGGAGGCCCTTGCAGCAAATGAAAATTATGGATAAGATCCTGTGCAACTAGGATATTATCTGCAATACTCCGTCCAGGGATAAAAGCTGATTGCATAGGACCAATAAGTTTTCCAATGACCAATTTTAGTCGTTTAACCAGGATACGACTGATAACTTTGTACAATTCATTTGTCAAAGAAATAGGCCGAAACTTATCCGGAGAAGAAGCATTCTCACTCTTTGGAACAAGGACAATAAAGGTAGCTTTTAACTGAGAAATCATCGAACCATGCTTGAAGAAATCAGCAATGCCTTCACAAACATCATTGCCAATTACTGGCCAGAAAACTTTGAAGAAATGGGCATTAAACCCATCCGGTCCAGGAGCCTTGTTAGGATTTGCAGCTTTAATAACCTCCTCAATCTCTGAAATTGTCACTGGTAAAGTAAGATTCATAGCATCCATCTCCGAAACATGACCATAAGGATCAACAAGAGAAAGATCAGGCTGGCGCAGCACAATATGAGGGCCAAGAATACTAGAGAAATAAGAGACAAAAGCATCTGCAATACCTTGAGGATCAGAGTAAGTATTGCCTTCTATGTCATCTATTTTAGATATGAAAGACTGAGCATGTCTAGAACGCATCAAGCTGTAAAAATACCGAGTGTTACCATCACCCAGGTTTACTGCAAAATCCCTAGATCGCTGTTTGAAAATACTTTCTTCTGCACGAGAAAGAAGATCAAGGCGTTGACGTGCTGTACACTCAGCTTCCTGAAGAGAAATATTGTTCATATCAGAGGCCATGTGATGCTGAATATCGTCCAAAGAATTCCGAGCTTCCTGAAGAATAGTAGAAACCGGCAGCTGTTGTTTTTTCCATTCAAGAATGCGCAGCTTGACTCTCTTTAATTTAGTAATCACCCTAAACAAAGGTGTACCAGTAACTGTATCAGCCCAAGCATCCTGGACTACCTTACTGAAACCTGGAACCTTTGCCCAATAATTAAAATACCTGAAAGGAACTTTAATGTGATAGCATTCAGCCAAAGAAAGTAAGAGAGGAGAGTGGTCTGAAATGCTAGGAAGTAACACTTCCCCCTGAAAAGAATTCAGATTCATACAAGCTGCATTGACAAGAATTCGGTCCAATTTACATTCAATGCGAGAAGCACCAATACTAGAATTTGACCAAGTAAAGGGAGGGCCACTCAATTTCAAATCTGTCAAGCCTGCTTCTTGAAGACAGTCATTAAATTCAATAATACCAAGACCACGTGGACAAGAACCTCCAAGTTTTTCATGACTCCATCTGATGGTATTAAAGTCCCCAATAAGAACCCAAGGCTGAGAGGAAGAAGAAGACTTTGAAATAATGGACTGCCATAGTTCTCTTCGCTGAACATAACAATTTGTTCCATAGCAAGCAGAAAAGAAGAAATGAAGGTTCATATAAGTAATATCACAATGAATGATTTGGCTTTCCACATTAAGAGCTTGAACAGAAATAAACCTGGGATTCCATAACAGCCATATCCGAGAAGAAGAGCAAACATCAACATTAGAAACTTCTTTCCATCCCTTCGGTAAGATAGCATTTTTCATTGAGTAAAGAGAAGTTTTTTTAACTTTTGTTTCCAGTAAGACAACTAGAGATGCCTTCAAATCTTGAATTTTATGACGAACTTCCATTTGCATAGATGGTCTATTAAGACCTCTAACATTCCAAGTTAGGATCGTCATTAACAACGAGATTTAGGTCCCTTCTCCTTAATAACTATTCCAGTTGAAACTGGTTTAGTTATTCCACTTGCACTTGAACTTGCCAGTTTTGGATTTTTATCTAGGGGATGGATAGCAGGAGCCATCAAACCTGTTTGATCAGCAACAAAAGGATTATTTGCCAAAACCAGAGCTGTGGTGGAAGCCAATTCTGCCTCTGAAACATTGGAATCACCCTCAAGATTGGATAAGCTTAAGAATCGATTTGTAGTTCCCTGCATATTGGAAGCATCAGAAGTGGGACTAGCGGATTTGGTGGTTGCTCCTTTAGGCGAGTGTGGCCTTTTATCTTTTACTACATTCCACTGTTCATCAGCTCCAAGAATGTGTACAGACCCATCCACAGCAGCAGCAGGCTTCAAGGAACTATTATTTCCTGAATTTTTCTGAACCCAAACCTGTCGAGGTTGAGGAGGAGGAGAAGGCTTTAAAGGACATGCTTTGTCTCCATGATCAAAGGTATTACATGTCTTACAAGGATTAGGCTTCCATGCATATTCAACTTTCTGCAGAATGGTGTTCCCTTTGAATTTCATTCGAAGTTCTGTAGGAAAAGTGGCATTAACACCTACTTCAATACAAACCCTTGCAAAAGCAAAACGTGTCCCTGCAGCAGTTGCATGATCCATGCAAATGGGTCGTCCAATGACGCTAGCAATTTTGCTAAGAGCAGAAGTAGATCTGAAACAGAAATTCAGGTTTGGAAATCGCACCCAAATTGGGATCGTTTCAAACTTCTGTCTGTTCATGGCCACGTCCTCTACCCAACGACGAAGGATTAAGGGATGCCCATGAACAAACCATGGACCCTCCTCAAGAATAACCTGACCAGCATCATAGTTATTGAATTTGAACAAGAAAAACCCGTCAGCCATGGTGATGATCTCCAGATCTTTCAGACGCCATGCTTTCTCAAGGGAAGATTTGATAGCAAAAAACGGAGGACTTTTCCCAATGAAATAACCAACCAGAGAGTTACCCCAAATTAATTTAGCTTCTGTAGTATCATCATCATCAAACTCAACTTGAAATTCTGGATCCATGGACGGCTGCTGATGATGCTCTAAAGCACGAGTGCCACGTTGTGGTCCCTTGAAGAGAGACGACCATGCAGAGTGCTCTTCTGACTCATTATCAGAAAGACGTTTCCCATCTTTTTGCGCCAATTGTAATGGGGCAGATCGTCCAGTTGAAAGATCACCATGAGCGCCCACTGATACCGGATCAGAATCGCCCATTACTACCGGATCAGAACTAGCCGCAGGAATAAACCGGACTGGCTCAGTAGGAGTTGCAGATCGCACAGCAGGAGCACCCATTAATGTCATCGCAGGAAGAGCAGGAGATTCAGATCGCACAGCAGAACGATCACCTAGTAATCCGACTGGCTCAGCAGGAGTTGCAGGTCGCACAGCAGGATGAGAACGATCACCCATTACAGACATCGCAGGAAGAACCTGGACTGGATCAGCAGTGTTTGCTTCAGATCGCACAGCCGGAAGTGATGGAGCAGCAGAAGAAGATTTGGATTTCCTACCAGCCCGAACCTTAGCCTCTAGGAGCAGATCTTTCGGAAGATCATCAGGTAGTGCATGTTCCTGGTTCTTCTTCAAGATCGATTGAATAAGAGAGATTCTTGCAGAACGATCTTCAGCATAGGTAAACATTGCACGGATCTGAGCCTTCAGATGTAAATCAGGAGGAGGAAGAGAAGGAGAAGGGGCTCCCCCTGACATGGCCGGGAGAGCCAATCGGAATGTAATAGTGATTGGAAAAACGTGGGAAAGAAATCGCCAGAGATTATTCTAACTAGTCTTGATGTAAGCTTTCTTGAAAAGCATAGGTATCTCCAATGTAATTTGGGTTTTTGTTTTTTATGGGTTTGCTTGTATAAATTTGATTTATTGTATCAAGCAAGAAGAAGAAAGTTTCAAGAAAGGTTGCAAGTAACCGGACTCCTTAGTGGTGGAGGAGACAAGACTTCTTTTTTTTTTTTTGAAGGATAAGTTGATTCTTCTATTTCTCAAAAAATATGATACAGAAAGGAAGTCTCACAAGAGAGAAGCTTCCAAAGGGGCATACCCCTTTATTTACATGAAAATGAAATTAATGAATAAACTAAAATAAATTTACTCAATATCTTCAATATTTTGTCTATACAAATATTTTTTTTTTTTTTTTTTTTTGAAGAGTAAGTTAGTTCTTCATTTCGTGTAAAAAGAGAAATTTACAAAGATGGAATCTAAAGCCAACAATGCCTTAGAGATCCAATGGGGCATACCCCATTTAACCAACTAAATAAGTACCAAACAAGAAATAAATGAAATCAGCTAGATTTGAAACAAAGTGCCCACAGTCCGGGCAAAACAACTCATTGACGCCAAAGCATTTCAATTTCCACATGAGAGAGTTGGGTAGGCACCAACCTATTCCGTTGCAACTTTTTGCTAAATCGAACCGTTGTAGGCTGAAGGTCCACAAAGGTGACATGAAATTTCTGAAGAGCCACTGCTACACTTCTTACTTGGAAACGCTCAACCCATGGAGAAGTATGTGGAAACCTTAAAATCTGGGATAATGACGAATCTACTTCAAGTAGAATGGAAGATACCTGGATTGGAACAAGAGATATCAATCGAAGAATGCCCTGGTAATAATCCAGAGTGGTTTGTAAAGCCCCAGCAATGGGCTGATCACTATCTGCCCACATGATTCCAATACTCACTTGAGAATTAGAAGAAATAGATAGTCGCCAGCCATGGTAGACAAGAGGAATGCCATGAGTATAAGCAGATGATGCAGGAGGAATATTCCAGTGACAAGAAACATCTGAAGGAAGAGATAAGCCAAGGTACAGTAGTCTGCTTTGAATTTGCTGAAAGATATACTTTACCACTGCAGAGGCTGGAAAAACTTGATCTCTAAAGATACGCCTATTCCGCTCAGCCCAGATGTGCCAATATAAGCAGCAAAAAGTAGCTTAGCCAATGTTTGAAGTCCCTTATGATGATGATCAACACGTAACAAAATGGAGTCCAAAAACTCAAGAGGTGTATCACAAGAGAGATAGCTCAGATTCAAGGTTGCCAACAAAGAATTCCAAACTGATTGAGAATAGGGGCACTGAAGCATAAGGTGAAGTCCAGATTCCCAAGTACAATCACACAACACACAGCAAGAATCACAATCCACATTTCTTTGAAGCAGAAAATCCTTTGTCTTCAACTTACCCTGCATAAACATCCATGCACAAATGGAGTGTTTTTTAAGACAGCCTGGAAACCAAACTAAAGATGGCCATCGCAGATTATGATCGTGATGATAGGTGACTAGTCTGTAAGCAGACTGAAAAGTGAATCTACCATCATCCTCTAATGTCCAAACAAGTTCATCATCAAAATCGTAACAAGGCTGAAGTTCTAATGGAATCTCACAGAAAATATCCATAAGAGCATTAGAAGTAGGAGTCGGAAATAACCATTCATGATTTGCAATAAAACAATGCAACCTAATGTCACGGCCAGACCCAAGATTATATATTGCTCGCTCACCATATCGATCTTTTAACCTTCCTCCGTTTAACCACGGATCAGTCCAGAACTTAATGAGATGCCCATTCCCAACAAGAAATTTGATGTGAGGAAGCATTTGCAAGCGAAGCCCAAGGATTCCTTTCCATCCCCAAGAAGCATACCTTGGTACAGACACATCCCAAATGGAAACACCTTTCAGATATTTAGCATTAACCCACAAATTCCAGCAAGTGTGCTTGTTTTGGATCACTTTCCATACTGGTCAAACTGAGGATGAGATGTCTGCCTGCTGAGCACTTTACTGAATCTGACTGTTCTTGGATGGAGTAGCAAGTATTGCACCTGATCAAATTTCTTAACAATCGCGTTTAGTGTTCTAGCTTGAAAACGCACTTTCCAGTCAGAGTATTGAGGATTAAGAATAACTTGAGTAATTGCTGAATCAGCTTCAATAGTAATGTGCAGCACATAATCTGGGAGGAGTTCCATAATTTGGATGATAGACATAAATAATGGCAAATTATTTGCAATATGACCTGCCAGTGGTTTATGAACATCACTCCATAGAACACCAATGACTTGGTTATTAGTGGAACAGATAGATACTCTCCATCCCGGATTCATCAATAAGCTTGGTGGGGTTCAGTTTTCGCAGGGTTCAGTTTTCGCAGTTACATTCTCATTCTACCCGCTTCAGTAAGTTCTTAGTAGAAATATTGTAACCTCAACCCATATAAATAGTGATGCACTATCTCATTTATTTTCTACCTATGCCCGGGTTGTGGGCTTGACTTAGAATAGTTTTATTTTGTTTTGTTAAAAAAGGGGTATGCCCCTTTCGAAGCTTCTTCCCTCCTATTTGGAGGGTAGACTTCTTTTTCTGTAATTTATTTTTTTGATCTATTGAAGAACTAACTTACTCTTCAAAAAAAAAAAAAGCTTGGTGGGGTTCGGATTCCAGAACTACTTGGTGGGATATTCCAGTGGCTCTCAATATCCTGTGGAAGAGTTATGCCAAGGTAAACAATCCTACTGCACACAGTATGGATAATGTTCTGCACTACTGCTCCAGTAGTTTTTTCTATGCTCCTGAAGATGCGCCCATTTCTTTCAGCCCAAATGTGCCAAATAAACGCATTAAATAGCAGTTTCCCAAGAATTTGAATGCCCTTTTCTTGATTTGCTAAAGGAAGAATAATGGAATCCAGCAATTCAAAAGGATTTGTACAGTTTATTGGAGCCAAATTTACCTTAGCTAAGAGAGATGTCCACACCGCAAGAGAATAGGAGCAATGGATCATTAAGTGAGTAGAAGTTTCCCATGTGCAATTGCAAAGCACGCAGCAAGAATCACAATCAACATTGCGCTGAAGGAGAAAGTCTTTTGTTTTGAGTCTTCCTCGGAGAAACATCCAAGCACAGATAGAATGCTTTTTAATACATCCAGCAAACCAGATCATAGAAGGCCAGTGGAGTGCTTGATCCTAATTCCTGCACACTAGTTTGTAAGCAGATTTTAATGTGAAACGGCCATGATCTTCTGGGGTCCAAACAACTTCATCATTGAAATTCGGCCAAGGCTCAATCTCATTTGGAATAGATTGAAAAATATCCATCAATGCATTTGAAGTGGGAGTGGGAAACTGCCAACTATTATGCTGAATAAATTGATTGACGTGAATATCATACCCCATGCCTAAATCATAAACTGCACGATCTCCATAGCAATCTTTCAGCCGCCCCCCATTAAGCCAAGGATCAGTCCAGAACTTTACTCGATGCCCATTACCAATAAGGAATTTGATATGAGGCAAAGCAAGAGATCTAAGGGAGAGAATGCCCTTCCATCCCCAAGAGGCAGTTTTTGGAGTTTGCACATCCCAAAAAGACACTCCACGCAAGTATCTAACCTGAATCCAGAGATTCCAGCAAGTCTCTTTGTTAGCAACAATATTCGAAACTTGCCTTAAAAGGGCCGCCTTTGCTGTCCCATAGATTGATTTAATACCCAAACCACCCATAGCTATTGGCTGGCATATGGAGTCCCAAGCAATAGGATGGATGTAATTGGAAGTCCAACAATTCCAAAAGAAATCTCTGATTTGACGATCAATAGCATGCAAAGTTGCTTGAGGAAGCAAAAACCAGTGGCCCAGAATAGATGAAAGGAAGAAAGAGTAGAATTAATCAACTCCACTCTACCCGCATAAGATAAGCTTTTTGCTTTCCACCCAGACAATTTCTGCTGAATTTTTCCTAGAAGAGCTTGACAATCATTGAAATTCAGCCTTTTTGAAGCTAAGGGAATACCAAGATATCTGATTGGAAGATTTGCCTTTTGGATTTGAAGAAGTGAAGTAATAGCAAGCTGATCATCATCCCCACAATTGGCAAAGAAGATAGCACTCTTTGTCCAGTTCACCCCCAGACCTGTGAAAGCCTTGAAATAATCAAGAAAGTGCTTAAGATTTGCTGCTGCTACTGTTGAAGCCTTGCGAGACATCAGAAGTGAAAAGAATTCCATAACTATAACAAAAAGAAACGGGGATAGAGGGCAGCCCTGCCTTAGACCTCTGGTGCTCTTGAAGAATCCCTCAGCACTCCCATTTACCAAAACTGAAAATTGAGCCCCTGTGGGTTCAGTATATATGTTACCTTCCAAATCAGAAATCTGAGATATATAAGACTGACTCTGTCTTTGGCGCATAAGGCGATAAAAGTACTTGGTATTACTATCCCCCAAGTTAACAGCCAAATCACGAGAACGCTGCTTGTACATACTTTCTTCAGCTTTAGAAGATGATCCAAATGATATCTAGCTGCCCGCTCTTGTTCCTGAAGATGCCCATTATCTGGGTGTACCCTCACCTCTTCCTGAAGAAGATCCAGAGTAGCATGTGCTTCTGTCAGCTGGGATGGGATTGATGAATGAGTTCTGTTCCACTCAATAAGATGTTGTTTAACAAACCCAAGTTTCTTTATCACTCTGTAAAGTGGTGTCCCATAAATGTCAGTATCCCAAGCATCATTCACAGTTTGAAAGAACCAAGGCATTCTCGCCCAATAATTAAAATATCTGAAAGGGGCTTTCACATGGTGCTTCTCAGTTAAAGTGAGAAAGAGAGGAGCATGATCTGAAATGCTCGGAAGAAGAACATCCCCTTTGAGAGGGCTACTCTGAAGGAATTCTGAATTAATCAAAACTCTATCAAGTTTACTTTCAATTCTAGAGGTACCAGTGCTAGAATTTGACCAAGTAAAGGGATAGCCTGTTAAATGTAAGTCCATCAACCCTGCTTCTTGAATACAGTCATTGAAATCAATAAGTCCATTAGCTCTGGGAATGGCTCCCCCTGATTTTTCATGATGCCACCGAATAGTGTTAAAATCGCCTGCCACAAGCCATGGACTAGAAATATTCTTGGACTGCTGAATAAGAGTATGCCACAGTTCCTTTCTTTGAATGTAACTGTTAAATCCGTAGCAAGCAAAGAGAAAGAACCCCACACCTCCATATTTAACTTCACAATACACACATTGGGCAGTCCTAGATAAGATAGTAATGTGAAGCATCCTAGGATTCCAAATCACCCAAATCCGGGCAGAAAGACAAGACTTCTTGGTGAAAGATGAGACCTATTCTTGATGTCCTAGTTCGATAAGGATTACAAGTCCGAAGAGCAAGGAGCTATCAAGGATTGCATACTTTATTTGCTTTTATATATGGAATGCATGGATGAGTGCTTTATATAATTGCTATAATTGTCACCTAGAAACATGGCCACCATTAGGTTCTAAAATTGGCATCTTTATTGTATTAGATTGTTTTTAGTTTGGCAAATTATTTTAAACGGAACTTAGACCAGCACCTTCTATTTGTCTAAGGTTTAAAATTGGATAGGGTTTAGTTTATCTTGGTACCCTTGGTTTCCAAAGAAGGCTAAACTAAAATCTAATTAGATGCTACCTATGGGTTTACATAACCCAAGATAAGTTTTTTTGACTCTTTGAAGGGATTTGCTCAAATGTTTTAAAGCAAAGGTTATTTGATTTTAAGATGACTTAAGTCATAAATTTAATTAACCAAGTTTGCTAGATTTAAAAAGAGCTTTTGAGTAAAGCAATGTAAAGGTCAAAAAGTATAAACCCTAGCGATAAATAATCAAGTGGGAGAGGGGTTTTAGGAAAGAGCCCATGGCCTTCTATTTTTGGTTCATGTTATCTCATTAAAGTGTTAGTAGGAACGGCCATCCCTTCGGTGGAGTTCTTTAACTAAAGACCGCTTTGATGGGTTAATGGGTTAATCTGAAACTGTCCCGTTGGATTCATCATTCAATCGGACCGCTTGAAAGCTGAAGTGGGAAAGTGAAGGTCAGATCCATCAATTCCTTTTCATCCTACACTGGTCAGCGCGCCTCTGAACAATTACATATTATAGATAGAAAGGAAGTCGCTTTTTAGACTGCCTACCACCCAACAGCCTGACTTAGCCTTAGCTTTCGCCCTTGAATGAACTTCTAATAGATAGAGCGGCAACCGCTGTTACTGTTGTGGGAATACCCTCAATAAGTAGCTAAGCGAAGAGGGTTCGGAAGAAAGAGAGATTGGAAATCGAATCAAGGAGATGGGCTCGATCTCAGCCGATTAGAACGACTCTTTCTCAGTTTCAGGTGAGCTAGAAGTGTTCGAGTGTTGAAAGCGGAATGAAAAAGATCGATGAGAAGGCGACGTTCTAACAGGATGGAATCCCTTGTAATGTTATGATGGATTTCAAGGCCAGTCTCGTATCTATCTCAATCCTAGGAGGTAGTCAGAGAAGAAGCTGTTGCAAGCAAAAACAAGTATCCGTATCCGTCTTGTAGCTCACTTCAGGCAGTAGGAATAAAGAAAATATCTTCTATGAATAGGGTTCCAAACCAGGCAGAAGAAGAAGAAGTAAAGGAAGAAGACCGCACCGAAGAAAAAGGCGGAGTGAAGTTAGGGCAGAATCTAGGCAGGGCGAAGTGCAGAGAAATTCCTATCAAATCAAAGCGAGCACTAGTCTATTTCTTATTATCAATGCTTGAACTGTACTATTTCTTAGGATGAAAGGTTGCTTCCTCTTCTAGTGGGGGTAGAAACCATAGAGTAGCAAGCACGGCTTAGGCGGAAGCAGAAGTTTATACTTGCCTTGCTGACTCTTCATTTGATTTAGTGAAGTGGACTACAGAAGGGCAGGGCATTAAGGTTGATAGATTGGTTTGGTCAAGCCGAGAAAGAGCCAATCAAGTACACCCTGGTTGTTATAGGCAAGATGAAATCTTAGAAGAAAGCGGTAGTAGGATCCGGCGGTATAAAAGCCTAACTGTACTTATTACTTACAGTTGAGTTCAGAAGCGGATGCGTAGGCTAATTAAGATTAGACCCCCTCTTCTCCCAGATAAATAGAGTGGGGAAGACGGATTGAACAGAAGGGTTTGATGGCATCTCGTCTCAGCGGGGCATCATCCGCCTGAAAGTTTTTAGTGTTCTATGAAAACCGAAGGAGATACCTTCGATGAACAAGCATAAGAAAGAAAAGATTCCATTTCATAAGCAATTGAAAGGAGAAAGTAATCTTCCCCAAAGTTTATATTACTCAGGCTAGAAGAGCAATCTGTGCCGTGGGCAAAGAGGAAGATGGGTTTAGTCAAGCGTCGAAGCCTTCCTAGTTGAGTGAATCCGAATAGCTTCTAGTTGAGTAAGGATGATAGCCGAACTGTGCCACCAATTTTCGACTCAATCTGAAACTGTCCCATTGGATTCATCATTAAATCTGACCGCTTGAAAGCTGAAGTGGGAAAGTGAAGGTCAGATCCATAAATTCCTTTTCATCCTGCACTGTTCAGTGCGCCTCTGGACAATTACATATTATAGATAGAAAGGAAGTCGCTTTTTAGACTGCCTGCCACCCAACAGCCTGACTTAGCCTTAGCTTTCGCACTTGAATGGACTTCTAATGGATAGAGCGGCAACCGCTGTCGCTGTTGTGGGAATACCCTAAATAAGTAGCGAAGCGAAGAGGGTTCGGAAGAAAGAGAGATTGGAAATCGATTCCAGGAGATGGGCTCGATCTGAGCCGATTAGAACGACTCTTTCTTAGTTTCAGGTGAGCTAGCAGTGTTCGAGTGTTGAAAGCGGAATGAAAAAGATCGATGAGAAGGCGACGTTCTAAGAGGATGGAATCCCTTGTTATGTTATGATGGAGTTCAAGGCCAGTCTCGTATCTATCTCAATCCTAGGAGGTAGTCAGAGAAGAAGCTGTTGCAAGCAAAAATAAGTATCCTTATCCGACCTGTAGCTCACTTCAGGCAATAGGAATAAAGTAAATATCTTCTATGAATGGGGTTCCGAACCAGGCAGAAGAAGAAGAAGTAAAGGAGGAAGACCGCACCGAAGAAAAAGGCGGAGTGAAGTTAGGGCAGAATCCAGGCAGGGCGAAGTGCAGAGAAATTCCTATCAAATCAGAGCAAGCACTAGTCTATTTCTTATTATCAACGCTTGAACCGTACTATTTCTTAGGATCAAAGGTTGCTTCCGCTTCTAGTGGGGGTAGAAACCATAGAGTAGCAAGCACGGCTTAGGCAGAAGCAGAAGTTTATGCTTGCCTTGCTGACTCTTCCATTGATTTAGTGATGTGGACTACGGAAGGGCAGGGCATTAAGGTTGATAGATTGGTTTAGTCGAGCCGAGAAAGAGCCAATCAAGTACACCCTGGTTGTTATAGGCAAGATGAAATCTTAGAAGAAAGCGGTGGTAGGATCCGGTGGTAGGAAAGCCTAACTGTACTAATTACTTATAATTGAGTTCAGAAGCGGATGCGAAGACTAATTAAGATTAGACCGCCTCTTCTCCCAGATAAATAGAGTGGGGAAGACGGATTGAACAGAAGGGTTTGATGGCATCTCGTCTCAGCAGGGCATCATCCGCTTGAAAGGTTTAGTGTTCTATGAAAACCGAAGGAGATACCTTCGATGAACAAGCATAAGAAAGAAAAGATTCCATTTCTTTCATAAGCAATTGAAAGGAGAAGGTAATCTTTCCCAAAGTTTATATTACTCTGGCTAGAAGAGCAATCTGCACCGTGGGCGAAAGAGGAAGATGTGTTTAGTCAAGCGCCGAAGCCTTCCTAGTTGAGTCAATCCGAATAGCTTCTAGTTGAGTAAGGATGATAGCCGAAGTGTGCCAACCATTCTCGATTCAATCTGAAACTGTCCCGTTGGATTCATCATTCAATATGAGCGCTTTAAAGCTGAAGTGGGAAAGTGAAGGTCAGATCCATCAATTCCTTTTCATCCTACACTGGTCAGCGCGCCTCTGAACAATTACATATAATAGATCGAAAGGAAGTCGCTTTTTAGAGTGCCTGCCACCCAAGAGCCTGACTTAGCCTTAGCTTTCGCCTTTGAATGGACTTCTAATGGATAGTGCGGCAACCACTGTCGCTGTTGTGGGAATACCCTCAATAAGTAGCAAAGCGAAGAGGGTTCGGAAGAAAGAGAGATTGGAAATCGATTCAAGGAGATGGGCTCGATCTCAGCCGATTAGAATGATTCTTTCTTAGTTTCAGGTGAGCTAGAAGTGTTCGAGTGTTGAAAGCGGAATGAAAAAGATCGATGAGAAGGCGACGTTCTAAGAGGATGGAATCCCTTGTTATGTTAGGATGGAGTTCAAGGCAGTCTCGTATCTATCTCAATCCTAGGAGGTAGTCAGAGAAGAAGCTGTTGCAAGAAAAAATAAGTATCCGTATCCGTCCTGTAGCTCACTTCAGGCAATAGGAATAAAGTAAATATCTTCTATGAATGGGGTTCCGAACCAGGCAGAAGAAGAAGAAGTAAAGGAAGAACACCGCACCGAAGAAAAAGGCAGAGTGAAGTTAGGGCAGAATCCAGGCAGGGCGAAGTGCAGAGAAATTCCTGTCAAATCAGAGCGAGCACTAGTCTTTTTCTTATTATCAACGCTTGAACCGTACTATTTCTTAGGATCAAAGGTTGCTTCCTCTTCTAGTGGGGGTAGAAACCATAGAGTAGCAAGCACGGCTTAGGCGGAAGCAGAAGTTTATGCTTGCCTTGCTCACTCTTCCATTGATTTAGTGAAGTGGACTACGGAAGGGCAGGGCATTAAGGTTGATAGATTGGTTTAGTCGAGCCGAGAGAGAGCCAATCAAGTACACCCTGGTTGTTATAGGCAAGATGAGATCTTAGAAGAAAGCGGTGGTTGGATCCGGCGGTAGGAAAGCCTAACTGTACTGATTACTTATAGTTGAGTTCAGAAGCAGATGCGAAGGCTAATTAAGATTAGACCGCCTCTTCTCCCAGATAAATAGAGTGGGGAAGACGGATTGAACAGAAGGGTTTGATGGCATCTCGTCTCAGAAGGGCATCATCCGCTTGAAAGGTTTAGTGTTCTATGAAAACCGAAGGAGATACCTTCGATGAACAAGCATAAGAAAGAAAAGATTCCTTTTCTTTCATAAGCAATTGAAAGGAGAAGGTAATCTTTCCCAAAGTTTATATTACTCAGGCTAGAAGAGCAATCTGTGCCGTGGGCAAAGAGGAAGATGGGTTTAGTCAAGCGCTGAAGCCTTCCTAGTTGAGTCAATCCGAATAGGTTCTAGTTGAGTAAGGATGATAGCCGAAGTGGTGCCAACCATTCTCGATTCAATCTGAAACTTTCCGGTTGGATTCATCATTTAATCTGACCGCTTGAAAGATGAAGTGGGAAAGTGAAGGTCAGATCCATCAATTCCTTTTCAACCTACACTGGTCAGCGCGCCTCTGAACAATTACATATTACAGATAGAAAGGAAGTCACCTTTTAGACTGCCTGCCACCGAACAGCCTGACTTAGCCTTAGCTTTTCGCCCTTGAATGGACTTCTAATGGATTGAGCGGGCAACCGCTGTCGCTGTTATGGGAATACCCACAATAAGTAGCGAAGCGAAGAGGGTTCGGAAGAAAGAGAGATTGGAAATCGATTCAAGGAGATGGGCCCGATCTCAGCCGATTAGAACGACTCTTTCTTAGTTTCAGGTGAGCTAGCAGTGTTCGAGTGTTGAAAGCGGAATGAAAAAGATCGATGAGAAGGCGGCGTTCTAAGAGGATGGAATCCTTGTTATGTTAGGATGGAGTTCAAGGCGAATCTCGTATCTATCTCAATCCTAGGAGGTAGTCAGAGAAGAAGCTGTTGCAAGCAAAAATAAGTATCCGTATCCGTCCTATAGCTCACTTCAGGCAATAGGAATAAAGAAAATATCTTCTATGAATTCTATGAATGGGGTTCCAAACCAGGCAGAAGAAGAAGAAGTAAAGGAAGAAGACCGCATCGAAGAAAAAGGCGGAGTGAAGTTAGGGCAGAATCCAGGCAGGGCGAAGTGCAGAGAAATTCCTATCAAATCAGAGCGAGCACTAGTCTATTTCTAATTATCAACGCTTGAACCGTACTATTTCTTAGGATCAAAGGTTGCTTCCTCTTCTAGTGGGGGTGGAAACCATAGAGTAGCAAGCACGGCTTAGGCGGAAACAGAAGTTTATGCTTGCCTTGCTGACTCTTCCATTGATTTAGTGAAGTGGACTACGGAAGGGCAGGGCATTAAGGTTGATAGATTGGTTTCGTCAAGCCGAGAAAGAGCCAATCAAGCACACCCTGGTTGTTATAGGCAAGATGAGATCTTAGAAGAAAGCCGTGGTAGGATCCGGCGGTAGGAAAGCCTAACTGTACTGATTGCTTATAATTGAGTTCAGAAGCGGATGCGAAGGCTAATTAAGATTAGACCGCCTCTTCTCCCAGATAAATAGGGTGGGGAAGACGGATTGAACAGAAGGGTTTGATGGCATCTCGTCTCAGCAGGGAATCTTCCGCTTGAAATGTTTAGTGTTCTATGAAAACCGAAGGAGATACCTTCGATGAACAACCATAAGAAAGAAAAGATTCCATTTCTTTCATAAGCAATTGAAAGGAGAAGGTAATCTTTCCCAAGTTTATATTACTCTGGCTAGAAGAGCAATCTGTGCCGTGGGCAAAGAGGAAGATGGGTTTAGTAAGCGCCGAAGCCTTCCTAGTTGAGTCAATCCGAATAGCTTCTAGTTGAGTAAGGATGATAGCCGAAGTGTGCCAACCATTCTCGATTCAATCTGAAACTGTCATGTGGATTCATCATTCAATCTGACCGCTTGAAAGCTGAAGTGGGAAAGTGAAGGTCAGATCCATCAATTCCTTTTCATCCTACACTGGTCAGCGCGCCTCTGAACAATTATATATTATAGATAGAAAGGAAGTCGCTTTTTTTCACTGCCTGCCATCGAACAGCCCGACTTAGCCTTAGCTTTTCACCCTTGAATGGACTTCTAATGGATAGAGCGGCAACCGCTGTCGCTGTGGTGGGAATATCCTAAATAAGTAGCGAAGCGAAGAGCGTTCGGAAGAAAGAGAGATTGGAAATCGATTCAAGGAGATGGGCTCGATCTCAGCCGATTAGAACGACTCTTTTTTAGTTTCAGGTGAGCTAGCAGTGTTCGAGTGTTGAAAGCGGAATGAAAAAGATCGATGAGAAAGCGACGTTCTAAGAGGATGGAATCCCTTGTTATGTTAGGATGGAGTTCAAGACCAGTCTCGTATCTATCTCAATCCTAAGAGGTAGTCAGAGAAAAAGCTGTTGCACGCAAAAACAAGTATCCGTATCCGTCCTGTGTAGCTCACTTCAGGCAATAGGAATAAAGAAAATATCTTTTATGAATGGGGTTCCAAACAAGGCAGAAGAAGAAGAAGTAAAGGAAGAAGACCGCACCGAAGAAAAAGGCGGAGTGAAGTTAGGGCAGAATCCAGGCAGGGCGAAGTTGATGAACCTTATTTATTAAGCTTTATTTGATGATTTGGAAGTTCAATTTCTATTATGTTTTAAAATGATGAGAGTTAGCTAAGTAATTATGTTAGTCATCGTGTTTAAGATTTCAAGATTTGTTTTGCATCGAATGGAATGAGTTGTATTGGCTTGTGGTTGGAGTTAGGAAATGTACGGAATTAAGGGTTGATGGATGTCAGGACGTGTACGGGTTCAGTTGGAAACAAAGTTGGATTTCTAAGATCAGTTATGCTTGTCAAAAGTAGAAGACTTGAATAGTGAAATCTGAAGAAGCAAGCCATGCGAGGTTTCGACACAGAACAGCTCAACAGGTTGTGGCAGTTTGATATCTGGTTTATGGTAGTGTGACATCTGGGTCGTAGCAGACCAAGCCAGTGGCAGGAGATCTATAGAATTTGGAATTTGTGATTTCAGAATGAAGAAGGAATGACGATATTCTTGGAAGCCAGGAGTTGAATGGTACAGTGTAAGTAGGTATATGGAATTTCAGAATTTTTCGGGGTGAAGATTTTTCAGTAAAGGCATGTCTACGATCACATCTTCGTACAAGCGTCTGGAACACCATGTACAGTTTTGAAGGACTTAAGGCACAGGATTCAAGTGATAGAAAGAGGCAGAATTTGCAGTTTCTTGGACTGATAGTGACTGATGAGATAAGTAAAAGAACCGATCCAGTACAGGAACGACAGATGACACCAAGGATGCTTAGAAGAATTGTTGCACACCAGTTTGGCCAGAGGAGTATGTTTTTGAACAGATATGTGAAACAGTGTGAAGCCTTCAACCGGATTAGAATGTTGTTGACCGTGTATCGCAACGTCAGGTTTGATAAGAGGGCATCTCAGTTGCCGAGGTTTAGCGTAGGGTGTCAGTGTTTTCGTTTGTCTTTTGGATTTTTTATTTTAATGTGGTTTAGACCATTTGGAGGACCAAATGGGTTCTAAGGGGGGGAGGATGTAAGACCCCGACCCCCAATTCCTCTGTTTAGTATTGTTTTAATCATGGTTTAGCTTTTTAAGCAATATTTGAGTTGGTTTAACTTTGTTTTGAGTTTGACTAGATTTTTCCATAGCCTTTGAGATTTTGAGGACCGTTGACTTTGGTTTGACCCGGTTTATATGATATGTATTTTTATGAGAAATTACTTCTAATTTCTAAAAATTTTGAATTTGGTGTATTTTGACTTATTTTATGAAGTTTAACAACTTTCATGTTTTGATCATTTTGATTTGATACTCAAAAATCACGATTTTCGAGGAAAATGGGCAAAAATGACATTTTCACTAAATCTGTCCATGAATTTCGAAAATTTCAGAAATTGGGGAAAGTATACTTTTTGGAAAATAGAAATTTTTCTGATCAATTTTGTCTTCTTCGTCGATCTCGTCCGGGGCCCACAAATGACTGATCCAACCATGTCAAGTTTGAGACCAAATGGGACCCACTTCCCCAACGTGGGTTCTCTTCTACCCTTCCATTTTTCCCTACTACAGCAGCTAAGAGAGCTCTTTCTTCTTCTCCATTACAGCCACCTTCTCTCCTTTGCATGTTGAACTTCCTTGGCCAAAAATGAAGATTTGAGTGCACCAATCTCTCCCTCATCACCTAAGCTTTCTATTGATACCATTTTCAAGGGATTTCAGCTGGACCCATCTTCCTCACCAAACATTTCTTGCTGATCTCTGCACTTTCAGGTGAGGCTTGGCTTTCTCCTCCTAGCCTTGGGTTCTTTAGACCCTTTTGAAGCTTTTTAGCATGCATGCAAGGTGGTTCTTGAAGAACCCCTTTTGTTTCAAAAATCTGGATTTCTTTTGAGTGGGTTTTTCCATGGTTTTTGTAGCTTGGAGTTGGGCTGAGGGAAGAGATTTCTGGGAGGAAACCTTAGATCCTTTTGGAGTGGAGGCAAGTGAATAAATGGATTGGAATGCATGCTTTTGAATCTTGTCTATTTATAAATTCCGATTTGAAAATTTGGTTCATTTGAATGATTGTTTTAGCCATGTAAGGTCTGATTTACCGAAGTTTTCTAGCATTAAAATTTAGTTCAGTCTTGTTAAATGATTTTGTTTATATTAGCATGAAGGTTTTTGATGTTTGCTAATGTTTATAATGCTAGAAAACCATCTCTAAATCTCTGTTTTTCATCTTAGTTAAGGTCTGAAATTCTGTAGCAAATTTGTGCATAGAATTGCCATCTTGGATTTCTTTTGTATTTTCCTATGATTAGTGCTTAATCTCTATATTAAGCTTATGCATGGAATGAGACTTTTTATATGATGTTGAATGGAAATTGGAATGAGAATGAACATTGAAAAACTCAGAAGAAAGGAAAAATGCCAAAAAAAAAAAGGATGGAAACTGGGCGTGCAGCAACCTAATTCCAGCTGCTGGAAGGGTCCGCTCGAGCGGACTCAAGCCCGCTCGAGCAGGCCCAGTCACTGCCTTATTGATTTTCAGGGCCCCTTTTTAATGATTTTCTTATACAATTGGGCTGATTTAAAAACCTGTTTTGTGGATCATTAAAGGTTCAGTTTTGGGCTGTTTTAAAGTCTGTTTTGTGGGCCTGGTTCAGGTTGGTTTTGGGTTGATTTAAAGTCTGTTTTGTGGGCCTGGTTCAGGTTGGTTTTGAGCTGATTTAAAGTCTGTTTTGTGGGCCTGGTTCAGGTTAGTTTTGGGGCTGATTTAAAACCTGTTTTGTGGGCCTGGTTCAGGTTGGTTTTGAGCTGATTTAAAGTCTGTTTTGTGGGCCTGGTTCAGGTTAGTTTTGGGGCTGATTTAAAACCTGTTTTGTGGGCCTGGTTCAGGTTGGTTTTGGGTTGATTTAAAGTCTGTTTTGTGGGCCTGGTTCAGGTTGGTTTTGAGCTGATTTAAAGTCTGTTTTGTGGGCCTGGTTCAGGTTAGTTTTGGGGCTGATTTAAAACCTATTTTGTGGGCGATTCAAAGTTAGTTTTGGGCTATTTTTAAGAGCTGTTTGGGTCATGTTTAAAGGGCTGTGTTGGACTAAATAAGTAGATTGTTTTGGGCTCGGTTTAAGGCCAACTATGGTCCTGTCTTAAAAAGATTTGGGATTTCTTGTAATACTTGGAAAGTTTGTGAAATGGGAATGGGATCATTGTGAGAATGAATGTATGTGGAATTACCCGGGAATCGTCTGAGTCTCAATGCGCACTTTATCATTTAAATATTATGGATTTTCATTGGCATCAGACGCGCTCTTTATTAATCAATGTTTAAAGGGTGAATGTGCATTGAGATGGTTCCTTGGCAAGGCATTAAGTCATTCTCCACTATCCATTCCATTTCAAGTTAGAAAAATATGTTGGTATTTGTATTTGCACTCTTTGGTAAACTAATTTGAATAGCATCGGTGATTTGCTATAAAATCATGTGGCTTTCCATGTTCGAAAGGATTGACCGTATGATTTTATACAAATCACTTTGATGTGTATTTGAACGGTTCACCATCGAAATTCGTATGTTTTCTCCGATTCGATTTGAAAAGAGATTGGAGTATGTTCGTCACATTCGGGATTTCTTCTATGAGATTACTATTTTGATAAGACTAGTATTTTGGGAATAAAAACCTCGAGGCAAGACTGGGCCAGAGCTTTGTAGTGCGAGCCCATGAGCCAAAGAGGCTATGATTTCGAAAATAAAACCTCGAGGCAAGACGGGGCCAGAGCTATGTGGTGTGAGCCCCTGAGCCAAAGGGATTAGTATTATGGTTTGATTCGTATCGGTTCGAGTTTTGAAAACTAAAGGCACCACTAGGCTTAGGTCACCTTGTCGGGCTGATCACCCGGCTTGGGATCTTTAATTTGTCCGCCAGCTGCAGCTTGGATTCTGTCTGTACCGACCATGGCAACGGTTTTATCTGCCGGTCCCATTTGTATGGCTACGGTTCTGATTTTTGATCTGCCGGTCCCATTTGTATGGCTACGGTTCTGATCCTATTTCTAGTACCACGTTCAGTGGCTACGTTCTGTGTGCTCTTATTACTTCGGTAATAGGAGGATTTAGCTATTTGTGGTCGCCAAGGTTTTATCTGCATATTACTTTAGTTTATGATTCTTGTTGGTTATACTTTTATGCTTCGATTTGGTTAATGTTTACGATATCGATCATTTATCATATTGTCGCTATTATTCAGGATTTGAAATGTATTTCCGACTATTAAATGTTTCATTAGACTGCTATCTTTTTGAGATATTTATATTTTAGAGACTGTTCGCTTATTTGTCTTGATATTTCTGTTCGGACTTTCGATTGTTTTAGCATGTTTTATTGTCATTATTGTTTAGACTATTTATTCGGTTTTACGATGATTTCACCAGGTTTTATGTATGTTCTTTTGTTTCATATTATTTGTTTATTTGCTTGCCAGACCGTCGTGTCTGACCCTTTTTGTTTGGTGCCAGTTTCTTCTCTTTCTGTTTTAGGTGTTGATCTGAGGAGGCGGTGGGACCGCCGGTCTGACGTGAGAGGCTGCCCACTGATATCATCCAGATGTCAAGTTTGGCACCGGAGTTCGTATCTAACATTTGGGGTAGTATGACACTAGTTGGTTATTTTTGTATGGCTTTGTAGCCTTTTTCTCGGGTTTGTAATTAAGACTTTTGTTCATTATAATCTGAACATGTGGGAATTAATTAGTCTTGTTACTACCAGCTCAGTGTGCTTTTTTTTTTTTTTTTCATCTTCTTTTTATTTTCTATCTTCTTTTTATTTTCTCTCCTTCCTTTTGCTCTGGCGATTTTTCTCTTCTTCCTCGTGCTTCTTCCCCTGCTGGTGCCGCCACCATGGATGGAGGGGCGACCTCCATTCCATCCGACCCTTCTCCTCTAATGAATCAAATTCGCATAATGCTGTCATACGCTGAAGATCGTAATGCTAAACTCTCCATCATCAAATCGATCTTGAAGAGGAAACAAGATCATGCACTGCCACCTGATCTCCCACGTGACCTGATCCTTGAGGCCAAGGTGCGTTTTGGGAATGACAAGAAGTCTGATGCTTTCAGATCGGTGCCCAGATCATCTGCTGATGCACGTGCTGCAAGTGTGGCTGATTCATCTCTCAGATCCCCACTTCCTATTGACAATGCTGCTAAAATTCATACCCAGAATCTGAACGTGAGTGAAGTATCTGCTCCATTCAGATCTGCGCCCACCCCCTCTTCTGATACAAGTGCTGCTGATTTTGTCAGATCTGATCCAAGCCCATCTATTGCAGCAGGTACTGCTGAAATTCATCACAACGAGATCCTGCATGCTGAAAGAGATGTGGGCCGAATACTCTCTGATACAGAACTCGCTGGTTTGAAAGCTTCAGAGGTGCTGCCATCGACCACCATCATGGATAGCACCGATCCTCCCTCTAGGACAGCAGCGTGGTCTTCCCTCTTTTCACATCATGTGGGGCGTGCAAGGGATCTAAAGCTCCATAATCAGCCATCAATGGACCCTGATCATCATATTGAATTTGATGATGAAGACTCCCTAGAAGCTGTACAGAATTGGGGGAATTCACTAGTTGGCTATTTCATTGGTAATACACCACCCACTCGTGATATTAAGGTATGTTTAGAGAAAGCATGGCGCATCAGGGACTTGGAAATTATTCCAATGGCTGAAGGGTTCTTCTTATTTAAATTTGCTGCATATGACATTGGCAACCGAATTCTTGATGAGGGACCATGGTTTGTGTATGGTCACCCATTAATCTTGAAAAGATGGTCTGTAGACATTACTATGTGTAGGCAAAACTTTGAATCTATTCCAATTTGGGTTCGATTACCCAACCTGAATTTCTGTTTTCGATCAAATTCTGCTCTTAGCAAAATTGCTAGTGTTATTGGCAATCCAATCTGTATGGACCATGCTACAGCTGCGGGAACCAGATACGCCTTTGCTCGAGTCTGTGTTGAAATAGATGTTAAATGCTGATCTTCCATCTGAGTTGCGTATGAAGTACAAAGAGAAAACAATAATTCAGAAAGTGGAGTATGCTTGGAAACCAAACCCTTGCAAAACATGCAGAACCTTTAATCATGGGGATAAATCTTGTCCATTGAAGATTGGGACAAGTAAGCCAAAGAAAGTGTGGGTACCTAAGAAGAAACAAGCAGAAGGACCTACTCGTGATATGCACAATGGGACAGCCAATAGCCAGAATACTTCTCATGAAGAGGCACATCATACAGAAACGGTTTGTGTTCCTCACATTGCTAATCCAAATGATCCACTGAAGGATACTGCAGATCATAGTGGGTGGACAGTTGTCAAAGAAAAATATCCAAGTGGCAAATCAAGCTCTCCTACAGTGAGTCCCACGAAGAATGTATCTGGTTCGGCTCCTTTTCCAGGATTATTAAATCAGTTCTCTAGTTTATCCAATTTAGATGGGGCGGCTGATGCATCATTTGACGAATTGGCAGCGACTGATTCTTTGCGTTTGAAACATAATACTGTTGATAAAACTTGTCCTATTCCAGGTAAGAAAATGGATAACCCTCCAACTACGGCGAGCATCTCTTCAAATGGGGAACCCCACCGGTTCCTATGCCTCTCAAACCTTGATGGGGACTCTAATGTGCCTGAATCTGAACTCTTAGCTACTACAGCCTTAGTCCTTCAGGGTACTACAGCTCTTTCGTCTCAAACAATATCAACTGACCAGACAAAAAGCTTGTCCTCCATTCAACAGTTGGATAAAGGTCTTCTTTCTAGAGTGCCAAGTTCAAGCTCAAGTGCTAGACATAAACAGAAGCCTGCTGGGATTACCATTAAAGAGAAATCCAATCCAAAGGATCGCTCCACCTGACTAATGCAATGTGAGAGGTCAGAGTGTACCTCACAGCAAGCTGATGCCTGATATCACATCAGGATTTGCATCTATCTTTCTCATGGATAATGTATTATTTGCTTTGATTGCTATGGGGTATGCCCCATTGGGAGTTTCTATTAACCATGTTGGTTTTTAGATTTCCTCTTTTGTATTTTATTTATTTGAGAAAATGAAGAATTCACTTACTCTTCAAAAAAAAAAAAAAAAAAAAAAGCTCAGTGTGCTTTGATATATGATTTATGCCAGTCTGCCTATTTGATGGCTTTGTGATATTGGTTGCGTGCGACATGGAACCCGATGGCCACGGATTTCGAGTCGTAACACCATGTGTAGCTTCCGCGAAATTATACTCTGATCGTGATGGAATTTGTTTATCCTCATTCACGCGGATCTTGGGAAACATAACAAAAGTTTCAAATTATCCCAAAATTTCGCACTCCGGGATCGGATCACTGCAGGGCCCGGTTTCGGGGTGTGACAGGTTTGGTATCAGAGCTGGTTAGTTTCTAGGAAATAAAATACTCTAGAGACATTAAGACGTGTGGTGAGGATTCGTTAGATTGTGTCGATTTGTTTTCTCGTGTCCTTGTTTCTTTGGATTTGAGTCGGCTTTTCTTTCAGTTCGGGAGACTTTGTTTGTCTTTTCTTGTAGTTTTGTTGTTAGGAGATTTGGACGACCAAATTTCCTCCTTAGTGGTGGAGAATTTAAAATCTCCATACTCTTGTCTAGTGTCTTTTGTCTGTGTTTGTGTCGGAGACTGAGAACCCCGTCGACTTAGTATGTTGTTTTCGGAGAACATCAGCAGACTTCCAATCTTCAGCATCTTCATTGTGGTTAATGAGAGAAAACATGTGCATTTGCCAGCCAAAGTAGGACTTGAGCAGTATTCGAAGATCCCCTTTCAGCTAATTGAAGATCATCATGCAGCGTACCAAGGTAAGTGAATGTGGATTTTTGGGTGAACTCAGACCATCTTTTCAAGATGAAGGATTGCAAAAGGCATATCAGCTATTGATTTCATGAAGGGAGAAATGATTCTTAGTTAGTAAGGTTAGAAGTTGGTGCTAGAAACTCAGGGATTTCCCGGATTCGATGAGCCTTGTCATAGTTTTGGCTGAGAATTTTCAGGACCTGTAGCTTAGCCAGTGTAGTTTTCAGAGGCAATACCGAGTGGAGGGTTCGTTGTGGTCAAGATAATTTTTGGCAGCAAAGGAAACGTTGTGGGCTTTACCGACTTATAGGGTATTGGGTTGGACAACGTGCAGATGCAAGGGAGTACCTCAGTGATTTGGATGTCCATTTCATATTTAAAATGATTTTCGTGATATTTTCATCTTTGTTATGTTTTCCTTAATGTCTATGATTTATCTATGTAGTGTTTAAACAATGGATTATTGTTTCTTCTTTAAGGCTTACCTTTGAAATAAACTATGTCATTATGTTCTTTTCGTGAGTCACATGATTTTGTTTTCATAGGGTTTTTGTGTTTCAGATTTTTATTTAATTTTCTTAAGATATTACTTTACAATGACCTTAGAATTTTGCTCTTGTTTTAATTCTCTTAAATGTTGACATCTACATTTTAAAACCTTAAAGATTTCAAGATTTTGTATATGTTTGGTTGGAAATGGATTTCAATAAAACTCAAGGTATGGTCATACTACATGAATTTAATTTATTTTTGAAATCCTAATTTGAAATTGTTGAGTGTTTCAATGAATTGTTGGGTTGTGAAAACATAAATTTCAAAACAAATACCGCTGTTTCATATTCAAATTTTGATGAACCTTATTTATTAAGCTTTATTTGATGATTTGGAAGTTCAATTTCTATTATGTTTTAAAATGATGAGAGTTAGCTAAGTAATTATTTTAGTCATCGTGTTTAAGATTTCAAGATTTGTTTTGCATCGAATGGAATGAGTTGTATTGGCTTGTGGTTGGAGTTAGGAAATGTACGGAATTAAGGGTTGATGGATGTCAGGACGTGTACGGGTTCAGTTGGAAACAAAGTTGGATTTCTAAGATCAGTTATGCTTGTCAAAAGTAGAAGACTTGAATAGTGAAATCTGAAGAAGCAAGCCATGCGAAGTTTCGACACAGAACAGCTCAACAGGTTGTGGCAGTTTGATATCTGGTTTATGGTAGTGTGACATCTGGGTCGTAGCAGACCAAGCCAGTGGCAGGAGATCTATAGAATTTGGAATTTGTGATTTCAGAATGAAGAAGGAATGACGATATTCTTGGAAGCCAGGAGTTGAATGGTACAGTGTAAGTAGGTATATGGAATTTCAGAATTTTTCGGGGTGAAGATTTTTCAGTAAAGGCATGTCTACGATCACATCTTCGTACAAGCGTCTGGAACACCATGTACAGTTTTGAAGGACTTAAGGCACAGGATTCAAGTGATAGAAAGAGGCAGAATTTGCAGTTTCTTGGACTGATAGTGACTGATGAGATAAGTAAAAGAACCGATCCAGTACAGGAACGACAGATGACACCAAGGATGCTTAGAAGAATTGTTGCACACCAGTTTGGCCAGAGGAGTATGTTTTTGAACAGATATGTGAAACAGTGTGAAGCCTTCAACCGGATTAGAATGTTGTTGACCGTGTATCGCAACGTCAGGTTTGATAAGAGGGCATCTCAGTTGCCGAGGTTTAGCGTAGGGTGTCAGTGTTTTCGTTTGTCTTTTGGATTTTTGATTTTTGATGTGGTTTAGACCATTTGGAAGACCAAATGGGTTCTAAGGGGGGGAGGATGTAAGACCCCGACCCCCAATTCCTCTGTTTAGTATTATTTTAATCATGGTTTAGCTTTTTAAGCAATATTTGAGTTGGTTTAACTTTGTTTTGAGTTTGACTAGATTTTTCCATAGCTTTTGAGATTTTGAGGACCGTTGACTTTGGTTTGACCCGGTTTATATGATATGTATTTTTATGAGAAATTACTTCTAATTTCTAAAAATTCTGAATTTGGTGTATTTTGACTTATGTTATGAAGTTTAACAACTTTCATGTTTTGATCATTTTGATTTGATACTCAAAAATCACGTTTTTCGAGGAAAATGGGCAAAAATGACATTTTCACTAAATCTGTCCATGAATTTCGAAAATTTCAGAAATTGGGGAAAGTATACTTTTTGGAAAATAGAAATTTTTCTGATCAATTTTGTCTTCTTCGTCGATCTCGTCCGGGACCCCACAAATGACTGATCCAGCCATGTCAAGTTTGAGACCAAATGGGACCCACTTCCCCACTTAAAACTAAACCAACGTGGTTCTCTTCTACCCTTCCATTTTTCCCTACTACAGCAGCTAAGAGAGCTCTTTCTTCTTCTCCATTACAGCCACCTTCTCTCCTTTGCATGTTGAACTTCCTTGGCCAAAAATGAAGATTTGAGTGCACCAATCTCTCCCTCATCACCTAAGCTTTCTATTGATACCATTTTCAAGGGATTTCAGCTGGACCCATCTTCCTCACCAAACATTTCTTGCTGATCTCTGCACTTTCAGGTGAGGCTTGGCTTTCTCCTCCTAGCCTTGGGTTCTTTAGACCCTTTTGAAGCTTTTTTAGCATGCATGCAAGGTGGTTCTTGAAGAACCCCTTTTATTTCAAAAATCTGGATTTCTTTTGAGTGGGTTTTTCCATGGTTTTTGTAGCTTGGAGTTGGGCTGAGGGAAGAGATTTCTGGGAGGAAACCTTAGATCCTTTTGGAGTGGAGGCAAGTGAATAAATGGATTGGAATGCATGCTTTTGAATCTTGTCTATTTATAAATTCCGATTTGAAAATTTGGTTCATTTGAATGATTGTTTTAGCCATGTAAGGTCTGATTTACAGAAGTTTTCTAGCATTAAAATTTAGTTCAGTCTTGTTAAATGATTTTGTTTATATTAGCATGAAGGTTTTTGATGTTTGCTAATGTTTATAATGATAGAAAACCATCTCTAAATCTCTGTTTTTCATCTTAGTTAAGGTCTGAAATTCTGTAGCAAATTTGTGCATAGAATTGCCATCTTGGATTTCTTTTGTATTTTCCTATGATTAGTGCTTAATCTCTATATTAAGCTTATGCATGGAATGAGACTTTTTATATGATGTTGAATGGAAATTGGAATGAGAATGAACATTGAAAAACTCAGAAGAAAGGAAAAATGCAAAAAAAAAAAAAGGATGGAAACTGGGCGTGCAGCAACCTAATTCCAGCTGCTGGAAGGGTCCGCTCGAGCGGACTCAAGCCCGCTCGAGCAGGCCCAGTCACTGCCTTATTGATTTTCAGGGCCCCTTTTTAATGATTTTCTTATACAATTGGGCTGATTTAAAAACATGTTTTGTGGATCATTAAAGGTTCAGTTTTGGGCTGTTTTAAAGTCTGTTTTGTGGGCCTGGTTCAGGTTGGTTTTGGGTTGATTTAAAGTCTGTTTTGTGGGCCTGGTTCAGGTTGGTTTTGAGCTGATTTAAAGTCTGTTTTGTGGGCCTGGTTCATGTTAGTTTTGGGGCTGATTTAAAACCTGTTTTGTGGGCCTGGTTCAGGTTGGTTTTGAGCTGATTTAAAGTCTGTTTTGTGGGCCTGGTTCAGGTTAGTTTTGGGGCTGATTTAAAACCTGTTTTGTGGGCCTGGTTCAGGTTGGTTTTGGGTTGATTTAAAGTCTGTTTTGTGGGCCTGGTTCAGGTTGGTTTTGAGCTGATTTAAAGTCTGTTTTGTGGGCCTGGTTCAGGTTAGTTTTGGGGCTGATTTAAAACCTGTTTTGTGGGCGATTCAAAGTTAGTTTTTGGCTGTTTTTAAGAGCTGTTTGGGTCATGTTTAAAGGGCTGTGTTGGACTAAATAAGTAGATTGTTTTGGGCTCGGTTTAAGGCCAACTATGGTCCTGTCTTAAAAAGATTTGGGATTTCTTGTAATACTTGGAAAGTTTGTGAAATGGGAATGGGATCATTGTGAGAATGAATGTATGTGGAATTACCCGGGAATCGTCTGAGTCTCAATGCGCACTTTATCATTTAAATATTATGGATTTTCATTGGCATCAGACGCGCTCTTTATTAATCAATGTTTAAAGGGTGAATGTGCATTGAGATGGTTCCTTGGCAAGGCATTAAGTCATTCTCCACTATCCATTCCATTTCAAGTTAGAAAAATATGTTGGTATTTGTATTTGCACTCTTTGGTAAACTAATTTGAATAGCATCGGTGATTTGCTATAAAATCATGTGGCTTTCCATGTTCGAAAGGATTGACCGTATGATTTTATACAAATCACTTTGATGTGTATTTGAACGGTTCACCATCGAAATTCGTATGTTTTCTCCGATTCGATTTGAAAAGAGATTGGAGTATGTTCGTCACATTCGGGATTTCTTCTATGAGATTACTATTTTGATAAGACTAGTATTTTGGGAATAAAAACCTGGAGGCAAGACTGGGCCAGAGCTTTGTAGTGCGAGCCCATGAGCCAAAGAGGCTATGATTTCGAAAATAAAACCTCGAGGCAAGACGGGGCCAGAGCTATGTGGTGTGAGCCCCTGAGCCAAAGGGATTAGTATTATGGTTTGATTCGTATCGGTTCGAGTTTTGAAAACTAAAGGCACCACTAGGCTTAGGTCACCTTGTCGGGCTGATCACCCGGCTTGGGATCTTTAATTTGTCCGCCAGCTGCAGCTTGGATTCTGTCTGTACCGACCATGGCAACGGTTTTATCTGCCGGTCCCATTTGTATGGCTACGGTTCTGATTTTTGATTTGCCGGTCCCATTTGTATGGCTACGGTTCTGATCCTATTTCTAGTACCACGTTCAGTGGCTACGTTCTGTGTGCTCTTATTACTTCGGTAATAGGAGGATTTAGCTATTTGTGGTCGCCTAGGTTTTATCTGCATATTACTTTAGGTTATGATTCTTGTTGGTTATACTTTTTATGCTTCGATTTGGTTAATGTTTACGATATCGATCATTTATCATATTGTCGCTATTATTCAGGATTTGAAATGTATTTCCGACTATTAAATGTTTCATTAGACTGCTATCTTTTTGAGATATTTATATTTTAGAGACTGTTCGCTTATTTTTCTTGATATTTCTGTTTGGACTTTCGATTGTTTTAGCATGTTTTATTGTCATTATTGTTTAGACTATTTATTCGGTTTTACGATGATTTCATCAGGTTTTATGTATGTTCTTTTGTTTCATATTATTTGTTTATTTGCTTGCCAGACCGTCGTGTCTGACCCTTTTTGTTTGGTGCCAGTTTCTTCTCTTTCTGTTTTTAGGTGTTGATCTTAGGAGGCGGTGGGACCGCCGGTCTGACGTGAGAGGCTGCCCACTGATATCATCCAGATGTCAAGTTTGGCACCGGAGTTCGTATCTAACATTTGGGGTAGTATGACACTAGTTGGTTATTTTTGTATGGCTTTGTAGCCTTTTTCTCGGGTTTGTAATTAAGACTTTTGTTAATTATAATCTGAACATGTGGGAATTAATTAGTCTTGTTACTACAGCTCAGTGTGCTTTGATATATGATTTATGCCAGTCTGCCTATTTGATGGCTTTGTGATATTGGTTGCGTGCGACATGGAACCCGATGGCCACGGATTCGAGTCGTAACACCATGTGTAGCTTCCGCGAAAATATACTCTGATCGTGATGGAATTTGTTTATCCTCATTCACGCGGATCTTGGGAAACATAACAAAAGTTTCAAATTATCCCAAAATTTCGCACTCCGGGATCGGATCACTGCAGGGCCCGGTTTCGGGGTGTGACAGTGAAGGTCAGATCCATCAATTCCTTTTCATCCTACACTGGTCAGCGCGCCTCTGAACAATTACATATTATAGATAGAAAGGAAGTCGCTTTTCTGACTGCCTGCCATCGAACCGCCCGACTTAGCCCTAGCTTTTCGCCCTTGAATGGACTTCTAATGGAAAGAGCTGGCAACCGCTGTTGCTGTTGTGGGAATACCCTAAATAAGTAGCGAAGCGAAGAAGGTTCGGAAGAAAGAGAGATTGGAAATCGATTCAAGGAGATGGGCTCGATCTCAGCCGATTAGAACGACTCTTTCTTAGTTTCAGGTGAGCTAGCAGTGTTCGAGTGTTGAAAGCGGAATGAAAAAGATCGATGAGAAGGCGACGTTCTAAGTGGATGGAATCCCTTGTTATGTTAGGATGGAGTTCAAGGCCAGTCTCGTATCTATCTTAATCCTAGGAGGTAGTCAGAGAAGAAGCTGTTGCAAGCAAAAACAAGTATCCGTATTCGTCCTGTAGCTCACTTCAGGCAATAGGAATAAAGAAAATATCTTCTATGAATGGGTTCCAAACCAGGCAGAAGAAGAAGAAGAAGAAGAAGTAAAGGAAGAAGACCGCACCGAAGAAAAAGGCAAAGTGAAGTTAGGGCAGAATCCAGGCAGGGCGAAGTGCAGAGAAATTCCTATCAAATCAGAGCGAGCACTAGTCTATTTCTTATTATCAACGCTTGAACCATACTATTTCTTACGATCAAAGGTTGCTTCCTCTTCTAATGGGGGTAGAAACCATAGAGTAGCAAGCACGGCTTAGGCGGAAGCAAAGTTTATGCTTGCCTTGCTGACTCTTCCATTGATTTAGTGAAGTTGACTACGGAAGGGCAGGGCATTAAGGTTGATAGATTGGTTTAGTCAAGCCGGGAAAGAGCCAATCAAGTACACCCTGGTTGTTATAGGCAAGATGAGATCTTAGCAGAAAGCGGTGGTAGGATCCGGCAGTAGGAAAGCCTAACTGTACTGATTACTTATAGTTGAGTTCAGAAAGCGGTTGCGAAGGCTAATTAAGATTAGACCGCCTCTTCTTCCCAGATAAATAGAGTGGGGAAGATGGATTGAACAGAAGGGTTTGATGGCATCTCATCTCAGCAGGGCATCATCCGCTTGAAAGGTTTAGTGTTCTATGAAAACCGAAGGAGATACCTTCGATGAACAAGCATAAGAAAGAAAAGATTCCATTTTTTTCATAAGCAATTCAAAGTAGCAGGTAATCTTTCCCAAAGTTTATATTACTCAGGCTAGAAGAGCAATCTGTGCCGTGGGCAAAGAGGAAGATAGGTTTAGTCAAGTGCCGAAGCCTTCCTAGTTTAGTCAATCAAAATAGCTTCTAGTTGAGTAAGGATGATAGCCGAAGTGTGCCAACCATTCTCGACTCAATCTGAAACTGTCCCGTTGGATTCATCATTCAATCTGACCGCCTGAAAGCTGAAGTGGGAAAGTGAAGGTCAGATCCATCAATTCCTTTTCAATCTACACTGGTCAGCGCGCCTCTGAACAATTGCATATTATAGATAGAAAGGAAGTCGCTTTATTGACTGCCTGCCACCGAACAGCTCGACTTAGCCTTGGCTTTTCGCCCTTGAATGGACTTCTAATGGATAGAGCGGCAACCGCTGTCGCTGTTGTGGGAATACCCTAAATAAGTAGCGAAGCGAAGAGGGTTCGGAAGAAAGAGAGATTGGAATTCGATTCAAGGAGATGGGCTCGATCTCAGCCGATTAGAACGACTCTTTCTTCGTTTCAGGTGAGCTAGCAGTGTTCGAGTGTTGAAAACGGAATGAAAAAGATCGATGAGAAGGCGACGTTCTAAGAGGATGGAATCCCTTGTTATGTTAGGATGGAGTTCAAGGCCAGTCTCGTATCTATCTCAATCCTAGGAGGTAGTCAGAGAAGAAGCTGTTGCAAGCAAAAATAAGTATCCGTAACCGTCCTGTAGCTCACTTCAGGCAATAGGAATATAGAAAATATCTTCTATGAATGGGGTTCCAAACCAGGCAGAAGAAGAAGAAGTAAAGGAAGAAGACCGCACCGAAGAAAAAGGCGGAGTGAAGTTAGGGCAGAATCCAGGCAGGGCGAAGTGCAGAGAAATTCCTATCAAATCAGAGCGAGCACTAGTATATTTCTTATTATCAACGCTTGAACCGTACTATTTCTTAGGATCAAAGGTTGCTTCCTCTTCTAGTGGGGGTAGAAACCATAGAGTAGAAGGCACGGCTTAGGCGGAAGCAGAAGTTTATGCTTGCCTTGCTGACTCTTCCATTGATTTAGTGAAGTTGACTACGGAAGGGCAGGGCATTAAGGTTGATAGATTGGTTTAGTCAAGCCGAGAAGAGCCAATCAAGTACACCCTGGTTGTTATAGGCAAGATGAGATCTTAGAAGAAAGCGGTGGTAGGATCCGGCGGTAGGAAAGCCTAACTATACAGATTACTTATAGTTGAGTTCAGAAGCGGATGCGAAGGCTAATTAAGATTAGACCGCCTCTTCTCCCAGATAAATAGAGTGGGGAAGACGGATTGAACAGAAGGGTTTGATGGCATCTCGTCTCAGCAGGGCATCATCCGCTTGAAAGGTTTAGTGTTCTATGAAAACCGAAGGAGATACCTTCGATGAACAAGCATAAGAAAGAAAAGATTCCATTTCTTTCATAAGCAATTGAAAGGAGAAGGTAATCTTTCCCAAAGTTTATATTACTCTGGCTAGAAGAGCAATCTGTGCCGTGGGCAAAGAGGAAGATGGGTTTAGTAAGCGCCGAAGCCTTCCTAGTTGAGTCAATCCGAATAGCTTCTAGTTGAGTAAGGATGATAGCCGAAGTGTGCCAACCATTCTCGATTCAATCTGAAACTGTCATGTGGATTCATCATTCAATCTGACCGCTTGAAAGCTGAAGTGGGAAAGTGAAGGTCAGATCCATCAATTTCTTTTCATCCTACACTGGTCAGCGCGCCTCTGAACAATTATATATTATAGATAGAAAGGAAGTCGCTTTTTTCACTGCCTGCCACCGAACAGCCCGACTTAGCCTTAGCTTTTCGCCCTTGAATGGACTTCTAATGGATAGAGCGGCAACCGCTGTCGCTGTTGTGGGAATACCCAAAATAAGTAGCGAAGCGAAGAGAGTTCGGAAGAAAGAGAGATTGGAAATCGATTCAAGGAGATGGGCTCGATCTCAGCCGATTAGAACGACTCTTTCTTAGTTTTAGGTGAGCTAGCAGTGTTCAAGTGTTGAAAGCGGAATGAAAAAGATGGATGAGAAAGCGACGTTCTAAGAGGATGGAATCCCTTGTTATGTTAGGATGGAGTTCAAGACCAGTCTCGTATCTATCTCAATCCTAAGAGGTAGTCAGAGAAAAAGTTGTTGCATGCAAAAAAAAATATCCGTATCCGTCCTGTAGCTCACTTCAGGCAATAGGAATAAAGAAAATAACTTTTATGAATGGGGTTCCAAACCAGGCAGAAGAAGAAGAAGTAAAGGAAGAAGACCGCACCGAAGAAGAAGGCGGAGTGAAGTTAGGGCAGAATCCAGGCTGGGTGAAGTGCAAAGAAATTCCTATCAAATCAGAGCGAGCACTAGTTCTATTTCTTATTATCAACGCTTGAACCATACTATTTCTTAGGATCAAAGGTTGCTTCCTCTTCTAGTGGGGGTAGAAACCATAGAGTAGCAAGCACGGCTTAGGCGGAAGCAGAAGTTTATGCTTGCCTTGCTGACTCTTCCATTGATTTAGTGAAGTGGACTACGGAAGGGCAGTGCATTAAGGTGATAGATTGGTTTAGTCGAGCCGAGAAAGAGCCAATCAAGCACACCCTGGTTGTTATAAGCATGATGAGATCTAAGAAGAAAGCGGTGGTAGGATCCGGCGGTAGGAAAGCCTAACTGTACTGATTACTTATAGTTGAGTTCAGAAGCGGATGCAAAGGCTAATTAAGATTAGACCACCTCTTCTCCCAGATAAATAGAGTGGGGAAGACGGATTGAACAGAAGGGTTTGATGGCATCTCGTCTCAGCAGGGCATCATCCGCTTGAAAGGTTTAGTGTTCTATGAAAACCGAAGGAGATACCTTCGATGAACAAGCATAAGAAAGAAAAGATTCCATTTCTTTCATAAGCAATTGAAAGGAGAAGGTAATCTTTCCCAAAGTTTATATTACTCAGGCTAGAAGAGCAATCTGTGCCGTGGGCAAAGAGGAAGATGGGTTTAGTCAAGCGCCGAAGCCTTCCTAGTTGAGTCAATCCGAATAGCTTCTAGTTGAGTAAGGATGATAGCCGAAGTGTGCCAACCATTCTCGATTCAATCTGAAACTGTCAAGTTGGATTCATCATTCAATCTGACCGCTTGAAAGCTGAAGTGGGAAAGTGAAGGTCAGATCCATCAATTCCTTTTCATCCTACATTGGTCAGCGCGCCTCCGAACAATTACATATTATAGATAGAAAGGAAGTCGCTTTATTGACTGCCTGCCACCCGAACAACTCGACTTAGCCTTGGCTTTTCGCCCATGAATGGACTTCTAATGGATAGAGCGGCAACCGCTGTCGCTGTTGTGGGAATACCCTAAATAAGTAGCGAAGCGAAGAGGGTTCAGATGAAAGAGAGATTGGAAATCGATTCAAGGAGATGGGCTCGATCTCAGCCGATTAGAACGATCCTTTCTTAGTTTCAGGTGAGCTAGCAGTGTTCGAGTGTTGAAAACGTAATGAAAAAGATCGATGAGAATGCGACGTTCTAAGAGGATGGAATCCCTTGTTATGTTAGGATGGAGTTCAATGCCAGTCTCGTATCTATCTCAATCCTAGGAGGTAGTCAGAGAAGAAGCTGTTGCAGGCAAAAATAAGTGTCCGTATCCGTCCTGTAGCTCACTTCAGGCAATAGGAATAAAGAAAATATCTTCTATGAATGGGTTCCAAACCAGGCAGAAGAAGAAGAAGTAAAAGGAAGAAGACCGCACCGAAGAAATAGGCAGAGTGAAGTTAGGGCAGAATCCAGGCAGGGCGAAGTGCAGAGAAATTCCTATCAAATCAGAGCGAGCACTAGTATATTTCTTATTATCAACGCTTGAACCGTACTATTTCTTAGGATCAAAGGTTGCTTCCGCTTCTAGTGGGGGTAGAAACCATAGAGTAGCAAGCACGGCTTAGGCGGAAGCAGAAGTTTATACTTGCCTTGCTGACTCTTCCATTGATTTAGTGAAGTTGACTACGGAAGGGCAGGGCATTAAGGTTGATAGATTGGTTTAGTCAAGCCGAGAAAGAACCAATCAAGTACACCCTGGTTTTTATAGGCAAGATGAGATCTTAGAAGAAAGCGGTGGTAGGATCCGGCGGTAGGAAAGCCTGACTGTACTGATTACTTATAGTTAAGTTCAGAAGCGGATGCGAAGGCTAATTAAGATTAGACCGCCTCTTCTCCCAGATAAATAGAGTGGGGAAGACGGATTGAACAGAAGGGCTTGATGGCATCTCGTCTCAGCACGGCATCATTTGCTTGAAAGGTTTAGTGTTCTATGAAAACCGAAGGAGATACCTTCGATGAACAACCATAAGAAAGAAAAGATTCCATTTATTTCATAAGCAATTAAAAGGAGAAGGTAATCTTTCCCAAAGTTTATATTACTCATTCTAGAAGAGCAATCTGTGCCGTGGGCAAAGAGGAAGATGAATTTAGTCAAGCGCCGAAGCCTTCCTAGTTGAGTCAATCCGAATAGCTTCTAGTTGAGTAAGGATGATAGCCGAAGTGTGCCAACCATTCTCGATTCAATCTGAAACTGCCCCGTTGGATTCATCATTCAATCTGACCGCTTGAAAGCTGAAGTGGGAAAGTGAAGGTCGGGTCCATCAATTCCTTTTCATCCTACGCTGGTCAGCGCGCCTCTGAACAATTACATAGTATAGATAGAAAGGAAGTCGCTTTTTAGACTGCCTGCCACCGAACAGCCCAACTTAGCCTCAGCTTTTCGCCCTTGAATGGAATTCTAATGGATAGAGCGGCAACCGCTGTCGCTGTTGTGGGAATACCCTAAATAAGTAGTGAAGCGAAGAGGGTTCGGAAGAAAGAGAGATTGGAAATCGATTCAAGGAGATGGGCTCGATCTCAGCCGATTAGAACGACTATTTCTTAGTTTCAGGTGAGCTAGCAGTGTTCGAGTGTTGAAAGCGGAATGAAAAAGATCGATGAGAAGGCGACGTTCTAAGAGGATGGAATCCCTTGTTATGTTAGGATGGAGTTCAAGGCCAGTCTCGTATCTATCTCAATCCTAAGAGGTAGTCAGAGAAGAAGTTGTTGCAAGCAAAAATAAGTGTCCGTATCCGTCCTGTAGCTCACATCAGGCAATAGGAATATAAAGAAAATATCTTCTATGAATGGGGTTCCAAACCAGGCAGAAGAAAAAGAATTAAAGGAAGAAGACCGCACCGAAGAAAAAGGCGGAGTGAAGTTAGGGCAGAATCCAGGCAGGGCGAAGTGCAGAGAAATTCCTATCAAAGCAGAGCGAGCACTAGTCTATTTCTTATTATCAACGCTTGAACCGTACTATTTCTTAGGATCAAAGGTTGCTTCCTCTTCTAGTGGGGGTAGAAACCATAGAGTAGCAAGCACGGCTTAGGCAGAAGCAGAAGTTTATGCTTGCCTTGCTGACTCTTCCATTGATTTAGTGATGTGGACTACGGAAGGGCAGGGCATTAAGGTTGATAGATTGGTTTAGTCAAGCCGAGAAAGAGCCAATCAAGTACACCCTGGTTGTTATAGGCAAGATGAGATCTTAGAAGAAAGCGGTGGTAGGATCCGGCGGTAGGAAAGCCTAACTGTACTGATTACTTATAGTTGAGTTCAGAAGCGAATGCGAAGGCTAATTAAGATTAGACCGCCTCTTCTCCCAGATAAATAGAGGGGAAGACGGATTGAACAGAAGGGTTCGATGGCATCTCGTCTCAGCAGGGCATCATCCGCTTGAAAGGTTTAGTGTTCTATGAATACCGAAGGAGATACCTTCGATGAACAACCATAAGAAAGAAAAGAATACATTTCGTAAGCAATTGAAAGGAGAAAGTAATCTTCCCCAAAGGTTATATCACTTAGACTAGAAGAGCAATCTGTGCCGTGGGCAAAGAGGAAGATGGGTTTAGTCAAGCGCCGAAGCCTTCCTAGTTGAGTCAATCCGAATAACTTCTAGTTGAGTAAGGATGATAGCCGAAGTGTGCCAACCATTCTCGATTCAATCTGAAACTGTCCTGTTGGATTCATCATTCAATCTGACCGCTTGAAAGCTGAAGTAGGAAAGTGAAGGTCAGATCCATCAATTCCTTTTCATCCTACACTGGTCAGCGCGCCTCTGAACAATTACATATTATAGATAGAAAGGAAGTCGCTTTTTTCGACTGCCTTCCACCCAACAGCCTGACTTAGCCTTAGCTTTCGCCCTTGAATGTACTTCTAATAGATAGAGCGGCAACCGCTGTCGGTGTTGTGGGAATACCCTCAATAAGTAGCTAAGCGAAGAGGGTTCGGAAGAAAGAGAGATTGGAAATCGATTCAAGGAGATGGGCTCGATCTCAGCCGATTAGAACGACTCTTTCTTAGTTTCAGGTGAGCTAGCAGTGTTCGAGTGTTGAAAGCGGAATGAAAAAGATCGATGAGAAGGCGACGTTCTAAGAGGATGGAATCCCTTGTTATGTTAGGATGGAGTTCAAGGCCAGTCTCGTATCTATCTCAATCCTAGGATGTTGTCAGAGAAGAAGCTATATTGCAAGCAAAAAAGGGTATCTGTATCCGTCCTGTAGGTCACTTCAGGCAATAGGAATAAAGAAAATACCTTTACGAATGGGGTTCCAAACCAGGCAGAAAATGAAGAAGTAAAGGAAGAAGACCGCAGTGAAGAAAAAGGCGGAGTGAAGTTAGGGCAGAATCCAGGCAGGGCGAAGTGCAGAGAAATCCCTATCAAATCTAAGCGAGCACTAGTCTATTTCTTATTATCAACGCTTGAACTGTACTATTTCTTAGGATCAAAGGATGCTTTCTCTTCTAGTGGGGGTAGAAACCATAGAGTAGCAAGCACGGCTTAGGCGGAAGCAGGAGTTTATGCTTGCCTTGCTGACTCTTCCATTGATTAGTGAAGTGGACTACGGAAAGGCGGGGCATTGAGGTTGATAGACTGGTTTAGTCAAGCCGAGAAAGAGCCAATCAAGTACACCCTAGTTGTCAAGATGAAATCTTTGAAGAAAGAGGTGGTAGGATCCGGCGGTAGGAAAGCCTAATTGTACTGATTACTTATAGTTGAGTTCAAATGCGAATGCGAAGGCTAATTAAGATTAGACCGCCTCTTCTCCCAGATAAATAGAGTGGGGAAGACGGATTGAACAGAAGGGTTTGATGGCATCTCGTCTCAGCATGGCATCATCCGCTTGAAAGGTTTAGTGTTCTATGAAATCCGAAGGAGATACCTTCGATGAACAAGCATAAGAAAGAAAAGATTCCATTTCATTCATAAACAATTGAAAGGAGAAGGTATTCTTTCCCAAAGTTTATATTACTCATGCTAGAAGAGCAATCTGTGCCGTGGGCAAAGAGGAAGATAGGTCTAGTCAAGCGCCGAAGCCTTCCTAGTTGAGTCAATCCGAATAGCTTCTAGTTGAGTAAGGATGATAGCCGAAGTGTGCCAACCATTCTCGATTCAATCTGAAACTGTCCCGTTGGATTCATCATTCAATCTGATCGCTTGAAAGCTGAAGTGGGAAAGTGAAGGTCAGATCCATCAATTCCTTTTCATCCTACACTGGTCAGCGCGCCTCTGAACAATTACATATTATAGATAGAAAGGAAGTCGCTTTTTAGACTGCCTGCCACCCAACAGCCTGACTTAGCCTTAGCTTTCGCCTTGAATGAACCTCTAGCAGATAGAGCGGCAACCGCTGTCGCTGATGTGGGAATACCCTCAAAAAGTAGCTAAGCGAAGAGGGTTCGGAAGAAAGAGAGATTGGAAATCGATTAAAGGAGATGGGCTCGATCTCATCCAATTAGAACGACTCTTTCTTAGTTTCAGGTGAGCTAGCAGTGTTCGAGTTGTTGAAAGCGGAATGAAAAAAGATCGATGAGAAGGCGACGTTCTAAGAGGATGGAATCCCATGTTATGTTAGGATGGAGTACAAGGCCGGTCTCTTATCTATCTCAATCCTAGGAGGTAGTCAGAGAAGAAGCTGTTGCAAGCAGAAACAAGTATCCGTATCCGTCCTGTAGCTCACTTCAGGCAATAGGAATAAAGAATATATCTTCTATGAATGGGGTTCCAAACCAGGCAGAAGAAGAAGAAGTAAAAGGAAGAAGACCGCACCGAAGAAAAAGACGGAGTGAAGTTAGGGCAGAATCTAGGCAGGGCGAAGTGCAGAGAAGTTCCTATCAATCAGAGCGAGCACTAGTCTATTTCTTATTATCAACGCTTGAACTGTACTTTTTCTTAGGATGAAAGGTTGCTTTCTCTTCTAATTGGGGGTAGAAACCATAGAGTAGTAAGCACGGCTTAGGCGGAAGCGGAAGTTTATGCTCGCCTCGCTGACTCTTCCATTGATTTAGTGAAGTGGACTACCAAAGGGCAGGGCATTAAGGTTGATAGATTGGTTTAGGTCAAGCCGAGAAGGAGCCAATCAAGTACACCCAGGTTGTCATAGGCAAGTTGAAATCTTGGAAGAAAGCGGTGGTAGGATCCGGCGGTAGGAAAGCCTAACTGTACTGATTACTTATAGTTGAGTTCAGAAGCGGATGCGAAGGCTAATTGAGATTAGACCGCCTCTTCTCCCAGATAAATAGAGTGGGGAAGACGGATTGAACAGAAGGGTTTGATGGCATCTCGTCTCAGCAGGGCAAAATCCGCTAGAAAGGTCTAGTGTTCTATGAAAACCGAAGGAGATACCTTCGATGAACAAGCATAAGAAAGAAAAGATTCCATTTCATAAGCAATTGAAAGGAGAAAGTAATCTTCCCCAAAGTTTATATTACTCAGGCTAGAAGAGCAAACTTTGCCGTGGGCAAAGAGGAAGATCGGTTTAGTCAAGCGCCGAAGCCTTCCTAATTGAGTTAATCCGAATAGCTTCTAGTTGAGTAAGGATGATAGACGAAGTGTGCCAACCATTCTCGATTCAATCTGAAACTGTCCCGTTGGATTCATCATTCAATCTGACCGCTTGAAAGCTGAAGTGGGAAAGTGAAGGTCAGATCCATCAATTCCTTTTCACCCTACACTGGTCAGCGCGCCTCTGAACAATTACATATTATAGATAAAAAGGAAGTCGCTTTTTAGACTGCCTGCCACCCAACAGCCTGACTTAGCCTTAGCTTTCGCCCTTGAATGGACCTCTAAGAGATAGAGCGGCAACCGCTGTCGCTGCTGTCGGAATACCCTCAATAAGTAGCTAAGCGAAGAGGGTTCAGAAGAAAGAGAGATTGGAAATCGATTCAAGGAGATGGGCTCGATCTCAGCCGATTAGAACGACTCTTTCTTAGTTTCAGGTGAGCTAGCAGTGTTCGAGTGTTGAAAGCGGAATGAAAAAGATCGATGAGAAGGCGACGTTCTAAGAGGATGGAATCCCTTGTTATGTCGGGATGGAGTTCAAGGCCAGTCTCGCATCCATCTCAATCCTAGGAGGTAGTCAGAGAAAAAGCTGTTGCAAGCAAAAACAAGTATCCGTATCCGTCCTGTAGCTCGCTTCAGGCAATAGGAATAAAGAAAATATCTTCTATGAATGGGGTTCAAAACCAGGCAGAATAAGAAGAATTAAAGGAAGAAGACCGCACCGAAGAAAAAGGCGGAGTGAAGTTTGGGCAGAATCCAGGCAGGGTGAAGTGCAGAGAAATTCCTATCAAATCACAGCGAGGACTAAGCATCTATATTCACATGGTTTGGCATTCAATCGTATGGCATAACTCAACATGCATGATATTCACATTAACTAAGCAGCTAAAACAAACAAATAATACACCATCAGAAGTTTATGGGTTGTTTGGATGAACCATGAAATGCAGCTGATTACAAGTTTTTCGCAAAACAGATTGTTACTATCTGTTGCTGGTATGTGTCCGGAGCAGCATAAAAATTGGACACCACATAAAGGGAAAACTTCTATTCTTGATTTCTTAGCAGAAACTCTGGAATGTAGTATCATCCATTCACCATCACAAATCCCAAGCTAAAGTGATAGCTATCCATTCTACCAGTGTTTTCCAACTAAATTGTAGTTTTGGCACATCCAAATGCATCCTCTGTAGAATAATTCTTAGAGGCTTAGATAAGTATAAAATGACTGATTTGGTTGTCCAAAGAACTAACAATGTAGTTCCTTAATGATCTCTGCCTGAAACAATTCTTAGTGGTGCAGTGTTGATTATTTAAGAGTCTAGAGTAAATTTGTGCATATATGTAAGCATTTGGCTACACTTGTTTGGGAGTGTGCAGACAATATAGTCCTACACTTGTTTGGGTACACTTTGTCAGCTTTAGGGATTTAGACCTACAAGGGTGATGTGCGATTTACACATTCTATGTCCAGGGTACTTCCAAGTTCGTAAAATTAAATTCAAGAAACAGAATGAACAACCCATTCACATTATCAAAATGAAGAAACACAAAAAGGAACGAATGAACCACTACTGCCATTTGACCGCATACAACATCCTCAAGTTTGGAAAATAAAAATAACTCACTCAAACCTTTCTGCTAGTGTTAAAACAAAACCCAATCATCCATCCTCCTTCTCAACCGAAAAAACACAAAATTTGAAATATACAAACCCTAATCAATGCAAACAACAAATGTACAAATCGAATACAACGTTGAAGATAACAAACCATGCAGTTAGATATCATTTGCGGGAAGGCGGGAAAACAAAAGGAAGTGAAAATACTAAAAATTTGACAAGGATTCAAGGATTCCAAACCTCTGGAGCGTCGGTTTCAATCACAGTTGATTGAAAAAACGATTAGATTATGAGCAGATGTTGAGAAATTTAGTTACAATGCTGGTGGTTGTGGATAGATGGAAGCAACTGCTCTTCGCCCTCGTCCTAGGTCATTCTCAACGCAATGGTGGAAGAAAGAAGAGAATAATGAGCGAAACAGAGATTCTAGCCCTAAAAAAGGATCGCGAACAGCGTCATCGCCGACCTTATTCAAGTATAAATAAGGTCGGCGCCGACGATGTGCTCTTTATGTAAAAAAAAATTCAAGTATACATAAGGTCATCGCCGACCTTATTCAAGTGTAAATAAGGTCGGCGATGACGATGTGCTCTTCTGGTAAAAAAAAATGAAATTCGCACCCAATTGCGCTAATTGGTGCTGCACACGCTAAAATGTTTGATTGCGTAACATGACCGGATAAAGTATTTTTTTCGGTAAAATCCTCTAGTATTAAAGAGTCATTTAAAGAGAGGAGGGGCTTTAGTATTAAAAAGTGATTTAAAGAGAGGATAAGTTTTGGTATTAAAGAGTGTTTAATTGGAGGAGGGTGGATATCAATTAATTGAAGGGGTCAAAACCAAATATTCATGGTCAAAATCAAATTGAAAATCACGACTGATTTCTCAATTGAAATCAGTCGCTTTTATATATAATATAATAATTTGATAGTGGACGGATTGAACACTTTACTATGTGATTTGTGCAAGACTTGTCAAACCCTTATTCTTTGATGCATTCATTACTTTTTTTTTATTTTTCTTCATTTATTTGAAAAGGATATTCATCTTCCACTAAATTTCAACACCATCCCTCCAAACCAAAGACAATTAGGTATGGAAACCATCGAAGAAGAAGAAGAAAAGTTGTAGGAGGAAAACGATATCATATCATCAACTAGATTGATGATATCGTCAATTGTGATAATTTCATCCAAAAACATATATAGGCATTATCTCATCATTTTATGATTCTTCTTCATAAAATTATTTAATCATGGTTTACACTTAATTTTTTCATAAAAATCCCATGTTAAAAACAAGACAAAAAAGTATCCGATTTTTTAGACAGGGAAATCATCAGTCACTATGTTCACTAAGTATTACCTGCAGTTAATGCTTTGGCTCCTAAGTTCATGAAACAAACTGTTTTTATTTCTTTCAAGATAAATTCACAACTCGTTTGCCAACACGCTCAACACAACTCATTCTCAAACAAGAAATATTTTTAGCATAAAAACGATGCCAGAGGGCAGGAGCGGACCCAAAAAATTCAACTTGGGGACCGTATGTAAAAGAAATATTGGAGAAGGGGCAAACTGTAAAAAATTACGTAATAATTTTTAAAATATGCAGTTTTTTTTTTTTTCAAATTTTAACTTTTTTTTCCAGGCATGGGTGGGGGAGATGCCTGGAAATTTTTTAAAAAAGACCGGGTCCCCACACACTCTTTTAAAAAAAAATTATTTCTTTCTTTACCCACACCCACACCCACACCCACACCCACACCCTACTCAAGTCCCTATCCAATCCAGGCAGTTCTCTCTCTTTCTTAAGTTGCTCAGATGGAGATGCCTCACCAGTCACCACTAAGCGAGCTGTCATTCCATTTTCAAACTCACAGCTCATTTAGATCCATAGACCATAAACATGGATTTACACACATTGTATGGGTAAATGCCAAAAAAACCCTTTATATGTAATAGACAATTTATCACAGCTCAAACGATTATATTGGCTTATTTTCAGCTTCCATACCTTATAAATGACTTGAATGACTGGTTTTAAGGGCCCAATTGTATGGTTGGTTATTGAATGACTAGGAATTTTAGACGGTCCATTTCTATCTGAAGGGCTTAAACTGAAGAGGATTAAGGGTTTGCTTGATAAAGGAACTCTAGCAATGACTGCATGAATTAAAATTGTAGAATTCAAGATGTGAAAAACAGATGGCAGCCATTTGAATTTTCATGTTGTAATGAAATATCAAGAAAAAAATAAGTAGTCTCCGGAAATTTCTTTGATATCCAGAAAATTCCACAATCACTCAACTTATCGAGCATAAAATTTAGAGCGACAAAAATACACTGCAGGAATTTTAAGAAAAAAAAAATTGTCCATGTCAGCTTTTCTTCGCAAATTTTCCAACAAACCCTACCTAGATATGAAGGTACAATAGGATTATTACCCAACAAACAGCATCTTCATCTAAATTTCCACCTTGGACCCTCCCCTCTCATCTCTTTAATACCCTTTGGTCAAACCCATACCCATACAGACAGGCCCCAAAGGTGTTTCGGGCATAGACAAAATCTGAAAAATACAAAATACTAAACATAGTTCCTTTAAATTTATATTAGTACCATAATCAGGTAATAGTAATGGTAATTATTGAAATCTGTAAATAACAGACCAAAGCGTTATGTGACCGACCCTGTGATTATATACAGTACCATGCTTATACCATACTTAAGAGAAGATTGTTTACAATAACCCAATGAAACTAATTTTTCAATAGATGCTCCATCCACTACGCCCCGCCACCCAAAAAAAAAACCCTTTTATATCTCATAAGAACATTGAGCCCAACAAATAGCCATGCATAGAATTTTCTCTACAATCATAAAGAGATTCAACATTGGATGATGACATAAGTTATTAGATTATTTGAACTCCAATCAATGGCCATGATTATTCAAACATCTTTTCCTTCTTCTTTTTTTTTTTTTCATTTTCATGTGCTTGAAAAGTTTATGCATGTAAACAAGTGTCTGCATCTTTAAAAATTTTACATAGGTAACGATCATGTTACCAATCCAAAAGGGGGCAACAAAAGGATTTACATCAGAAATGGATTTACATATGCCAACTCACATTTGCTCTCCGAGCATGCAGACGACCAGGTTCAAACTGCATTACTGGACCGAGATATCCTCTGCGCCTCTTCCAAGTCCTTCAAGAACCTGCAACCCATGTTTTAGCGCAGAGAGTAAAACGTGATTACTTTATCAGCACCCCAAAACTAGAAAAGGATATTAGAATGTTAATTGTGACTTTTATCTTTTACATTCTCTGCCATATAACTTCTCATTACATGAAAGATTGTCATGTTCCCTGTTCCTTTCCCCTCACCCAGCCCAACCTTTTTTAAATCTTTTTTAATTCAAAATACTCAATCTTGAATCTAGCAAGCCTGCTGCCACAGTGATCAAGCACTTATGCAATATTAGTTTTGTCTGAAAGTGATGTTCAATTATACAATGAATTAATAAGACTGATGATGTACCTCTTAGAATTGAGAACCACAGAGCCGCCAAGTATGAACCGGGTTCCAGAATTGGTGGCATTATGTAAAGCAACAGTGCGTGCCTCCTCATATGTTGTACCTCCAATTATAAAGATAACTACGTCTTGAGGCCTGCATAAACATGAATCAGAGATCCCTTTTAAGATATCAGAAGAAAAAAAAGGAGCAAGAAAAATCTGGTTGATCAAGCAGATTTCTTATTAGCAAGATACTATTAGTTGAATAGAAAGTTAGAAAGCTAGCATCTTATATGGCCATCACCACTGACATCATCAAACATTTATCTGGATTTGTTTTATGAGTTATAATTTCCGATTCATCCCATCTTAAGGTTGTTTCTTTACCACTCCACAAGTCCACATGCTAGTATGGCACTTAATTCCAAGTCCATATTGGTCTCCTCTTCTGGTTCCTTCTACTTGAAACACTTAAAGGATGTTTGAATCTTTGGTTAACTGAGTATAGATAGCTCAGTTTACGTGCCAGCAATGGTTCATTTGCTTGGCTAACCTGCATGACCCATAACCTATGTTTACCCAGATACTATAAAGATGGAATGTATCCATGTCGGTATTTTGTCCTAGAATTTTTATACATAAAATCTGTGCCCTGGCCTATATCCGTGTCTTGTCCCTGCCATGTCTGGGCATTCAGAGCCCGTAAGTCATAGTTGTTTTTTCTTTGAAATAACTAATTAAAGGTTATTAGAATTAAAGCAACTTCAGTGCAGGGCAATCAAGTTTCAAGATCCAAACGGTGCTTGGTTCTTTGTAGTCATGCAGGCGTTGTTCCTAGTCTTCAATATTGCATGACCAAACTATCTCAATTGTCATACCTCGATGCTCTCTTTTATTAGGGCCACATAGATTTCATGTTATGTACCCATTCCTAAATCCTAAACCTATGCTTTCTTGTGAGCACGTGCATATAGAATAGCCCCATCTCAAGTAAGCATTTCTTTGTTTTCCAACATTCATCTCCATATACCAATGCAGGTCTTTTTCTTTTTCTTTTTGAATGGTGACTTTTCATTAAAAGCAAGCAGTACAAGAGGACTATACGGACAAGCTTACAAAAGAGAGAAGCAAAACCGTAAACACAAAACAAAAGATAACCAAAGACAACATGAAACACAAGGAAACAACATCGAACTAAGGCGCTTTCCAATTTCGAATAATTTGATCCAAAGAGTAGCCTTTGAAATGCTGATTAATGATTACCCAAGAAGCTACCGAGAACTTAATCTTTTCCAACAAGGATCCGCAGCTCACAGACCTCCCCTTAAAACACCTTGAATTTCTTTCCTTCCCCAAGATCCAGATAACTGCTAAAAAGGACAGTCTCCACAACTCATTTCCCTTGGCCGATCCTATTGGAGAAGACCATGCTTGATAAAGCTCTAGAATGCACTGTGGGAAAATCCACCCAAACCAGTCAACTACCGATCTCCAAATCAACCGAGCAACATTACAATTCAATAGGAGGTGGTCCACCGATTCCTCATCCCCTAAGCACATGGGACAGCAATAGACCACAATCTTCCCTCTTCGCCTTAGATTGTCCATAGTAAGGATCCTTTTATGAAGAGCTTGTAGAAGATACTTGAACCAAGCCAAAGATGTGCACGAGAGAGAGAGAAGTTGCAATTGTTTTTCTGTATTCAATCAATGGACGAATGATACATATATATACACAAAAGCCTAGATTAGAGGATCTCATTAGAGATCTGATTACACAATTACAGCCTTAACTAAGGCAACTAATATCTATCTTATCTGTTTACAACTCATACAAGGCTGACCCAATACATGGGTCAAACTGACCCATTAGGTTGAGCTGACCTGTGGGTCTATTACTTTACACCCCTCTCAAGCTTTGGATGGGAGAATGTGACCATCGAGAGCTTGGAAATTAGCTCCGAAAAACGAGATGCTGAGTGGCTTTTGGTGAAAAAATCTGCTATTTGAGCCGCTGATGAAATCTGGAAGAGCTTTATAGTATCACTCCGAACATGTTGACGAATGAAATGACAGTCAACTTCAAGATGTTTGGATCGTTCATGGAAGACATCATTTGTGGCAAGTTTCCGTGCACTTTCACTGTCGGTATAGAGAGGGGTAGATTTAGGAACTAGAACTCCTAAATCTCTAAGTAACCAGCGAAGCCAAATGATTTCAACAGTAGTGTGAGATATAGCACGATATTCAGCTTCAGTGGATGACCGTGATACAACTTCTTGTTTCTTGCTCTTCCAAGAGATGAGAGAGGAGCCAAGAAAAATGGAGAAGCCTGTTGTAGAGCGACGGTCATTGACATCGCCTGCCCAATCGGAATCAGAATAGCAACGCAGAGTCAGATTCGGACTGGAAGAAAATAGGAGGGCGCGGTTGGTACTTCCTTGTAAGTATCTCAATATGCGCAGTACAGCAGCCCAATGAAGATGAGTGGGTTGCGCAACAAATTGGCTTACCACATGTACCGCATAGGCAATATCTGGTCTGGTAATGGTAAGATAAACCAAGCAACCGACCACCCTCACGATAGCGAGTCGGATCAGAAAGAAGATCTCCATCAGTAGTTCGAAGCTTCAAGTTATGTTCAATAGGAGTAGAGACAGGCTTAAGATCTGTGAGGCCAGCTCTTTGGAGAACTTCATTGCAGTATTTTGTTTGCGACAAAAGATATCCTTCGGGAGAGTAGGCAACCTCAATGCCCAGAAAGTAACGCAGATGGCCCAAATCTTTCATCTCAAACTGTCGATGAAGAAAATTCTTCAAGGATAAAATACCAGTAGCATCATTGCCAGTGATAATCATATCATCGACATAGAGTAACAAGAAAACACAGCCAGATCGTGAGTAGCGAGTGAAGAGAGCGGAATCATGAGTACTCTGAGAAAACCCAATGCTGATAATGCTGGTGCTAAACCGTTCAAACCAAGCACGAGGGGCTTGTTTGAGTCCATATAAAGCACGTTTGAGTCGACACACAGAATGAGGAGGTCTCACGACGCCTGGAGGAGGATGCATATATATTTCTTCCTGAAGAAATCCATTCAAAAATGCATTCTTGACATCAAGCTGATAGAGTGGCCAATGCCTAGCAGCGGCAACAGAAATAAAAGTACGGACAGTTGTCATCTTAGCAACTGGAGCAAAAGTCTCCTCATAATCGACCCCATATTCTTGTGTGTAGCCCTTTGCAACCAAGCGAGCTTTGTATCGATCAACAGATCCATCAGATTTGGTCTTGATCTTAAATATCCATTTGCAGCCGATGGCCCGTTTCCCAGGGGGAAGAGGAACAAGATCCCATGTTTGAGTTTTCTGCAAAGCTGCAAGTTCATCTGCGATGGCAGACCTCCAGTGCGGATGAGCAATGGCCTCTTTATAGGATTGTGGTTCTGCCAAGGTATGAATTGCTGCAAGGAAGGACTTGTATGATGGAGAAAAATGATCAGTACAAACAAAGCCAAATCTAGAGGGAGGGATTCTGGTGCGCACTGGATACCTTCGAGTTTGAGGAGGATCCTGCACATCTGGAGCAGAGGAGATAGGCCCATGATCAGGAGGAGGAGGTGGGGCTGCAGATTCCGAAGGAGCAGACGGAGGTTTGGGCCGACGATGATATACCTGCAGGGGTGGAGTAGAAGGGGTATCGGAAGGAAACAGGTCTGGAAAGGGATCAAGAGGATAGACTGTAGGTTGCGCAGGAGAAGAGGATTGGGTAGGTAATGAATAGAAAGGTATGTGTTCCAAGAAGGTGACATTACGAGAGACCCGTAACCTATTGGTTTTAGGATCATAGCATCGATAGCCTTTCTGTTCGATGCCATACCCTAAAAAGACACAGACAGTAGATTTTGGGGAAAGTTTGGTTCTCTCGTTATCATGTAACAGAACAAAACAGGTGCAACCAAAAACTTTGAGATAGGACAAGTCAGGTTTACAGGAGAACAATTTTTCATAGGGAGATGTGCCAGATAATACAGAGGATGGTGTTTTGTTAATCAGATAGATTGCAGTCAGGGCTGCTTCCCCCCAAAATTGTAAAGGAACATGTGAGGAATAAATCAAGGATCTAGCAGTTTCAAGGATATGTCTGTGTTTCCGTTCTGCTACATCATTTTGCTGTGGTGTGGCAGGACATGATAATTGAGCTAGAGTTCCTTGACTGGTCAGGTAAGAACGGAATTTGTGGGACATGTATTCTCCCCCGGAGTCAGACCTGAATATTTTAATCCTCGTGTTAAATTGAGTGGAAACCATGGTGGAGAAAGCAGTGTAGATGTTGTATAACTCAGAACGATTTTTCATTAAATACAACCAAGTATATCTAGTGAAATCATCAATAAACAACACATAATAAATGGAACCACCTTTTGTTGGCTGAGAGGCAGGTCCCCAGACATCAGAATGTACCAAAGCAAAAGGAGCATTAGTAAAAGAAGAGCTTTTATTGTAAGGTAAAGCATGTTGTTTACCAAATTGGCAACCAAAACAGGTAGAAATGTCTGATACAGAAATATTTCCAAATACACCACTAGTAAATAAAAGCTTCATTTTATTTAAAGATAAATGTCCTAAACGAGAGTGCCAAAGGGCAAAGGGTGAAGTAGAGGAAACGAGTGCGGCAGGTGAAATGCTGGAAGATGGAAGATGCAGTGATTGGAGATAGTAGAGTCCTCCTGACCTAAGGCCGGTCCCAATCTGTCTCCCGGTGCGTGGATCCTGCACAGAACAGCCAGTAGAAGAAAATAAGACAAGAAATCCAGACGAAGTCAATTGACTAACAGAGATTAAGTTGATAGACAGGTGAGGAACACACAAAACATTAGTGAGAGAGATCAACTTATTTGAAACAGAGCCAATAAGAGAGACTGGTAGAGGAGTGGCATCAGCTGTATGGATGGTGAGAGAGCTAGCAGGAGTATGACAAGTATGAAGTATGGAAACATCATTTGTCATATGATAGGATGCACCAGAATCAAAGATCCATGTAGAATCAAGAGTACCTGATGGACCAGAAATGGTCATGGCAGAACCAGAGGCTGAGGGTGTAGTGACCATCTGAGAGGCAGAACCAGTGGAGGAAGCCAGAAACAACTGTTGCATGCGCTCATCAACCATAGCTTGAATCTGAGATGTAAGATCCAGTTGCGGAGGCAGAAAATTATCATCTTCAGCAACTTTGGCTGCATATGGTCGCTGGTGATAAGATTGCATGGGACCACGATTGGGCTGCTGACCAGAGGGTCTGTTCTTATCTGTTGGCCTTGGGGGTCTGGTAGGACAATCCCGTTTCCAGTGCCCTTTCTTCTTACAATAATTGCAAAAGTCATTGGTACCAGATGGAAATGGGCGATCATTCCTTGGGATACTAACATTTGCTGACAGTACATGTGTGGGTTCCACATGTTTCTTCCTTGTAAGAGAAAGCTGAGTTTGTTCCTCTGCCAAAAGTTCTGAGAGTGCTGTATCCACAAAAGGTAGTGGTGACCGATGTAATAATTGACCGCGAACATGTTCAAAATCAGGGCGGAGGGCCATAAGAAATTGAACAAGACGAGTCTGCTGCCGATAAACTTCAAAAGTGTGAGCATCTTCAGTTGTTTTAAAGTTGGGTTCCATTAGAGCCAATTGGTCCCATAAGGCAGTCATTTTGATGAAGAAATCATGAATTGAGTCATTTCCTTGATCTGCATTTTTAATATCCCATTCTAACTGATACCTTCGAGCAGCATTAGACTGAGTGTATAACCTTGCTAAATGATCCCAGGCGTCCTTAGGATAATTGAATTTAGCCAATTGATTCCCAATAGATGGATTGACTGAATTGGCGATCCAGGAATTAATTTTCCCGATGGAAGCTTCCCATTCCTCAAACTTAGCATCCTTACTATCTGGTGGAGGGATCTGCTGATCAACATATTTCCATAATTTTTGGCCTTTGAGGAAATTTTGCATGAGATGGGACCAATATGGATAATTTGAGCCATCAAGTATAATAGTAATACCCGTTACAGGTCTATCAGAAGACATTTGAACAAGACACAGTGATCACAGACTGAATATATGTGAAATCCAGTCCCAAATCCAAAACAGAATTGGAATCCAACCACAGGAACAAAACAGATCTTGAATAAATGTAAGTAAATGAGTCCAGGGCACTTGAAATAGATCACAGATGAGTGCTATGGGTCCCGCTGAATGATCAGATGAAGAAATACAGCAACCAGATCAAAACCAGTCAAAAATACCCAAAAAAATGACCCAGGCGTCCTTGATTTGGGGCACAGATTTGTTCTGTGGGCCCCACTGGATGATCAAGATGAAGATCAGATCACACAGTGATCTCTGTATCAAAAATCCGAAGCACCTCCAAGTGGAATTTTGATAAAAGCTTGAGATTCCAAAAAATTGGACGGTCGTGATTAAAACTGTGTGCACAAACGGGAGAAGTACAAAGCAGAGAGAATGGCCTACCTCAGATGATCAATAAATCTGGAAAAAATGTGTATAATTCCCAGGAATTATGGTCGACCAGGATGGGAGGATTTCTCTGGGCAGTGGGTGATCAATAGGTGGGCCACCTTTGATCACAGCCAATACAGTGTGTTCACAGACGATCAGATCTGTCGCAGGTCTTCTCCAATAGTGATCACAGCTTCTTAGCAGCACAACAACAGTCTTTAATCAATATCGAGAGCTCCAGAACAGAACATCAGAGAAGAATGAGATGTCTCCAACAGAAGATAAGACTTCTGTATGTCCAGCGTCACAGACAGAAGATGGAACTTCTGTATAATCAAAAATGCTTCTGACAGAATTACTTCCACACGATGGACAGAGATGGCTCTGATACCATGTAAAAGATACTTGAACCAAGCCAAAGATGTGCACGAGAGAGAGAGAAGTTGCAATTGTTTTTCTGTATTCAATCAATGGACGAATGATACATATATATACACAAAAGCCTAGATTAGAGGATCTCATTAGAGATCTGATTACACAATTACAGCCTTAACTAAGGCAACTAATATCTATCTTATCTGTTTACAACTCATACAAGGCTGACCCAATACATGGGTCAAACTGACCCATTAGGTTGAGCTGACCTGTGGGTCTATTACTTTACAGAGCTATCCATCCAAAAAGACCACAACTCTGGGCAGAGCCTTAATTTTCCAAATTCTACAGACGGAGCTTTTTGAAACTACCCTTCCGGCTAAGGCTAAGGAAAAAAGAAGAGACAAGTATAATCCCCACTTAAGAGATTTATTAGGGAAATAAATTGGTCTTCCTCATGCTCTTTAAGGTTTCTCCTCAAAATTGGGCACCATACCTTCTGCTCACTAGAAGACGACAAATAGCAATGAACCCTTACGTCCTTATTGAGAGCATAGTTGAAGATGCCTGGGAATTGCCTTGCCAATGGCCATTGCCCAAGCCACCTATCATGCCAGAATAAAACCATCTCACCCGAACCGACTCGATATGTAATATTCTCTATGAAGTTCTCTTTGACTAAAGGAATATCCTTCCAAATAGCCGAGGCTTTATACAGGACATCATGAACATCCCATCCATTTCTAGAAATACTGTATTTCCCAATCAATAATTGCTTCCACAGACCATCTAATTCATCTCCTAGCCTCCACAACCACCTTTCAAGTAAAGCTTGGTTCATTTGTCTACGAGGTCTTATCCCCAACCCTCCCTCCTCTGATTTACAAACCGAGATCCAGTCAACCAAGTGAAATTTCTTCTGATCACTCCCTCCGTGCCACAAGAAATCTCGTTGCAGCTTCTCAATTCGACTGATGATTGAAACCGGGCACTTGAACATAGATAGAAAATACACCGGAAGGTTTGGCAGCACAGATTTGATTAAAGTGACTCTACCTCCTATGGATAAGTAATTTGCCTTCCAGATGGATAGCTTTCTCTCAACTCTTTCCAACACCAGATTCCACACATCCTTTCTAACCTAACCCAAACACAGAGGCAGCCCTAAATAAGAAATTGGAGTGGACCCCACCTTACATCCCAGAATATCTGCATATTGATACAGATGAGCTTCCCCAACTTCTATTCCAATCAGCTCACTTTTGAGAAAGTTAATTTTAAAGCCTGACACAACCTCAAAACATAGAAGAATTGCTTTGACATTCATTATCTGATCTTCATCTGCCTCGCATAAAATCAAAGTGTCATCTGTATACTACAAGTGAGTGACCAGAGGGACTGCATCAGCCGCTTTAAATCCTTGTAGAAGACCTTCCTTTGCAGCCTTGTTATAGCAATGCAGGTCTAACCACCTTCTATTAAAAGTTTCCCTTCAATCAAAGTTGGAAGTCAAGCTAAAGTAATTTCTTTTCACACAAGTTCTCCAACAGCAAAAAAACAAATGGATAACTATCTATTCTGTCTAAGACTGAAAGTTTCAAACCAATTGCAATTTTGGGACATCCAAAAATTACTAGTTCCACAATGTGATTTACTATTGCTAACCATGGCGGTAGAGGCCCATGACCTAGTGGGTATAAGGACTGGCATTTTAAAATCTCATTTTACGGCTAGTTGTCGATTTAGATCTCATAAAAATTCAAATTTCAGGCCATGTCCAGCCTTACAGTTATCTGAACCACATACATAGTTCTACAGCATATTGTGTTGCGATTTTTTCAGCTTTGACCATTACAAATCCTAGAAGCTGAGGGTATCGAAACACACGCCCCGCCCCAACAAGAAAAAACAGAAGATAAAATAAAAAGTAAGAAAAACCAATGAGATACATTATTTCTCCTCAAAATCATCTTCCATAATGCCAACACACTCATGGTAGACTGGCATTGGCACCTCGGTATCACACACATGCCTACGGGTCGATCCTTGGTTCTTCAGGTTGATAGTATAACTCTTGGCCAATAGGCCAACCCAACAAAAAAAAAAAACATCTTCGATCGATGGGAGATTTACTAAACCCTCCGAGTTGACTCTTGACTCTCCCAAGTCATCTCATTGACTCTTGACTCAGCCAAGTCATCTAATTTTAATAAGTTGTTCGCATTCTAAACCATTTAATAGGTGGATCTAATTTTAAACAAGTAATGTTTGTTTTTAAGTAATTATGCATGAACTTCGGAGTCAAAACTTCAAAAATGATCCCTGGAATGTAATTTGAAACTTATATTTGATCGTTTACATTCGATATTTGGACTAACAAATTATATAATATGCAATATTTAGTCTTATATTTTCCTTAAATGCAGCACTTTTCTTGCATATACAAATTTATTAATTTGAGTTGACTATCATGAATGCATGTAAATGAATGTATATTTATATTTTACAAGTAAATGGATTCACTTTTAAATTATTTAAAAAAAAATGACTCTCCCTAGTCTCCATGTTGACTCTATCCTCTCTTTTTTTTCATTGGACGAGTCGAGTCGAAGTCACGAGTTTTCCAACCTTGATTAAAACCCTTGTTCACGAAAACTTAATAGGCATAATTCCGCCTCTCCTAAGAATGAAAATAAGTGGCATTTTTCGGAAGTTCAATCCTCTTGATTTAGTATTTGTAAGGCATTGGCGGACCTTTTCAATCCTGTTTGGAGTGTGATCAAAATAAAGGACAGTGTCGGCCAAGCATTCTTTTTTACTTTTTTCTACCATTGTGTCTTCTCTTAAACAGAACGTTGGCCAACCAGTGGACCTCCCAATCCTGTTTAGAGTGTGATCAGAATAAAAGAGGGTAGCAGCCAGGCATTCTTGTCTCCTTTTTCTACTGATGTGTCTTCTCCGAAAGCTTGGAATGGCCAAGCATTCCGTACTTTTATGGCCAAAATGGAACGGGGACCAAGATCAAATGGAAAACTATGGTGCCCCTTCATTCCCCTTCTTCCTAACTAGGGCTGAGCCATATCTAAGTTCCACTGGTGTACTAAATTTCAGACCAGTATAGGCCACCAATTAAAAAGATAAGGATCTGATCAAAATGATTTCAGAATATACACCACCATCAACAGGGGTCATTTAGATGGTGTGGACAACTTCACGCGAATGTTCAACATACTGGTTAAAGAAAGAAGGAAAGAACCATTCAACATATACAAAAAAAACAGCAAAGCTATAACTGTCAAATTCTCAGAGATCAAATGGTTGAGTCCGACAGACCTGGCCTGCTGAAAGTGATTTCCAACAAATGGATAATCCACATCTTTAAGCCGCCCCTTTGTGATGTTTTCCATGGTTTGGAACAGAAGAGGTTGGTGCTGAGTATACACATTCTCAATCCCCTGTAGAAAACCCAACAATCCAACATAAGGGTAAAGAACTGGGCCAAGAACAGAAAGCACAATTAGCACAAGAACAAACCTTCAAACCACGAGCCATGTTACGAGCAATATTGAGGAGATCACGATTTCCATACAAATCACCAGATCTCTTATCAACACCTGCTTGCTTTAAAAGGAATTGGACCAGCTGTTTGATGATCAAAATATAAAACACATTAGACACCAAAGAGAGAAAGTACAGATGTTACACACTTGCATGGCATGCGGAGCATCTAAAAAGCACACCATTGGACCAGTCAGTCAGACTGCAGTTACCGAGTAAAAAAAGAAAGTGAAATCTGAGGTTATAAAAAGAAAAATTAGGAAAATATAACTGGGGGCTTTTTTCTTTGGAAAAAAAAAGAAAAAAGAATTGCACGATCAATATTCTGGGAAAGCATGAGAAGATGGATAACTATATGATCCTTGACCCAATCAGTACCCGGTTCAAATCTAACCATTGCTCAACGGTCTGCAGATATATTGCTAAGAAAAAAATTCGACAACAGAAAGTGAAGCTCATTACATTCATAAATTAAAGTTTCAAAAAGTAAAATACCAGAGAAGATCATGGAGGCACGACAATCAAGATTTTAAATCTTTGTGCCGGTCGGTATGGGGACGAGAAGGTGCCATCCGTCCCAATCCGGCATGGCCTAAAAAGTTTTTTTAAATAAAAAATCCGGAAAAATAAAGAATACTGTAGAACAAGTAAATATGTGCAAAATAAGCTATATAAGTGGTACTCATCTCAACCATAAAGAAGTTTAACACTAAGTCGTTGACACGATGGTTATGATACCATGTAGCTAATCATTTACCGCTAAATATCATAATTATCTTATATCTAATCTAACATGCAATGCATTTTTTTTTTCTTGATTTAAGCAAAAATAATAATAATAATAACAAACTTACCTCTTGTGAGCCCTTCTTTGATTACTCAAAGCCTTTCAGGCCACGATCTCAAAAATAGGGCTTAAAATCTTAATTTCTAAGCAAGAGAAACAAAGGGCAGGAAGGAAGAAAATGTTATAATGGGAGAAAAGAATCAAAATCCAAGTATTTTAGGTCATGAATCTTGCAATTAGAGCAATTTCTTAGCACAAAATAATCTTTAGGGAGCCTAAGAAGAGATGAGAGGAAACAAAACAACATAAAAGATTATGGTTCATCCAAACTTTTGGTACTGGTCAGTTCAAACAAGTTCGGACAAGTCGTCTTCAATTTGTGCGAAATCAAACAAACAATGGCCAATGTGTGTACTAGAAGCTGACTTGTTCCGACACCCACCAGCAAGGATGAAAATAGCGGTGGCGACGGGCCACTCGCTACGAAGCGGGCGATACGTAGCGGCGTAGCAGTGCGATTTGAAAAAATCGCCCAAAAAATCTGAAAATTTTCCAGAAAATCCAGAAAATTGTAAAATGAAAGAAAATGTGTTTCTTTTGCAAAAATAAGTAAGAAAAGGGGGTGTAGCGGTGCCCTCAATATATGAAGTCCTGTATCGCTATATAAATAGAAAATAATAGTAATGATTAGTTTTTTCACATGTATTCATATTTCTTAGTCATGTTAACTTAGAAAGTAATGAAAAGCTCATAAAGGTTTTTCTGTTAAAAATTAAATTTGATTAGAACCTATTTCCTATTAAAATGAAAAGGGCTCATTTTCTATTAAAGCGTACTTTGGTCAAGGCCTTATTTAAGTATTTCCTATTAGATTGAAATTTGGCTAAAACCTATTTCCAATTAATGTGAAAGGCTCATAACAAAAAAGAACCATGTCATGAAGTCAAGACTTAAGACTTAAGAATTAGGATATATGACATCACTATCCGCATCCCATTAGTGTTATCATTTGTAGTGCCACTAGTTATATTTTAGTGTGACTGTGTGAAAGTTGGATATGCCCCTATTTCCAATTAGAGTGAATTTTGACATAGGCATTAATTTCAATTAAGGTAATATTTGGCTTAGGCATGACTTTTTTATTTTAAAGTCCTAGCCTCAAGATGGAGGCCACCACTGGTTAAAAAGACTACAAAGTTCTTCAGCTTTTCTTCTTTTGGATGGGCCCAGTTAATATTTTTGAATGTCTTTTTTAGTGGTTTTTAAAAAAAATTTGGATGATTTTTTTGAATAATTTTTTAATGACTTTTAATGGTGATTGGTTTTTCAATGGTTTTTAAGGTTTTTTAAATGTTATTTTAATGGCCCATTTAGTTTATATATATTCCTTTCATCAGGTGGGCCCATCGTGGGGCCCATAGCTGACCTTTAAATAAAATGAAAGAGGGCCATTGTGCTGCCCTAGATTTCACCCAAAACAGAAGCAGCGGGAGGGAATGAGAAGAGGGAAAGGAGAAAAAGAAGAAGAAGAGGAAAAGGAGGAGGAGCGTCAGCCTGGAGCGGTGCAGCCTGCTGCTGACACCATTCTTGTTGCGGTTCTACCACATCCAGGTATGTCTTCTGCATCTCTCTCTTCCTTTTTTTCCATTTTTTGTTGTCTTCTGCATCTCACTCTCTCTTCCTTTTTTTTTTTCCATTTTTTGTTGTTCCTGAAAAAGAACAAAGAAGCACTGAAGAGGGAGGGGGGTGGTGGTTCAACTGCGTAGCGGCCGCTATAGTTGCGAGCGCCAATATTTTGTAAGAAGCGTAGCGGTGTCCACCGCTACACCTGATCAAACAGATGTTTGGAAGAAACTTAAAACCATGACTACAATGCAATCTTCTAAGAAACACCGGCAAAGTGCAAAACTGAATTGGAATATATGACTATTTCAAAGATTTTTCTGAAAATTGAAATCATATAGCAAATCATTTAAGAGGACGAATCAAATCATATCGTGAGTAAATCATAAATCGTAGGATATTTTACAATTACAACATGAAAAAATAATAAAAATTTAAAAGAAAAAAAATAGTTATTCATAATCCATCCATTTTTCATTCATTGCAGCATACTTATAATGAAAAATGAGACTAGAACAAAAAAAACTAATATTAACCTCTCCGAAATGGTTATTCCCACTCAAACTAATCTTGAATCATCAGATTTGATAAAGAAGTATCGAATAGTAAGATTCATTTGTAAATGCTAATGCGATTCATGGTATGGATACAAATTTTTGTCCTTAAAATTTGACGCGGATCATAGGATTCTGACAACAATGGTTTCAATTACAAGGGATATTTATGTTTCAAGAAGAACAGGTTAAAGTTCACAAGGAACCAACAATTAATCTGATCGAGGTTCAGCAGAAAAGGTGGAAACCCACTCATACAACTGTCAATTGGAAGGGCTTGGAAATGGGAAACAAAAACTTTGAATTGGGCCAGCCAGAAAGTTCATTCCAATGAGTTTAGATTTCATAATCCAGGCTCAACGAATCCATTTTAACAGCCATACCACTTGATGCAGTTTCTAGTCTCACTGATACTTGAGTGCATTGAGGGATAGACAAAAGGCCCCGAGATTTGAACTTGTTTATGATGATGAGAACGACAATGATGAAAACCTAGGCTCAGTGATGAGAATGACAATGATGATGAGATTGTCTTCTGATCATTCTCCTTTATTACTATCTCACAAACGTCCTCTTATCATGCATAGTTACCTAATTCAGTGATTATGGTTCCGAATCCCGAACCATTCGCAGCGACTAAATCGCTATTCGATTCGGAGAAATTCGGAGTTTGCAACATGTCAGATTCGATTCAGTTCGACATCCTAGTTCATGTTATAAGAAAGAGGTTGGAGAGTGGAGAGTTGCAACGGAAGTGAAAAACCCTTGAAAAATAGGAGTTACTGAGGAGAGACATATTAAAGTAACATTAAAAATTAAAAAATAGAAAGTTAAATCGGAAGAAGAATCAGAAAAAAAAAAAACTGATTTTAGAAATCGATTAGAACTCAAATAGTAAAATACCTATTTAATCTCTTGGTATGCATACTTGCAGACACATGCAATTAAATCTAGATTTCTGGTTCTCAGACTCCTCATAATCTCCTGCGTGGGCGGATCGATTTCAGGTAAGTATCTCATCGCCATCTTCTTCACACGAACATGCAGAGATCGAGTTTGAAGGAGAAAAACAGGGAAAGGGCCTTACAGCAACAAGGAGATAAGAACGAAGGAGATAAGAAGGGGAAAGGCCAAAAACGCTTTTCTCTCTCCATCTCCTTTTCTCTCTCCATCTCGATCCATCTCAATCACTAAAATTTTGGGCATTGGGAATGGAAAGTCAATAATAGTATAATTGCTGCTTTGGTAGTTCTAGAGACACTGAAAATTTTTATTATACTGAGAAGAATCCTCATCTTCTTTAATTTCAATGGTACACTATTGGTGGGCCATAAGATGAGTGGTTGTGATTAAAGTGGACTTTCTCTCCTTTTATACTCTTTCTCCTTTTCAAATGTTGCTAGATTTGTGGGAAATCAAATCAGTTGGATCCTCACTAGAAATCCTGAGAAATCCAAGTTAAAAGGAGAAAAAATTAGTGGGGTCCACCTATTGAAATTCAAACCATATTCAATAATCATCCTCCTAGTGTATAGGTTATTCTTAAACTATTCATCAATCTGAGTTTGATCCACTTTGGATTGACCTTTTGAAAAAATTGTTAAAATAATTATACATAAAATTTGTGTTGGTCACATTTTTTTATCAAGCAATCAATCTAAAGGCTGATCAAGCTCTGATTGATGTAAGATTTGAAGATACCACATGTTGGTATATGGCATGTATTTTGAACCGATTGGATTTTGATATGTAAACGCCCACTATGGATTAAGTCGTGATTGCGCTGGGTTAGAATGTTAGACACAACGTCAGAGGATCACATTCATGTCTATTAAAGGTCATACGATTTGAGTTTTGATTATTCAACTTACCAACAACTTAGGATATCATATCTATCTGTTGCTTTGTTTGTTCTCCACCTTTGGACTTATCTTATATTTAATTTGGATGTGTGAATCCAACGTGGGTCTCACACTCTCACTTATGAGAAACACTTGATCAAAATAATTGGCCCCATTTTATGTGGGGTTTAATTAAATTTCCTTTTAAAATAAAATACAAAAATAGAAAGATTGGTCGCTTACTAGATATGTGAATAAAATATTATAAAGGAATTTACTTATTTATACTAAATAAATCAACGGAGGATCCCTCTCTTAATGAAGTTTAAAAGTAATCAATAATATGCTAAACTCATTTTTACTATGTTAGATTTTTTATATATGGGTCCCAATATGAGTGGCACAAGTAGTGTTTTATACATTTAGAAAATCCACAATTTTAGACAACAGAGGAGAACTAGAAGTTGAGCCTTGGGTTTTTGGATATGAAATCTTGTAAAACTTGATGTTGGCCCCAACCTATGAGAAATCTAATCACATGCTATATTAAATTATTTAATAAATCAGAATGCAAACATTAAGTCATCATCATCATTATTGCTACGTATGGCTCTTTTTTTTATTAAATACAAAATAATATTCTATAATGAATCTTCATCAAGTTAATTTTTGTTAACGATTGAAATTTCACAAAAAATTGAGACAAAACCTTGTTAGATTGATTATATATTTTACACCTAATTTCATTTGCCTTCTAGCTTGACTCACTAAAAACTTAATGAAAATTGTTAAAACTCCACAGTAGGTCCTACTTATTAAAACTCCAATTCAATCATAATAGATGACTCTCTATTTTATCGGTAATAAAAAAACTATAAGATCAACCAATTATGAAATATGTGAATAAAATATAAAAAAAGATTATTTATAACTATTTGATGAGTCATGTGGAGGCATAGTTTCTTATTAGTGTTAATTTAGATTTATACCACTGTCAAGAAGAAATATATAAATATTTACAAACCATCAAGATTATACTAACTGGCTCATTGATAGGCATAGGCCCAATACAAAATATTAACAATTGATAACGATATAAAATGGAGATTTGAAAAACCTTTTACATTGGACTAGAACTTGACAAGGCCCACTTATAATTTAGATATGCCACGTTTTCAAATAATTAGATATAGAATTACAATTTTTATTATGTAACAAAAATATTCTTCTTAATATATTCAAATTTGTGCAGCGTAATGTTTAGTGGACAGAGAAAAAGAAAGCAACAAGAAGATGATGATGTCATTTGCATTGAAGAAGAAGCCGAGCAGTATATCAACCAGAATAGTGATGAAGATATAGATGGTAATCAAGATGAAATTCCATCAGGAAAAGAAAGTCTTTTTAAAGGAAAGCCACTATGGGATGAAGTGAAGATACTGGGGGACGCAAAAACTGGTAAATTATGGCTTTGTCCACACTGTAAGCGTGAGTTCAAAAGTTCATACACAAGAATTCACCAACACTTTTTTGGGACAGGGCCAAATAAAAAATCAGATATTACCCGATGTCAAGCATTGCTTAAGCAACCTAAAGGTCCTCAATTATTACAAGAAATTATTGATAGGTTAAAGAAAGCGGAGAAATCCGGAGTTCATTCACAGTTAAAGCACTCAACACTTCTCCCGCTACAAGAAGTTAAGCAAAAGAACTCAATTATGGAGTCCTTTAAGAAGGTAGAAAGAGATTTTGTTGACAGTGCAATAGTAAGATGGTTATGTGCTTGTGGAGTGCCCTTCAACGTATTGCGGTCGCCATTTTTTCATGAAATGATTTCAGCTGTAAATAAAGCGCCTGAAGGATATAAAGCGCCTTCATTTGAAAAGGCTAGAACATCTTTGTTAGATGAGGAGAAAAGAAAAGTGGATAATGAAATTGCAATAATTAAAGATACATGGCATATACATGGTGTGTCTATCATCTCTGATGGATGGACCAACGTAAAGAATCAGCCATTGATTAATGTGCTTGCAGCAAATAAGGATGGGGCAATGTTTTTGTATGCGGTAGAGTGCTCTGGTGTTGAAAAGACTGGATCTTATATAAAATCCTTATTGATAGATGCAATTGAGGAGGTAGGCCCATCTAATATTGTTCAAATAATCACAGACAATGCAGCCAATTGCAAGCTGGCAGGTAAGGAAGTCAAAAATGCTTATAGTCATATATTTTGGTCTCCTTGTGCCTGTCACACAATTAATTTGATCTTTAAAGATTTGTCAAAGCAATGGCCATCATATGAAGAATTTTATACCATGTGCAAGACAATTGTGACATATATTATCAATCATACACATGCATTGGCAATATTTAGAAGTCATTCTCGATTGGAACTTCTAAAAGTTGCAAAGACTCGATTTGCTTCATATTATGTCATGATGAAGCGACTCTTAGATGTGAGACAGGCCCTTAAATCTACCGTTGTTCTTGATGACTGGAAAGAATGGGCAAAACATGGCGATGAAAAAATGCAAGAAATAGCAGAAAACATAAAGCGATGGGTGACCGATGATGATGATACTTTTTGGACAAATGTGAGGCAAATGGTAAAAGTTACCAAAACCATTTTCAAAATGATTAAATTTTGTGATCAAGATGGACCATTGATGGGGGAGGTATATGAAGGAATGGACAATATGCTTGGTGAGATAAAAGATAGTCTCAATGGTTGTGCAAATTTTAAGGAGATTTATGAGATGATGGAAAATATTGTAATAAAAAGGTGGAAAATGATGCATAGCCCATTACATTGTCTTGGATTTGCACTCACACCTCGGTTTTATGATTCATCATATCTTACTAAATTAGCACCTGGTGGTGAGAAAAGAAAGCCCCCAAATCAAGATAAGGAGGTCATAACGGGAGTGATGGAAGCATTTGAAAGACTAACTAACGTAAGCATCTTCACTTTAAATTTTTATAGATATTTCATTTATTATGTTTTTAATATGTACCTAACACATTCAATATATTGCAATTTGTTTTTTTAATAGGACACTGAAGCTGAGGCTAAATTGAGGGCTCAATACGCCATATTTCATTCTAAAGATGGTATTTTTGGGCTTCCTGCAGCAAAGGTGGACGCAATCACTATGTCACCAATAAAATGGTGGTCAACATATGGATCTGAGACGCCAGAGCTAGCAGAGATAGCTATAAAAGTTCTTGCACAACCTGTAAGCTCATCGTCTGCCGAAAGGAATTGGAGTACATATTCATTTATCCATAATGTCAAAAGAAACAGGCTTAACGCAAAACGTGCGGATAAACTTGTCTTTATTCATTCAAATCTTCGCCTTTTATCACGCATGAAGGAGGGATATAATGAAGGACCATTCAGAAAATGGGACATTGATCCTCAGCCAAATGTTATTGAAGATTCAAGTGCACATTTAGAAGACCTAAGGTGGAAAGCACTAGACAATGATGAGGAGCCTCAACTTCAAAATCGTAATGACAGTAGAGTGGAGTCCCGACCAAGTGGTACATCAAATGTTGCAGTCACCCAATCACGTCCACCTAATAGACAAAGAAGTATTTCATCATATGGATGCAGTTTGCCATCTTCTCATGACAAAGGGAAAAAGCATTGGAAATGAAGACTTTATTTCATACTCCTATTTCTGATGAATTTTTATTTTACCTTACTTTTTATTTATGTTTTGGTGTTTGATATTTTATATCATTTTTATTTGGTGTTTAGGATTTAATTTATTTTATATGGATAGTTAAATGATTGAAGTTTATTGATTAATTATAGAAAAAAGTTATGGATTGTTTTTAAACATTTATTTTCTCATAGTTTATTGATTTAATGCTTTTAATCATTTATTTGCTCATACTTAATAAAGCATCAAATGACTAAAAAAATATTTATGTATATATTGAATTGACATACGAATTATATCAAACCATATCGAATTATATATTCGAATTAACTTAGCGATTTCATCGAACTCGAACTGCGAATCAAGCGAATTGAAAATCGAATTAACTCAGCCTACCCCAGCGAATTTTCGAATTTGGGTAAGAGTCGAATTACGAACTGCGAATTCGAATCCGAATCGGTCGAACTGCGAATCAGGTAACTATGTTATCATGCTTAATATTTCTTTTAAGTTTGATGAGATGTGGCTCTCACATAATTCCTATCTTGGTTTAGTTGAGTCTAGCTGGAACTTGAATGTCACAAGAAACCCTCAATTTGTTCTTGCCTATAAACTTAAATCTTTTGAAATTGTGGAACAAATCAGTCTTTGGTCAGTTGAAGGCAAATATTGCTGCTGCAGAGGAGATGGTTTTGTCACATCAAAATGCCCATGATTTATCTCCTTTGGAACAACTACTAGTTGATCTCAATTCTGCCAAGACTAGCCTTCACAATTGGCTCAAGGCAGAAGCTACTCATTGGAAGCAGAAGTCTAGAGTCAAATGGTTGCATGATGGGGACAGAAACACTCATTTCTTTCACCTCTCTGCTAAATCGAGGGGAAACTTCAATTGCATTGATAAGATTACTTTTGATGGGAGACTTCTTGATGACCAAGCGCTAATCAGGGAAAAAGGAGCAGAATTTTTTTCCTCTCTTTTCAAGGCCCCTTCCCTGTTGGTATTGATGATGATTTGTTTAAAATGGAAGGTCCTTCTGTTTCTCCTCAGCAAAGCGTCTTCCTATCAGCTATTCCACCGACTGAGATTAAAGATGCTGTTTTTTCTCTCAAAAGAAATAGTCCGCCAGGCCCTGATGGTTTTTCAGGCATTTTCTTCACCTCTGCTTGGCACATCATTGGTCCAGATGTTATTGCTGCTGTCTCTCATTTCTTCACCACCAGCCGCCTCCTTCCTGGAACCAACTCCTCCTTTCTTGCCTTAATCCCCAAATCCCAATCCCTAAACGCATTCTCTGATTTTAGGCCTATTAGCCTTCTAAACTTCACTTACAAAATCATTTCCAAAATCTTGGCCACAAGACTTTCTACCATCCTTCCTTCGCTCATTTCTAACCATCAGGTGGCCTTTGTAAAGGGAAGATCCATTCATGAGCACGCGGCTTTGGCTCATGATCTTTTCCAAAAATTAAAGACCAAGATTAGTATGCTATTTGTATGAAACTAGATATCTCTAAGGCTTTTGATAAGCTTCATTGGAGCTTCCTTTTCAAGGCCTAAGATTTCTTTAAATTTCCACCCAGATGGATTAATTGGATAAAGGAGCTAATTTGCACCTCCAAGGGTTCAGTTCTTATTAACAAAAGCCCATGTGGCTTCTTCGGAACTTCATGTGGCCTTCAACAAGGAGACCCATTATCTCCGTATTTATTCATCATTGCCGAAGAGATTCTCAGTTTGCCTTTGGAAGGTCTCAAGCAGCAAAGGCTCATAACTCCAATCTCTCATATCCTTAACACTCCTTGTCATTTGCTATATGCAGATGACATTCTTCTTTTACTTAAAGCCACTAAGAAGGGCCTTAGATGTGTTAAGACCCTTCTTGCAAGATATCAAGAAGCTTCCAGTCAACATTTCAACCTTCAAAAGAGCCAACTTTTTATTGGGAAATGTAGTCCAAGGAGACGTAACACCATCACTGCTCTCCTCAATATCCCCCAAGCCAGCCTCCCTACTACCTACCTTGGCATTCCTATGTTTTTGGGTACATCCAGGCATTCTCATTTCTCCAAGCTTCTTGATAAGATGAGATCTAAATTAGCTGGTTGGAAGATGAAAACTCTTATCTTTTGCTGGTAGATCGATCTTGGTGAAACATGTGCTCTCTTGCCTCCCTAACCATATCTACCTCTCAATTCCCATCCCCGTTAAAACTTGCAAGGAAATTGAAAAAATCATGAGGAATTTTCTTTGGTCGGCAGATCCAAATAAAATCAAAAGTAATTTGGTGAGACGGGAATTAGTTTATCTTCCAAAGGAAGAAGGTGGCCTTGGATTAAGGAGGGTGAAAGAGTTCAATGATGCTTGTATGCTGAAACTTGGTTGGGCAGCAGCTTCTTCCAATACTCTTTGGGCAACTTGGTTCAAATCCAGATATTTCAAGTCTTCCCCAAAATGGCATCTTCAAAACACCCGGTCCGGTTCTTGCATATGGAAGTGGATTTGTCTGCTCTCTCCCTTCATCCAAGGTGCTTGTAAATGGATTGTTGGCAATGGGAATTCTATTAGCCTTTGGTTCAACAGATGGATTGACCATGATCCTGATCCCATAGCTCACAGATTTCCAGATTTTAGTTTTTCCCCTCTTGACACCGTCTCTACTATCATCTCTGTGGATGGATCCTCGAGCATCCCAAACTACATTCCCACTGCTCTCCAAAATTTCCTGCAAAGAGCTTTTTCGATCCATTTACCAAGTGCGGCAGAATCAGTCCCTGACAAATTGAAATGGATGGGCAAGAAGGGTAGCGAAATTAAGTTCTCTCTCTCAGCAGCTTGGAACCTAGTTCGTTTTAGCCTTCGACAGTCCCCTGGGCGAATCTGGTTTGGAGTGCCTTCGTCAACATTAGACTCTCATGCTTGATTTGGCCTCTTCTAAAGAGGAAAACTGTAATATCCCGGATCTTTGAGGGCTCTAGGATTGGGAGTAATTAATAGGGCCCCAGGTGAGACCCTTAGACCCTTGCTTGTTCTAATTATTCTAGGATTGGAGAGGAACACTCATGAGTTAGTATTAGGATGAGGAAAGAGTTGTACGTCAACTCAAACTACGATTGGCTTGTGTAGGATGTATTTGGGAAGGACTCTATGTTCTTTTTAGGAAGGACTCTTACCTAATCCAGTGTGTATATATAGACCATCGACCCCTAGTATTGGTTGGTATTCAATTTTTCTTCTCCTTCTTGAGAGAAGATATGAGAGAGAGAGTTTTATTTGCTGGAAATTCAGGATCTTGTGAGGAAGAAGAAGCCAACCAGCAGAGGGACGACTAACGGATGCCCTCCTCGCGCCCTCACATCACGAACACAGTGACCGTCTATCGAAGGTGAGTGAATCTTCCTTCATAATTCCAATTAATGATTCCAAACGATGAACTAGATACTTGATGAACTCAGATTTTGGTGAAACTGTTATATGTATAATTGCTACAGTAACTGTCGACACACCCAGGCCTTGATTGATGTTAAAGAAAAATCAGATCTCTTACATGATGATTGGGTTCTTATCACTAATATTGTCCCTAGATATTAGTTCATGCAGAATGAATTGGATTCGATGATGATTCAATGCAGATTTTGAAATTCTGCACTTTTTCCCCAATGCTAACAGTTTCTGTCGACAGGGGTTGTGGGACCCCATGGCCCACTTGATGGAAGACCGAACCATGGATCCGGAAGGGGACCCATGGGCGACCTCAGGGGTGGTGGACCCATATGGAGTGGGTCCCATCTAGCCATCTTCCAGATACTTGAAAGTTACATAACGGCAGTTTACAGAAATTAGGGTTGTTTTGTTGACAGCCTTAGTGGGACCCCCAGGTTGGAAAAAGATCAGGTCTGACCATCGCGGGGGGGGGGGGGGGGGGGGGGGGGGGGGGGGGGGGGGGGGCGCTGTTGGGCGGCCCTACAGGTGAGATCACTTTGTGGGTTGGGGCTTGTGGGGACCACTATCCAGCAGCTTGAATTATAACATGCGTAGAGGAGTTTTGACAGAATTGGGTTCTATCGGGAAACTCAGAAATGGGTTCTGTTTAGGCTTAGGAAATTCTGGGAATTGTGCCAAGGTCCAGACTCCGTATGAAAATTTTAAAAAAAAAAAAAAAAAAGCCCTGTTACCTTAATAAATTGCGATTTTCTTATAAAACATAGACTTGGGTTTGAATAGTTTATATGAACTATTTTCTCTAAAGTTCTGCATGATGTGAAATTGTGTAATATGTTGATGATAAAAGGGTGGCCCACCCCTACACAAAAAATCAACCATTATGATTAGAAGTGGGGCAATGATTCAAAAGGGGGGTGTATGGGGCTGAGACCGCACTAATTAATGTTGGGTGAATTAACTGATACCATGGTTAGTGCTACTTGACTGTATGATATTTATTAATGGAATGCCTAATGGAATCGGATTTGATAAGAAAATAATGCACTCTGACCTAATAGCATGCATGTAATGGTTATGGAAATTCTGGACCTTTGGGTTCAGGTTGTATTATGGATGAGGGCCATGGAGGCCGTTGTATTGGTTGTATTAGGGATGAGGTCCTTGGTGGACGTTGTGTTATTTGGCCCTTGGTGGACGTTGTGTTGACAGGTCCTTGGTGGACGCGGATAATGAGATAATGACAAAGTGGCATGTGGAGAGGTGTGTGTATAGCCTTGGCGGCATGGTAATGTGGATAGAGTACGAGGATGTAGTTCATGAGCTGCATTATGGGCGCAATGACTGGATTAACTTTGAATTGCACTTTATATGCTATTCTAGTCTTGTGTGTCTTATTTGACATTATGTTTTGTGTTGTGTTGGTAATTAGGAAAATTCATTCACCAATGTTACTGATGTTGTGTTGCCCTTTTAGGTAATCACATTGTGGGATGACCAGAGCATAACGATGTTTAGCCCGTAGATTTTCGCTTGCAGGGCTGAAGAGAGAATTAGAAATACTAAAATAGTTGATAGTGGGATTAGCCCTTTTAGTGAATTTTTATTTACTTAGATACAATTGATGTTTTATTGACTTTTATAAATTCTAATTGGAATATTAGATTGATTTAAATGCCTAAATCCTATAGGGAATTATTTGATTTATGCTCAATGAATATTGCTAAAGAATCGCGATCCGGAACCCGACAGGGCCCCGGAATTCGGGTCGTGACAAAAACTCCCACAGATAGCTGGGCAAAATCTAAAGGTATTTTGCTGGCTTCTAGATGTTACAACTGCCACTCCAATGCTGAATCTGACTACCACATCTTCTTTCAGTGTGATCTAGCAATTAGTCTTTGGAAGTGGCTCTTTTCTCTGAAAGGGATTTCATGTCCGAACTATCCTTCTGTTGAGTTCATTTGGACTGCTCTTTCCATAGGTATAGATGATTATGGAAAGAAAAGTGCAGCTACACTATTATTCCACCTCATCTCCATTCTTTTGGCCTTGGACTTTTCGTGATGACTCCAAGTTTAACAACATCAGGCCTTCCCTACCAAGAGCCAAATCTTAGTTCAAAGAGCACATCTCTGACATGTTAGGCACTGTCCCAGATCGAATCAATGTTCAGCACCTTCATCCTCTTGTGCTTAGCTTTGATAGATTTGGCCATTGAAGTTCTGAAGCTGATTGGTGGATAGCCCAATGTTTCTGTTTCTTTCTTTTGGGTTTAGGGTCTGGCTATGTTGTGTTCAGGATCTAGCTTGGTTTTGTTTTTTGTTTGTTTAGTAGCCTTTTATTGGCTTTGAGGGCATCTTCCATTTTTTGGGGGCCAAAGCCCTGTTTTTTAGGGCTTTGCCTTGGAGATATATAAATCATACAGTGGAAATGCATCTGACCACAAAAAATCAAACATGTAGCCCGCAATCAGTTAGTGTAAGGACCAAGGATAAAAATAGCAGTTGTGGCGATACGTGGTGGCATAGCAATGTGAATTTTGTAAGTGTTGAAAATTTTTGGAATCTTTTGTTTTCTAAGTGATTGGGAACCATATAAGGGTAGAGACAACCATGGGAAAGGCTATTGAGGATAAAAAATAGGAAAAAGGATCCTATAAATTAAAAACCGCTTGGCTCTATTAGGTTTTAGACCGTAGCGCTGCTATTTTCAAAATAGCGTAGCAGCCTCAACCGCTACGGCTGATAATGCAGGCGCTGCGCTACGTAGCGAGTGCTATTTTGAACCATGGTATGGACCCAAACCAGTTATACCTGATGATATTAATTTATAGATAATTAGAAAGTATTAAAGTAGTCTCATGCATGCATTGCTTATATATATGAAATTGGACAACTTAGTAAATTTTTTCCTTCTATCTGGGTTTAATTTAATTGTAATTTCCATTAATTAGAATTAGTAGGTGCCACTTGCGCCCCATTTGTGATTATTTTAATTAACATAATAAACAATGCCACTAATTAGAAGAAATAAAATAAAGATATGCATGCAAGGGACGGCAATGAGGGGTGTGCGTTAGTGAGTGGGACCCATTGGTTGGCATGATGGGGACTTGATGTGGTTAAACGGGTGGGACAACCAGCCCTTATTGTACATCTAATTAATTATTAGAAAGTTGCTAATCTTGGTTAAGAGGAATCCTAGTGAGAACAAAATTAGAATGCGAGGGTTCTAGGGGATTAGGAGTACTGATTGTTTTAGAAAGTGAGCACCCAGACTTAGTTAAACCAGTCACTTAAACGCCCAGCCCCTTATTGTTTTCTCACCAAATTAATAGAGGGAGAAAGAGAGAAAGAAGGGGAAGGCTAGGGTTGGATTGGCTAGAAACAAGGTTTCTCATCATCTTCATCATCAAACTTTCAACTGGTTTGCATCATTCTGCAAGTAACCAAGAACAATTATGGTTCCCCCAAATTCTTTGTTTTCCTTCAATTATCATGTTGAATCAAAATGTGTCAGTCGACTAGAACCCTTGGGGTGTTTGGCAACGGTCTTCAAAAAGGATTCCTCGCTCCTTTTCTGTGATCCTAAGCAAAACGCACGTTTGGCAAAAGTCCACTGCGAGGAAAGTACTTTTCCAAAATCTTCTGTGCCTGCGTTGATTTATGCAGTCCGACAAAGTCAACCGCGAACCCATAAGTCCAAGGGTGCTTTTTCTTTTTCTTTTCTTTTTGTTTTTTTTTTTTTTTTTGGGGGGGGGGGGAGGGATTTTCTTCGCAAAAACCCATCTCTCGACTTTTCCCCCTCGCTCGCTCGAATCGGAAGCCCTAACGAATGCAGGAGAAGCTCCCTCAACCCTAGACACCATCCTCCTCGGCGTCCTCTCTCTCTCTCTCCCCCCCCCCCCCCCCCCTCCCCCCCCCCAGCCCCATTAATTTCTTGTTTGATGCCTTTTATTTATTACTATTATTATTATTTTGCCCAAATTGCAAACCCAACATGATAGATGCAAATGCGTTTTCTTTTTACGTGAAGGGTATGTGTGATGAGTTATATACCTGAAAATTAATGCAACCAAGCTTATTGGAAATTTTTTAATTTCCAAACATTGGTTAATATGGTCTGAAGTATTTCTCTTGAATGTATAGCATAGTTACTGGTTTCCTCTGGCAAATGCCTGTGTTTTCTGGATCCTATTGCAAGCTTAAACATAAATAATTGTTGATGACTTCAAGAATGTTTAGTCTAAATATGATATAAGTTTCTTCAAACTGATGTATCATATCTCCTAAATCCGATGACTAATCTCGTGATGAGTAATGAGATGCATTGGTTGATTATGATAGAATGGTTTTTTCAGTTTGAATGTATGGAGTTGATTATGATAGAGTGGTTTTTTTCAGTTCCCTCCTTTTTGTAAGAGCATATGGGTGATGAGCAGTGGGATTTGGTTGTGTTTAATGGGTACGGGATCAGTGGAATGGGCTTGACATGATTTTATATCCCATTAAGTAACCTTTTGTCGGGTTTTTTTCCACGGATTTTGATATGGTAACCAAAAGTGGATTTGAAGAAACCATCGATGATTCCTCTATGCTAACCAAATGTAAAATGCGATGAATGCTCTCCCCCACAAATCCTCATAGGAAAGTTTGATTCCAAGGCACCAAGGATTTCTCCAAAGAGAGGATTCCTCTCCCATTACGAACCGTGCCCTTAGTTGTTTCCATGTTTCTTTTTTGTTCCAAATTCATGTTATATCATTGCTAGATGATGTGGAATGTATTCTATGATGTTCCCTAATTTCCTTCATGCATATCATTGTTTAATCTCTCTTTTTGTATGCCTTAAGTCTGATGGTTGAGTCTCTATACCTGATTGTGTATATCGAGTGGGTTTTGTGAAGTTCCAATTGCATTTCATGGCATTTATTTTTAATGGTATTTCATGGCATTCTACATGTGTTTATCATCAAACCCATGTTCGATGTAATTATGATCTCAAGGACAACCATGATGAAACTTAGATTAAGCTTGGTGGCCGACCACAATCATAGAGAACCCATGGTTGTGTGATGGGTTTACAAGAACCACTTCGGCCGATCCTTCATAATTCATCATATGGCATAGGTTTTTGATGGAAGGGGCATGTAATTGTTATGCAAATACAATACTCTTGTTTCCATTGTGTTTCTTATTCTTCAACACATGTAGTTATCTTAAATCATGATTTGAAGAGTTGTGAGGGTCAATCCATGTGGGTTTCCATAAAAACACACATTTCCCTTCTTTTCTTTTTCTTTTCTTTTTTTCAATAACTTCATATTCTCCATGTATATGATGTAAATCTTTGGTTTCTTATGTTTTTTTCCAAACTCTAGATACACTCTAGAACATGTATTAGATTCAGATATGTGAACTCATTTGATTCCTCGTGGTTTTGATCAAGTTTCTACAAATTGAGTTTCAAGTTAAGTTGAATTCTGAATTTTCTCTACCGAACAGTCCTATTCAACAGAGGATTTGACTGGCAAATGAATTTGTATTTCGTTGATTTTGGTCTCGTTTTGTTTGTCTTTTTGAAAGCTACAAAATCAAATCAAATTTCACATAAATCCAAGTTCGGAGTAAAATCCAAATTTACTCAGGCTTGTACCCTAAAACAAACCTGTTTCCAGAATTTATAAAAATCCAGGAAAAATTACCAAAAAAAAAAAAAAAACTGCTGTTTTTTATCTTTCAAGCACCACTGGATTCGCCTAATTTCAATTGTACCAAAGAAGATAAAATTCGAGGACAGACTATTTTCTGTAGCGAAACAGCATTTCCAGAATTATTGTTTCTGTTCAAGTCCATTGTTCATCAGTCAAACGTGCTCAGTGTAATTTTATATTTTATTAAGAGTTCGTACATGAGTCTACTACCTCCAGTTCAGATTTGGTGTCATTTCGAGGTTTTTTTTTTTTTTTTGAAAGGTAAATACATTAAGAAAAACAATCAGTACAAGAGAGATATACTGAAAAGTTTACAAAGAACACCAAAAAAGGAAACAACCAACCAGGACAAACAGAACCAGAAACTGAAAAGTAGAGAAGCTAATAAGACGGGGGTATTTCCTTCCAGTTTAACAACACTTGGTCCAATAGAATCCCTTTAAAATTTGGGATAATAGACACCCAAAAAGCTACCGAAAGCTTTATCTTTTCGGTAATTGAATTGACACATGAAGCAGTCCCTTTGAAACACCTTGCGTTTCTCTCCTTCCAGATAATCCATATAACAGCCAAGAAAGACAGCTTCCACATTTCCTTTCCCCTAGGCACCAGAGATGGACACATCCAAGCTTCATAAAGATCCGAGAGAGAGTCAGGGAGGACCCAGCTACACCCAAACTAACCCAACGTCACACTCCATGTCCTATGGGCAAAGTTGCACTTAAGAAGAATATGATCCACAGACTCCTCGTCCTTAAGACACAAAGGGCATGCATTCACCACGACCATACCTTTTCTTCTTAAATTATCCATAGTTAGAATTTTGTTTCAGAGAGCTAACCATCCAAACACCAAAACTCTAGGTGGGGCTTTTAATTTCCAAAGTCTTCCCAAAGCTGGAGTAGTACCTACTCTCACTGACAAAGCCATGAAGAAAGAAGTAACTGAAAAACTGTTGTCACGGGAGGGAGTCCAAACTCTTTCATCTTGTCCCCCAGGGATATAAACTAAGCTTAGAACATTAAGAAGAAGTAGCAACTGACTCTCCTCATTCTCCTTTGGATTTCTTCTAAAGATAGGGCTCCATATTAATTGGCTTCCAGGCCCAATAGTTTCCAGGTAACTGGAAACCATAGCTTCCTTGTCCATAGCACACTTCACCAAATCTGGAAATTGGGCTGCCAACGGTCAATCGCCAACCCAGTTATCAAGCCAAAACCTCACCTTTTCCCCCGAGCCTACCCAATACTTCAGATTTCTTTTAAAGTCTTCTTGGACTGAAGTAATCCCTTTCCAAATGTTAGAACTTCCGTAGGAAGCATAGTGGAAATCACAGCCATCCCTCGAGCCACCATATTTTGCTAGCATAATGTCTCTCCACAACCCTTCAGATTCATTCCCAAGCCTCCATAGCCACTTGCCTAGCAAGGCTTGATTTATCTCCCTAAGGGGCCTTATACCCAATCCACCACCTAGTTTTGGTTTAGAGACTGAAACCCTATCCACCAAGTGAAACTTCTTTCCACCACTTCTCCCCTGCCAAAGAAAATCCCTTTGAAGCTTCTCTATACGATTGACGACCGAGATTGGACATTTAAATAAAGACATGAAGTACACCAGGAGGTTATATAAGACTGGTTTAATGAGAGCTAACCTTCCTCCAATTGAGAGATAATTGGCTTTCCACAAAGCTAACCTGTTTTCCACCCTCTACAATTGGATTCCACAAAGATTTATTAACCGAGCCTTGACAGAGGGAAGTCCCAAATAAGAAGGGGGGAGGTGACCTACCTTACACCCCAAAATATCCACGTAGTGGGCCAGCATAACCTCCTGAACTCTTATCCCAATCAGTTCACTCTTAAAGAAATTGATCTTTAAGCCTGACACAGCTTCAAAGCACAGTAGGGTAGCTTTCACATTTTGAATCTGATCTTCATTAGCTGCACAAAAGATACGAGTGTCATCCGCAAACTGCAGAAGAGAAGTTGGAGGAACACCATCGCACACTTTGACGCCACTTATCAAATCTTCGGAAGCCACAGCCTTTATCATCCTACTCATAGCCTCAGCCACAATAACAAAAAGAAAGAGGAAAGGGGGTCCCCTCATCTGATACCCCCCCTGTGCTGAAATGAACCCTTTGGGCGACCCATTAATTATGATTGAAAAACAGGCAGACGAAACGCATTCCTTAATCCATTTCCTCCATTTTGCTCCAAACCCCATTATAAGCAGGAGATAGTCCAAGAAGTCCCAATCTACTCTATTATAAGTCTTTTCCAAATCCAATTTACAAATCAGCCCTAGACGCCTCTCTCAGTTCATCGAATGCAAACACTCGTTAGCAACAAGTAACACGTCCAAAATTTGTCTCCCCTTCACAAAAGCTCCTTGCTCGTTGGATATAATGTTGGGCAACACCCTCTTTATTCTTCCGACCAACACTTTTGCCAAGATCTTGTAAAAACTCCAATCAGATTTACAGGTCTGTAATCTTTGATTCCAAGCTCTCTCTTGCTTTAAGGAACAATTGATATGAACGATGCCCCCAAACTTTTAAGGAGCTTCCCTCTTGAGTAAAAATAATGAAAATCCAGACAGCGAGTGCGACTTAATTTCCAAATTCTGTATTTTAGATGTATTTTTCCTACTGGAAACTTTTAAAACTAATAACTCGGTCATCCGATATTGATTTTACTTGAAATTTGGTGGGCTTCTCAGAAATATGACCAATTTTCTGACCAAGTATGTTTGGACTTAAGATGTCTTGATGAGGAATTAATTTGTGTAAAATCAGAGTATTCCCTTATGTGTCACGACTATTGGTTCTATGTCTCAGACTATGTGAATCTTGTGATTATTGGATTGTTTGTGGTCCGTATGTCAAGGGTCATCTTGATGTTCATGTCAGTTCGTGAATCATTCCTTGACTCACTTCTCAGGCACTGTCATAAACAGATTTGGCAACACAACGGGGACGCCTTGACCATGATAGAGCCATTAGTCATGGGAAGTGGGAAATCCCTTGCGCTGACATACTAGACTGCAGCTAGCCCTGAGATTGATTCAGATTATTGTTACTTGGCTAGATAACTCCTGGCAAGTGAAAGTGGTACCTGTTAGTTGTGATTTTGTGGACCCAATGCAAACAAGGGGTTTAAATACTGTTTGTGGACCCGGACACAAATGGGGGTGTTAAATAATGTTTGTGACTTGTCATGCGCCATTCCTAGTTTGTCTTGGTTATCAATTTATGCATTCAAGATTAATTCTCTGACCTCAATTCTTGTGACTTCCAGTTATGTCCAAGTGTTCTATATATCCACCATTGCGCATCCCTTATTGTCGACTCCTATATGTTGTAGTTGTGTAGATTGGTTATTTACTGAACTTTACCTCACTAGACTTGATTTATGTTTCTCAGATACTGAGGTAGAGATGGATGCTGAATATTTGCTTTACTTGGACCATGGATAAAAATATCGGCCGTGGCGGCCAGTACCGCCACGATATTTTGTAAAAAGCGGGTATCGCATTGCTACGGCCGCTACATGTGTAGCAGCCGCTACGACCGCCACAAAACGTGGCGGCCGATACGTTTTTTTTTTTTTTCGGGGGCGCTGCCCCCTGGGCCCCCGCGAGCTGGACCGGTCAGCTCAACCCCCGCCGGGGGATACCCCCGGACCCCTCCGCGAAGCGCATGTTTTAGAAAAGTGTCAATCAAGAAGACGAAAGGAACCTACTTGACCATGATAGCTAGGACTCTTTCGCTGGTTGTCTTTCCATTTTTGTGCTTGGATGCCTATTATTATCATAACTTGCTAGATAAGATATTAAACCTGTTTAATTATGTTTGAAATTGTATAGTAGTAAAGATATAGTTACCTATTACTACTAGATTTCAAACTGGTCTTAATTAAATTATTTTATAAAGAACCCTCATTGTGCTGGTGACTAAGGTATTCATATTTCCTTCACTAACTCTCTACTCTGTCATTTCTAAATTGGTGTTGAATGTTGATTGTTGATCACTTTAAATTGGTGTTGATTGTTGATCACTTCATAACTTCATAGTTCATTCACTTAATTGAATTTAAACCTTGAATGTTGAAGTATTGATATTTAATTGTTCAATGTTCATTAATGAGTAATGACCTAACTCTTAAGTCTTATACCTTTATTTCATGTTCTAGTTTTTTTTTTTTTTATGAGCTTTCCATTACTTCCAAAGTTAGTATAACTAAGAAATATGAATACATGTGAAAAAACTAATCATTACTATTATTTTTATTTATACAGCAATACAGGACTTCATATATTAAGGGCACCGCTACGCCCCCTTTTCTTACTTACTTTTGAAAAATAACCACATATTCTTTCATTTTACAATTTTCTGGAATTTTTTCAGATTTTTTGGGCAATTTTTTCAAATCGCACCGCTACGCCGCTACGCTACGTATCGCCCGCTTCGTAGCAGTTTGGCGGCGGGCCGCTACACCCGCCGCTACCGCTATTTTCAACCTTGACTTGGACACTGGATGTGTGACTTAAGAAGCAGAATCACTTGGAGAATTTGTTTAGTTGCTTTAATTGATAGGACTTAGTTTTGATATTTCATTTATTTGGTTTGTAATAAGACTTATAAGATTTCGTTTGATTATCATTTGTTTAGGAGTTTGCTTATTCTATAATTAAAATTTTTAATTAGACTTATTTATGCTCTGTTATCATGATTATATGATATTTTCCATTGCGAGATTTGAACCATACTCATTTATGAAGATCTCGCTGTGAAATTCGAGGCAGTCGGATTTCAGGACATGACAATTAGAAATATTGGGCAATGTACATGGTTCCATGGAAAATGCCTTGCATGCGAGTAGGTTGAAGCTTAAAAATAAAGAAAGAACATCGGTTGAGTTATATTACACCAGACTTGTACTTCGCAGATCGGGAAGCTAGTTTGTTGAAAAGTTGCATCAGCTGAACTGGACTTTCCTTCTCATAGCGCAAAGCATACAACATCACCAACGTAAACGATCAATATCAGAGATGCTTTCATCATTCAGGAGATTCATGACAGCCTGCAGAAGAGCACGCACAAGTAGAACATTAAACAGTAATATATCCATGTCTTGTAGGATAGTTTTTTTCCTTTTTATCCATGTAATATGAACCAAACACTAGAGTATGACATAATGCATAGAGGCATACAAAACAGAATGGAAACCCAGACAAGCAGATATTTCTGAGTACAGAAAATTCAATCGTCCCTGTGTTTGTGAGTGTGACCGTTGAAAGTTTGTAATGCTATAAGTATTTTTAAAAAAAAAATGGAATCATCAATATCAGGGGAAAAAAAAGATAAGCAAACTAAACTCTGTGTTACTTAAGATTTTCCAGAATTTCCACATTTCTTTTCTAGAAGTTGCCAGATTTCATAGAAGTTCTAATCTAGCCCTCCAATCATCTTCTCTTCTTTTTTAATGGTTGACAGCCCCCTAATCATCAACCACTCTATGGAAGCATTTCTTACTCTTTGAGAAACATGTTTTTGATATGTAAGAATAACTTTTTGATAAGGTGTGAGGTACGTTTCTTAGTAAGTTGGTAACTATGGTATGAATCAATATCTTCCAGAACATTTTACCGCTTAGGAAAAAGAATATGGAACCCCTCCAAGAAACCAAATCCATTTGGATCAGTGATTAATCAGTCATCCCTCAGGATTATTAATTGCAAACCTATAGTCATGTGCAGGTGTGTGTTTCTGATGCTAACTTGCTATCAAGGAGATGATATCATATGTTACCGACCGTGCTTTTTTGCTGCTGAATATTATTCAACCACCAGGATGGCTTCTTCCAGCAAATTCTCTTTTACAAGCAGTTGATACCCTCCCTGGAGAGGGAAAAAAAGATGCCTAATCTAGTAGGGCAGAAGCCAAAGGACATGCCACCAAATTGTTGTGCATTTTTGTTTATCTTTTCAAAAGTTAAGTGGCCAGGTGCTATTTGTAATAGGATTTCTAATCCTCATTCAATGTGGCCAACTCCAAAGGAGTTTTCTATTTATGCCGAGCATATTGAAGCGAAAAGGATTTAGTGCTATGGATTTCGGTGAAGAGCTCTTCCCTTGTGTAGCATGACTCCATGCAGCACTTCTGGGGTTCCCACATGTGATTTCTAGGCCTATAACACCATTCAAAACCTTAAGTATGAATCTAGGGGACAGAGGATGTATCAGTTTGGTATTAGCGTAGGTAAGATTTTGCTGATGTTCCTAATTTCGAGCATTGTTTTAATTTAGAAATTACTTCCTCCTAATCCCTTCCTCAACTTTTGTGTTTCTTCAAATCCCATCCTATGCCCAAAACAAAGCAGAAATTCCCCTAAAATTCATCCATCAAATCCCACTCAAGGGCTATGGAGTATTCATGTGTAAAGAGATAAGATGGGCATTGAACATGAAACCCTCTTTTGAAATAAACTCAAGTGACCCAGCTTAGTGTTGTGATCTATTCCAAGAGTTGAAGGAGATGATATAGAATATCTATTTCCAACTAGATAAATCACCACATTGTTAAGCATTCAGTATTAGAAAAGCTCATCCATTCCGCAAATTACATCTAGATCACTCTCATCAAACCATTTTTTTGTTGTTGATTGATATAAGCAAGCCAACAAAAACAAATATGGAATACAAGATGATAATAAATTACCTCAAAGGCTGACACCTGGCCACCATTACAAGCTAACTCCTGCTCTGTTTTGTGAAACTAACATGAGTTTCCGCTCTTCAACAATCTTGCTCATTTCAAGTAACCATTGTCACATGCTTCGAGACATTGCCTTGCATCTTTCGGTATTCAGGGTAGTTGTCCACAAATTTGGCCATGTCTTCTGCAGAATATAAAAATATTGGACTACATATTAGTAATATTTAAGAGAGGGCACCTCTAAACTTCCAATTTTCATGTAATTTTATTTTAAAAAAATATGAAGGTTTGTCAATCACCTATCGTTTGAATGTTCTGGTTACTCTTTGCAAGCTGCTGGAACTCATCCACCATCCGCTTGATATTCATTCCAAGATCTCCAAAATTCTCATACATGTTTGCTTTGAAGAAAGCATCTGTTTCTGATGATAGAACCACTTCCTACAAGAAGGGAAATGTGTCACAATTATCCATAGACAACAATGACCAAAGTACCTGATGGGAAATGTGCGAGGCAACCTGCTGATCCTTAGGGACTTTGCCAATATTTCTCAAATCCACTTTATTATCTCGAATGCCTATCAGTTCATGGACCATTGCCTGACAAAAGAAACATAATGTATCAATTTCATTTGCAAGGAGAATCGAATGTTAAAGAATCATCAGAACTATAGAATGTTCTCTGTTCCAATCATAATAGTAAAAAAACTGAGTCTCAAAGCTATGGTAGAGCACCTGATATGTCCATTGATTGAGCAAAGGAGTAACAGGATCATCCCTCCTATCAACAACCAGCAACAATGGAGAAATTTCTGTTCTTCTGAAATCAAAAGACCACTTTCCTGCTCGTACATAAGTTTCTGCAATATGTATGTATTCAACATGAAACAGACGTTCCAGTTCTTAGGGCGGCGAACATATAAAATTTTACAGGTTAACAAATGTAAACTTTCAACACGACAAATGGGACAACAAGAGTGCCACTTAAATGTATAGAAGTCAAGCAAATTACATCTATAATAATTAGATTGATTAAAAAACATGAGATTTTCCATAATAACATGCTCACCGCAGCTTCTTGTGCGATCCGTTTTGCAATATCAGATGTCCGCTGGTAGCGAATAACAGGCCTGCGTTTAAGTGCTAGGAAAAACTGCTGCAATGCCATCAACTGCCCGATCACAGAAGTACTGTGAACTTGGAAAATCTGCAACTGCTGGAAGCATGTACATGTGGTTTGAATGCATTTTTAAAGTGAAATGGTGAGGATCGACAGCCACAAAATCTGCATAGAATTCCTGCAAGGAAGAAAAAAAAATCGAACTTATTAAATATGAGAAAAGAGTAAATAAGAACACATTTTTTTACGACAAAAGTCCTTTAATTTCTTGCTCCAGAAAAAGAAGAGTTTTGAGAAGCAATTCTCTCAGACAGTGTAATTCATTAACAACAGATCCACTATAGACTAGTCATGAAACAAAATTATTACTTTAAAAGGACAAACATAAAAGTATACTCCATAGATTATCTCAGCAATAGTGGTCCATTTTAGGGGTTTCAGCTTCTTCTAGATATCATATTTCTTTCCTAGTCTTGTAAAATTTAATAACAGATATGTGCCTGTATCCTTGGTGCTGACCAATAAGTGGGGGCCTTAACTCAAGAGGCCAATATATTCGCCAGCTTATGCAGTGCATTCACTGATAATTATAATAAAAGAAAAAATATATGTTAAGAAATGAGTTCATAACACTTCCCCACCACTTGCCAAGAGCCTCATTCCCCAGCCCTGGATGTAACAGAAATGGAGGTGTACGTATATGTATAAGATCAATTTCACTTGCTAGCACCTCAATAGATATGGGAACACTAAAAGTCCGAAAACACATATTTTAGGTCAATTCCATTTCCTAGACTCCTAGTATTTCTAGGTTCATAACTAAGTACTCCTATGTTCATAACTAAGTACACTCTAATCTCTACAAAATTCAGCTATTATTTCAGCTACAGCTGATCAAGAGAAAGATTCTTGGTCTGCAAGCATAATAAAAAGACTATCTGAAAAACTAAGGACCCAGTGATGCAAAAATTACTCAATGCAACATCACCTGAACTTGTTGGACAACTTCTTGTTCATCTGAATCAGCTAGAACTTGAATCTGATTATCTTCAAGATGTTTGAAAAAACTGCATAAGAAATCTAGTCAGTAACAATGCAAAAAATCATTTAAACATAGTCTAAAAATGTTGTTACATTTTGTGAAATAGTGACTAGTGCATTGGGTTTCATCAAGATGAGGCTAAACATCAGAAGAGAAGCTTACATAGGTGATACTCTCCAAATCTTGGACTGGCTACTTGGCGTCTTAAATGCTGAATATTCTCTGATGTTGGGCGGAGAAAATAAACTGCTTTGAGGTGTGCCATGGATTCTTTGGACATGGAATCCACCAATTCTACTAAAAACACCTCTTTCTGAAGTAGTTGTGACTGGGAATATACAACACTAACAATGCTAACCTGAACATTGGGAAAAATCAACCCACATTTGTAAGGATTTATCCTGATTAATTAACTTTGCTCCAATACACTTGAACACCATTATTCTCCCACAACAGAACCTTGAAAAAATTAATACTGAATTCACCTTATAATAAATAACAGTCAGCAATGGGTAAAAGCATGTGCTTGGAAGCTTAATACACGGACAATTGTTACTAAATACTAAGTTTTGGCGATTTTCACCCTTCAACTAAATGACACTGTGAAAATCAAAGGATTGATATTGATGTCCATTTGGTGGAATGTAAAAGATGTTGACAGAAACAAACGAAACTTCACTGTTGCAAAAATCGGCCTAGGCAGGGCGCTAGTCGGCGGTCACCGCCTAGGCGGCGCCTAGGCGCTAGGCGGGGATTAATTGGACTAGGAGGGGATTAATCGGGCTAGGCGGGGATTAATCGGGAATTAATCCCTAGTCCATGCCCACCGCCTAGCATCCGCCTAGCGATTTTTACAACATTGCGAAAATTACCATAAAGATGGTACAAATTTACCAACAGCCTCATCACATGTGCCACTTTACATTCATTCTCCTACAAGATATAATACTTATGGACTCGAAGGCTTTCCTTGGTAGCCATCTTCTGGTCACTATGGAAGGAGCACTGAACCAATTCTAGAAGGGATTCCCTCTTTCATTTTGAAAAGAATAGGAATTCCCTCATTGCAATCGATAGGTAGTACAAAGATATCAATGGCCTCATCCGCCATCACATGTACAAGGAGTCACTCTACATTCACTCTCCTACATGATATTACTACTAAAAGTTCATATGGAGCATGAAACAAAATAGCGAACGGTACGCTATATTGGGTATAGCAGCTACAACCACTACACTAAATGGTATTTAGCACAGCTTTCATCCGTCAAGGCCACAACGGACACTATTCCCATTGCGGGGCCGCTACAATCTCCTATGGACCGTTCTGGACCACTACTGGCCGCTATGGAGTGAGAGTGACTCA
>WHSA01000310.1:0-52461 GCA_012931725.1 Litsea cubeba
CCCTGAGAAAAAATAGCCCTGTGAAAAATTAAAGTCCTTAGAAAACTGAAGCCCTCGAGAAAAAATAAAGCCCTCGAGAAAAAACAAAGCCCTTGAGAAAAAATAAAGTCCTGAGAAAAGACAAAGCCCTCGAGAAAAAATAAAGCCCTGAGAAAAAAATATAGCCCTGAGAAAAAATAAAGCCCTAAGAAAAAATAAAGCCCTCGATAAAAAATAAAGCCCTGAGAAAAAAAAAGCCGTACATAAAAAATAAAAGCCCGTGAGAAAAAATAAAGCCCGCGGGAAAAAGATAAAGCCCTCGAGAAAAAAATAATGCCCTTGGGAAAAAAAAGCTCTCGAGAAAAAATAAAGCCCTCGAGAAAAAATAAAGCCCTTGAAGAAAAATAAAGCCCAGGAGAAAAAATAAAGCCCAGAGAAAAAACAAAGCCTTGAGAAAAAAATAAAGCCCTGCGAAAAAAATATAGCCCTTGAGAAAAATAAAGCCCTTGAGAAAAAATAAAGTCCTCGATTAAAAATAAAGTCCTGGGAAAAAATAAAGCACTCGAGAAAAAATAAAGCCCTGAGAAAAAATAAAGCAATTGAGAAAAAAAGCCCTCGATTAAAAATAAAGTCCTGGGAAAAAATAAAGCCCTCGAGAAGAAATAAAGCCCTGAGAAAAATAAAGACCTCAGAAAAAAATGAAGCCCTCAGAAAAAATAAAGCCCTCGATTAAAAATAATGTCCTGGGAAAAAATAAAGCGCTCGAGAAAAAATAAAGGCCTGAGAAAAAATAAAGCCCTTGAGAAAAAAAAAAGCCCTCGATTAAAAATAAAGTCCTGGGAAAAAATAAAGCCCTTGAGAAGAAATAAAGCCCTGAGAAAAAATAAAAGCCCTCAGAAAAAATGAAGCCCTCGAGAAAAAATAAAGCCCTGAGAAAAAATTGGCCCCTGAGAAAAAATAAAGCCCTCGAGAAAAAATAAACCCCTTGAGAAAAAATAAAGCCCTCGATTAAAATTAAAGTCCTGGGAAAAAATAAAGCCCTGAAAAAAAATAAAGCCCTTGAGAAAAAATAAAGCCCTCAATTAAAAATAAAGTCCTGGGAAAAAATAAAGCCCACGAGAAGAAATAAAGCCCTGAGAAAAAATAAAGCCCTGAGAAAAAATAAAGCCCCTGTGAAAAATTAAAGTCCTTAGAAAAACTGAAGCCCTCGAGAAAAAATAAAGCCCTCGAGAAAAAACAAAGCCCTTGAGAAAAAATAAAGTCCTGAGAAAAGACAAAGCCCTCGAGAAAAAAGAAAGCCCTGAGAAAAAAAATATGGCCCTGAGAAAAAATAAAGCCCTAAGAAAAAATAAAGCCCTCGATAAAAAATAAAGCCCTGAGAAAAAAAAAAGCCGTACATAAAAAATAAAGCCCGTGAGAAAAAATAAAGCCCGCGGGAAAAGATAAAGCGCTCGAGAAAAAATAATGCCCTTGGAAAAAAAGCTCTCGAGAAAAAATAAAGCCCTTGAGAAAAAATAAAGCCCTTGAGAAAAAATAAAGCCCAGGAGAAAAAATAAAGCCCAGAGAAAAAACAAAGCCTTGAGAAAAAATAAAGCCCTGCGAAAAAATATAGCCCTTGAGAAAAAATAAAGCCCTTGAGAAAAAATAAAGTCCTCGATTAAAAATAAAGTCCTGGGAAAAAATAAAGCACTCGAGAAAAAATAAAGCCCTGAGAAAAAATAAAGCAATTGAGAAAAAAAAGCCCTCGATTAAAAATAAAGTCCTGGGAAAAAATAAAGCCCTCGAGAAGAAATAAAGCCCTGAGAAAAATAAAGACCTCAGAAAAAATGAAGCCCTCAGAAAAAATAAAGCCCTCGATTAAAAATAAAGTCCTGGGAAAAAATAAAGCGCTCGAGAAAAAATAAAGCCCTGAGAAAAAATAAAGCCCTTGAGAAAAAAAAAGCCCTCGATTAAAAATAAAGTCCTGGGAAAAAATAAAGCCCTTGAGAAGAAATAAAGCCCTGAGAAAAAATAAAAGCCCTCAGAAAAAATGAAGCCCTCGAGAAAAAATAAAGCCCTGAGAAAAAATTGGCCCCTGAGAAAAAATAAAGCCCTCGAGAAAAAATAAACCCCTTGAGAAAAAATAAAGCCCTCGATTAAAATTAAAGTCCTGGGAAAAAATAAATCCCTAAAAAAAATAAAGCCCTTGAGAAAAATAAAGCCCTCAATTAAAAATAAAGTCCTGGGAAAAAATAAAGCCCACGAGAAGAAATAAAGCCCTGAGAAAAAATAAAGCCCCTGTGAAAAATTAAAGTCCTTAGAAAAACTGAAGCCCTCGAGAAAAAATAAAGCCCTCGAGAAAAAACAAAGCCCTTGAGAAAAAATAAAGTCCTGAGAAAAGACAAAGCCCTCGAGAAAAAAGAAAGCCCTGAGAAAAAAATATGGCCCTGAGAAAAAATAAAGCCCTAAGAAAAAATAAAGCCCTCGATAAAAAATAAAGCCCTGAGAAAAAAAAAGCCGTACATAAAAAATAAAGCCCGTGAGAAAAAATAAAGCCCGCGGGAAAAGATAAAGCCCTCGAGAAAAAATAATGCCCTTGGAAAAAAAAGCTCTCGAGAAAAAATAAAGCCCTCGAGAAAAAATAAAGCCCTTGAGAAAAAATAAAGCCCAGGAGAAAAAATAAAGCCCAGAGAAAAAACAAAGCCTTGAGAAAAAATAAAGCCCTGCGAAAAAATATAGCCCTGAGAAAAAATAAAGCCATTAGAAAAAATAAAGCCGTCGAGAAAAAATAAAGCCCTGAGAAAAATAAAGCCCTCGAGAAAAAATAAAGCCCTTGAGAAAAAATAAAGCCCTCGATTAAAAATAAAGTCCTGGGAAAAAATAAAGCGCTCGAGAAAAAATAGAGCCCTGATAAAAAAAAGCCCACGATTAAAAATAAAGTCCCGGGAAAAAATAAAGCGCTCGAGAAGATATAAAGCCCTGAGAAAAAATAAAGCCCTCAGAAAAAATGAAGCCCTTGAGAAAAAATAAAGCCATGAGAAAAAATTGGCCCATGAGAAAAAATAAAGCCCTCGAGAAAAAATAAAGCCCTTGAGAAAAATAAAGCCCTCGATTAAAAATAAAGTCCTGGGAAAAAATAAAGCCCTCGAGAAGAAATAAAGCCCTGAGAAAAAATAAAGACCTCAGAAAAAATGAAGCCCTCAGAAAAAATAAAGCCCTCGATTAAAAATAAAGTCCTGGAAAAAAATAAAGCGCTCGAGAAAAAATAAAGCCCTTGAGAAAAAAAAGCCCTCGATTAAAAATAAAGTCCTGGGAAAAAATAAAGCCCTTGAGAAGAAATAAAGCCCTGAGAAAAAATAAAGCCCTCAGAAAAAATGAAGCCCTCGAGAGAAAATAAAGCCCTGAGAAAAAATTGGCCCCTGAGAAAAAATAAAGCCCTCGAGAAAAAATAAAGCCCTTGAGAAAAAATAAAGCCCTCGATTAAAAATAAAGTCCTGGGAAAAAATAAAGCCCTCGAGAAAAAATAAAGCCCTGAGAAAAAATAAAGCCCTTGAGAAAAAATAAAGCCCTCGATTAAAAATAAAGTCCTGGGAAAAAATAAAGCCCTCGAGAAGAAATAAAGCCCTGAGAAAAAATAAAGCCCTGAGAAAAAATAAAGAACTGAGAAAAAATAAAGCCCCTGTGAAAAATTAAAGTCCTTAGAAAAAATGAAGCCCTCGAGAAAAAATAAAGCCCTCGAGAAAAAACAAAGCCCTTGAGAAAAAATAAAGTCCTGAGAAAAGACAAAGCCCTCGAGAAAAATAAAGCCCTAAGAAAAAAATATAGCCCTGAGAAAAAATAAAGCCCTAAGAAAAATAAAGCCCTCGATAAAAAATAAAGCTCTGAGAAAAAAAAAGCCCTACATAAAAAATAAAGCCCGGGAGAAAAAATAAAGCCCGCGAGAAAAGATAAAGCCCTCGAGAAAAATAATGCCCTTGAAAAAAAAATAAAGCCCTCGAGAAAAAAGAAAGCCCTCGAGAAAAAATAAAGCCCTTGAGAAAAAATAAAGCCCATGAGAAAAAATAAAGCCCTGAGAAAAAACAAAGCCTTGAGAAAAAATAAAGCCCTGAGAAAAAATATAGCCCTGAGAAAAAATAAAGCCCTTAGAAAAAATAAAGCCCTCGAGAAAAAATAAAGCCCTAAGAAAAAATAAAGCCCTCGAAAAAAAATAAAGCCCTGAGAAAAAATTAAGCCCTGAGAAAAAATAAAGCCCTTGAGAAAAAATAAAGCCCTTGAGAAAAAATAAAGCCCTCGATTAAAAATAAAGTCCTGAGAAAAAATAAAGCCCTCGAGAAAAAATAAAGCCCTGAGAAAAAATAAAGCCCTTGAGAAAAAAAAAGCCCTCGATTAAAAATAAAGTCCTGGGAAAAAATAAAGCCCTCGAGAAGAAATAAAGCCCTGAGAAAAAATAAAGCCCTCAGAAAAAAAAAGTCCTGAGAAAAAATAAAGCCCTTGTGAAAAATTAAAGTCCTTAGAAAAAATGAAGCCCTCGAGAATAAATAAAGCCCTCATTAAAAATAAAGTCCTGGGAAAAAATAAAGCCCTCGATAAAAAATAAAGCCTTGAAAAAAAAAGCCCTTGAGAAAAAATAAAGCCCTCAATTAAAAATAAAGTCCTGGGAAAAAATAAAGCCCTCGAGAAGAAATAAAGCCCTGAGAAAAAATAAAGCCCTCAGAAGAAATAAAGCCCTGAGAAAAAATAAATACCTGAGAAAAAATAAAGCCCTTGTGAAAAATTAAAGTCCTTAGAAAAAATGAAGCCCTCGAGAAAAAATAAAGCCCTCGAGAAAAAACAAAGCCCTTGAGAAAAAATAAAGTCCTGAGAAAAGACAAAGCCCTTGAGAAGAAATAAAGCCCTGAGAAAAAATAAAGCCCTGAGAAAAAACAAAGCCTTGAGAAAAAATAAAGCCCTGAGAGAAATTAAAGCCCAGAGAAAAAATATAGCCCTGAGAAAAAATAAAGCCCTTAGAAAAAATAAAGCCCTCGAGAAAAAATAAAGCCGTCAGAAAAAATAAAGCCCTCGAAAAAAAAATAAAGCCCTGAGAAAAATAAAGCCCTCGAGAAAAAATAAAGCCCTTGAGAAAAAATAAAGCCCTCGATTAAAAATAAAGTCCTGGGAAAAAATAAAGCGCTCGAGAAAAAATAAAGCCCTGAGAAAAAATAAAGCCCTTGAGAAAAAAAAAAGCCTTCGATTAAAAATAATTCCTGGGAAAAAAAGAGGTTAGTGCATGCAAACACACTATGTGCATCATTAAACAAATCTGGAAAATAAATTCCAGCAATGTTAATGAAACTTGCACACAACATGCATCACAACATAACTTTAATAGGGTGCCACCATGCCCATAATCAATCTAGGATTAATTATACACAACATGGGATCATGATTTCACATGGAGTGGCTCTGATACCACTGAAAGAAACTGCGATTCAGATCTGAACATCACTAGCGGAAGACATTCATGGCTAATTTGTAACATGACAGATTTTTAAAAATATGATTTGGGCAGCATAAATCAGCCATAGTGATCGCTTAATAACTCCATGAATTCATGACCAACAAGTGTATAATTAAAGGAGAATGAAGAAGACTATTACCTTGAAGATTTGTAAACTTCAAATCTCTGGAAAAATAGATCCAAAGGGCCGAACTCAGACTTGCAATTAGCAAACAAGTTGCTGGAATTTTCTGCAGTAGTGTTGCCTTTGATCTTCTCCTCTATCTCACTTCCAAATCTGATTGGCTAAGATGGTGGGATCTTAATCTAGGAATTGAGAACTATTTTTCCAAGGAAAAATCTTAGACCTAAAGCTTTCTTCAATGAAGAATGAAAGCACCCAAGGTTGGACGTGTGGGAGCATTAATAATTCCTATGTTGGACGTCCAAGAGCTTGTATGGTTTCTTTTATAGAAACTTTGTGGTAGCTTTCCCAAAAAGTTATCTCTCCTTATTCTCAAAGATGTCCTAAAAGGAAAGTGTAGGGGGACGGTGGCACTAGGCTGTGCCCCCTACAGGATGGTAGACCACCCAGGCGCATTTGTGTACACTTTGGGGGGCTTATCGCTGAACAGCGGCTCTTAATCATGCGTTTGGCTCCGTAGAGTGGCCTCCCCAGGAATCGAACCCAAGACCTCTCACATAAGAGACTTGAATAAGCGAATCTGGTACCAGTACTCAAGTGGTACCAGACTCGCTTATTCAAGTCTCTTATGTGAGAGGTCTTGGGTTCGATTCCTAGGGAGGCCACTCTACGGAGCCAAACGCATGATTAAGGGCCGCTGTTCAGCGATAAGCCCCCCAAAGTGTACACAAATGCGCCTGGGTGGTCTACCATCCTGTAGGGGGCACAGCCTAGTGCCACCGTCCCCCTACAGAAAGTATAATCTAAAGATTTATTTCCTTTTAGAAACACTCTAATAAGTGTTGACACCAAAAATGTCACTTTGCCTCTTCAAGATCCAAAGAGCTACATGAAGTCGCAACCTGCCATAAATAGGCAATGCTACTTCCAAAAAATCAAATCTTGTCAGAATCAAACAAAAACTGCAAGATCCTTCAAGACAGCCAAAAGAGGAGTACACAAGAAGTTTCGGGCCATTTCAAAATCATTTGGCCTAACTTCGCTTCTCCGACAGCCGAAAAGGAGCTCTCGGCGGCGAAAGCATCGGAGACACCAAATCTTCGATCAGAGCCGATGGATGGTCTCAAAATACATCCAAAAGGCTCCACGTCAAGTTCCGAGTCAAACCGACAATGTTTGACCCTACATCAACCCTCGAACAGCTAAATCAAGCCTCTCAGCAGCAAGAACCGCCGAGGCCATCACTCATTAGATAGAGCACATGGACGGCTTCAAAATGCTTACAAAGGGCTGCACGTCAAATTTCAGGTTATTTCGACAACATTTGACCATAGTTTGACGCTCGGAAGCCAAATCAGACCTCTCGGCGGCAAAGCTCTCCGGGACCATGGTTTCCAAGATAGAGCCTATGGATCATCTTAAAATGACTCCAATGGGTTCCCTGTCAAATTTCAAGTTAATCGGACATCGGTTGACCGCACATCAAACCGCGACATCTTCATCGCGACAAAAGCGAGTCTACTGGTGATAGGACCCCAAACGGCTTCAAAACTCAAACAAAAGCCTATGGTTGGTCTTATTTATTGCTCAGGAGGCTTCACACCAAATTTCAGGTCATTCCGACATCGTTTGACCCAGTTTCAGCTTCTGACGGAAAATCGGCAGCTCTGCGCGACAAAGTCTTCGGCTTTCTCAGGAAATTAGAAACTTTGCAAACCAAAATGCAAGGATTCTTATCAGGTTTCCTACAAGAAATCAAGCCAATAAATGGTCAAAAATGTCAAGGAAAAATACAGAAGAAAAAAGAATCGAAAAACAGCAAAAACGGACACAAAACGGGACAAAAAGGGGGAAAAAACCCCCCAAGGTCGCAGGCGACCCTGGATCCCGGGATCGCCGGGAAGGCCCCGGAAACCGCGGTTTTCACCATTTTTTCACGATTCGAAGCGTCCGGTCTCTGGTAGTTTCCAAAACTCATACTTTTGAGACACCAAATCCTCTGACATCCGTCAAAAACACGGGTCAATCATCAAAAGTATCGAAAACAACATTGATCGCCACCCGGTCAACCAAAAAAAGTGTGCTTTCTACCCGACCGATCGAGAAATCGACAGGACAAATGTCACTGACCCGCTGTTGGCAACCAACACCTGAAGTCACATGGTCATCCGATGTCGATCTACATGAAGATCCATCGATGATCATTGCTAGATGAATCCCAAAAGACGCGGCACGGCCCGCGACTCTTCAACTGCTCGGCGACCACTTAATGCGATTAATTGACTAGCTTTATTACAGTCATTAATCCATTTCTTTGGATGGACCTATCAGAAGCAAGCATCCGGGAGTTATAAGTCAAGAGATTCATGACATTTAACCCATGAAACTCCTCCCATCATGGCGATTAAAGGCGATTAAATGCCCTCAATCTCCTCCGGCCAATCAGAAGCCAAGAAAAAGGAGTTACAAAATAAAGAATTAAATCCTGTAACTCCTCCCATTATGCGGCTTAATGACAATAAAAGCCCATAAACCCTCCTAAATGGCTACCTAAAAGCCTATAAATAGGAGAGCTCTCCAAGAAAAAAGAAGGACGGAGAAAATCACAAACACACAGACAATAGACTGCAGAAAATCCGGAAACTCAGACAGAAAGAGGCATCAGAAATCTAAGCGAGAAAACTCTGCGGAAATCCTACACCGACCACCGCTACAAGGTGACAAAAGTCCCTTGGGGGTACCCCCCCCCAAGGTCCTTGCCTTCTCCTTCTGCCTCCAATGGCTTAGATGTGGCTTTTCAGCCCGTCTACTCGGTTTTTATTAGACATAGGACCTCCTTTTGGTCTTTGTCCTCTAAAAACCTGAGGTTATAGCCAAGCCAAGCAAATCAATAGCATCCTCTGTTCTCATCCGCATGGATGATGGCGAAGCCCACATATGGCTTGCAACCGTCAATCTGAACGGGTCCCCCACAATCTCCTGAGAAGTTAGATCCTCCTTTTCTTGCTTTTCATTGTAATTTGTATTTTTTCAAAAGAGACAAAAATCACAACTCTTGTCTTTCATTATTGATAAGGATTGTAAATCGGCTATAAACGCCAAAATCGGCTATAAACGCCAGAAATCGGCTATAAATGCCAAAAAAATCGCCTTTCACGGCAAACCAAGAAAAATGTCTCTTTTCTTAAATATATGTGCAATGGAAAACTTGAAAGAAGTTGATTTCTTTTTTACTTGCGAAGGTTGATCTCCGGATCACCACTTGCAATTCTGAGTAAAATAGAAAATCTGGCACACCCACACAACAAAAATGTTGATGCGCGCCTTTGCCCCCCCGGTTACGAAAGGGTCGGACCCAATGGACTCCCACGTCCGCCGACCTCGGTAGAACAGAGCAGAAGCGCGGTCCATCAAGCTGGCACACCTGGTGGGACACATTCATTTGAGAACACGATGCTAGAAATAAAATATTTGCATATCATATATTTTGCTCTATGCTTATATTTCTTTTCTCGATTCCTTGGTTACTTTCTAATTGGTGGCCTATGTTGGATTCCGCATCTAAAAAAAATGAGATGAGATTTTTTGGAAATTTCTAATTCTTTGAATTTATTTCCACTCTTTCTCTTTTCAAAAAAACAAAAAAACAAAAAAAAATAGATTTCTATTTTTGAATTCAAAATTGAGAAACCTTGATCCTTTCCTATCGTTCATCGCGCTTGCAGAAATGTTGAGCCTGTTCGACTAAGGTTTTGGGCCATCGTTTCTCTTCGATGAGTTTATTAAAAATAAAAAAAATTATATATATAAAAAAAAACAAAAAAAAAAGACATAAACCACTAAGGTTAAACCAACTGTGTTCTTTGATCATGGTTGATTCAAAGAAAAGCCTGGTCCAGAGTGTGGAGACAGCTTGACTATTCTAGGTAAGGGTCCTCCAAACGGGTTCATTAAGTAATCCTACCCTTACCTGGGGGCAATTCTATCAATCAAGATTTCATAAGACCGGGTTAGGAGGCCTATGTGTACTCTCTCGTCTTTTAAATAAATTTTTCTTAAAAATAAAATTTTTTAAAAAAATAAAAAATTTTAAAATAAAAATTAAAAAATTAAAAAAAATTTAAAAAAAAATCTTAAAAAAAAAATAAATAAATAAAAAATAAAAAAAAAGATTTTTTTTTAAAAAAAAAATCTTCAAAATCTTCAAAAAAAAAACTTCCGTCATTTTGGGTTTAGATTGGAGAAATCTTGGTCTTCTCTTTTCTGAGCACTGGCGCTCGCGGAAATCACTGAGCCCGTGTTCAGATTGGAGTGCCTTTTGCTCTCTTTGATGAACCCGATATTGGCCTTTAAAAAAAAAACTCGTCATTTTTAGATTCAGATTCGAGAAATTATGGTTCATTTCTTTCTAAGCACTGGCGCTCGCGGAAATTGCTGAGCCCGTGTTCAGATTGGAATACCATCTGCTCTCTTTGATGAATCCAATCTTGACCTTTCAAAACAGAGAATCTCATCTCATGGATGCGGTCTCAAAACATTTGTGTCTAGCGGTACTAGTACGCCCTTTCAGGGTCTACTGTATTGCGACCGGCACATCTGTAACTCCAAACTTTATATTCTTCTTATCTCGAGCAAGCTTTGCTTCTCGATAAGTCGAATTTAAGTTCACAATTGCTTCTAGCAGTCACTGGGACGCTCATTCTGGGCTTACCATACCTGCGATCAGAACAATTGTACCCTTTATGGCATTTTGCCTTCCTCATATTGCTTGGGTCATCTCCCTCAAGCAATTTGAAAAGACGAAACCATAGAACTTCCCATTTATGATCAATATATATTGTGATTACTAATGGATGTAGTCTTGTTTCAGAAATTTTTGAAAAAAAACTAACAATGGCAGCATCGCTTACCATTACCTTCGATGAGAACAAGCACCAAATCATGCTTCAACAGAAGCAAACTACGCGCACCTACAAGCGCCCCATCAGCTGCCGAAGTGTCAACTCCCTCGGCAACTCTCTAAACTCCAGGTCGACCTCGACTCCCCGGACTATCGTCTTTGGGACGCTGGGACCATTCCCACTTCCCGAGGAACAAACTGCTCCCTCCAAGAAGCAGAAACTCGCCTCTCAATGTGTCACTACCGTGACACCAAAGGCGAGCACCAGAAGGCCTGAAGCCCGTGGCACCCCCACGAAGCCTCGACCTGCAAGCAACCAGGTCTATCCCAAGACTTGGTCCCCAAGACTTTCACCAAAACAAAGAAGGTCCCAAACATTTACCAAGCCAGCAATCCTGGCCCCACTCAAGGAGAACCAGTTCTACCCTCTTGCTTACATGAAAGAGGAGAGACCCATCTCCAACCTGACTCTCAAGTCAACCCAGCATGAGCCGGCTTGTTCCTACAAGCCCAAAATCAAGTCATGCATCACAAGGCCTCTGCAAGCACCTGCTAAGGCCTACAAACCTGCAGTTTGACCCTTCATCTCTACAGGGGCCGAACTCCAAAAATTCAAAGCTTCGCTGCAACAGGTGAAGGACAGGGTTCGCATCCTGTCCTTGCCCAGCTACAAAGAAGACAGGCTCGGCTGCTGTGCCCGAGGGAGCACATCCTTCATCGTCAAAGCCCAGCCAGAGCTGACCGAAGCTCAAATTGCTCGTCGTATACGCCGCCGCGCGTCATACCGGCAAAAGAGACTAGAGAAGCAAAGGACCCAGCCTCCTTCACTTCAAGTCTCTCCCAAATGGGTCGAAAAAGAAAGACCCAACCAAGTTGCTACCGTCCATATGGTTGGAAAAACCAGAAGGCGCCAAAAGTCAGCAACAAAAATCCGTGTCCGACGTTCGACGACCCGCAGTATCTCAAGGACAAGAAGACATTCAGAAGAATCCCCTGCTCCTTCAAGCAAAGGACAGCAGAGTGATCCTTCCTCAAGCTCTTCTTCAAAAAGAATGAGCCCCAACTCAGTCACCATGACAGTTTTTTCTTTCGAATCACGAAGGATGAATGTCTTGGCTACAAATTCTGAGCCACCACCCCGTAATCCACCTCCAGAAGATGCGATCACCCGCATCCAGCAGTTGGAACAAGGCCAGCAGAGGATTGAAACTCTGATGGAAAACCTTCTCCTCGCCTTCCAAAATTAGGCGAACAATGAACCTCCTCCGAATCATCAAAACGATGAGGTAAATGGAGAAGAAAATGAGTCACGCGCCCTTACCAAAAAGGACGTAGACAGTATCCTCGCCAAAGCAAAAGAAGAGGATATACTCAAGGAGCATGGGATCAAGCCACCATATCCCTTATGGATGGACTCGGTTCCGTTCCCCACCAAATTTAAGCATCCTACTCTCCAAACATATACGGGGAAAGGATCAGCCAGACAGCACGTCATCCACTTCAAGATCCTGATGGGAGCTATCGCGGATCAAGATGCACTCAAGATCCGCCTCTTTGCAAGTACCCTAAAAGGTACGGCCTTCGATTGGTACTCCACTCTGCCGGAAGACTCAATCCAAAACTGGGCCATGCTAGAGACACGCTTCCTGACTCACTTCAAAGGTGAGGATCATCCCGCTACTATGGCTCAGCTGTGCAGCCTAAAACAGGGGGAGAATGAATCAACATATGACTTCATTCACAAGTGGAAAGCAATGGCATACAAATGCTCTGATGTATTGCCACAAGCATCGCTAGTCGACATTTGCTGAAACAACATGAGAGCCAGAATCCGCTCCATGATCATCGGCAACAAATCAAAAAACCTGGGAGAACTCCTAGAAGCTTCCATGGAAGCTGAAACGGTGATTAAAGACCTCAACAGTCAGAAGTCATCAAGAAAAGAGCCAACCACCATTGCAACTTCTAAACCAAAGAAAAAAGAGGTCCTCAATGTTCAGACCAAGTCAGCTCCTCAGCCACCAAAGAAAGCTGAAAATAAAGTTGCTGGTAAGAGACCTGAACTCTCAGATGCCTTCAAAGAACGAGTAGAGAAGAAATACCCGTTTGATGAAGATGTTGATGAAATCTTCGGGGCTTTTGTGGCAAATGGCAAGCTCACCTTGCCTGAACCAAAAAGACCGGGTGATGTTGGCAAAACCAACGATCCTCGGTACTGTCCATACCACCAGATGATCTCACATCCTCTCAATCAATGCTTCATTGTGAGGGAGAAAATAAACGAGATGTGGAAAAATGGAGTCATCACCTTTGACAAAAACTATGGGCCTGCCTCCGTCAACATGGTGACATGTGGACAAACATCAAAATCACCGAAGAAGAAGATCACTACTTCTTTCAAGGTAATAAACTCAATCCAAGCGTCCGAGGAACTGGTTCCTTACCCGACACCAGACGGACAACCGATATGGGTACATCCCGATCTCCTGGAAGATGAAAATTGGGAGGTCGTGAAAACAAAGCCTACAGCTCAGCAGCGAAGGCAGGCTAGGAAACATCTCCTCAAGCTCAAACGGCAAAAGAAGACCCAGCCAAAACTAGAGGTCAAAGAAAAGGCAGAGGCTTCCTCTACCGTTTCACTGGAGGCAACAAAAATATCCCTTCCAGAGACTTCAAAGGGGGTAAGGAAATTCACTCTCAGTGATTTCATGCCACCTCAATTCAAAGAAGCCACGCATGAGGCATCATACTCTTGCAATTCGGTAGTTAGATTCTCCATTGATGGATACGAGTCCAGCGATACCAATGATTGATTCGAATCCAACTACACAGACGAGTGGGAGGAGTCCCTTGAAATAGGAGAATATCTCTCCGATGAAGAATGGGTTCCTGAGTCTCATCTTATGCCAGTAATCTGGTATAACGCCCTACAGCCACAAGGATCCTGGTCTGATGATGAAGAAGACCAAGAGGCTGTACAAGAAAATGCTGCTGACCCAGCACCTCTCATTACTCCAGTGGAAATCAACCATGTTGAGCCACAAAGAGTTGATGAAGAAGAAGATCCGGCTCCCATGCCTGATCTTGAAGAATATGCAAGGATCTTGCAGCATCTCGCTCTAGAACAAGAGCAAGACCGCGTCAATGAGCCTCCTCGCAATCCAGAGCCTGAAGTCCCTAAAGACCATCAGGTACATCCTCCCTTAACTCCTGAAAATGGAGAAAATTGCTGGATAGACTATCCTCTTACATCCGAGGATGAGTCTGACTCCGATCAGGCAACGTCTCCCATCAGAGCTTCCTGTAATATGATAATTCGGGATTATAGCTCTTCCGAAGCATCGTCTGATGAGAGCACTTACACTCCGGCGACACCTAGCAATGTATCTTCTGGAGCCACCTCGTCTCACGTGACTTTCACTGAGATGACACCCTCTCAGGTTTCTTCTCCTGAGACTGTGACTTCAAAGTTCACACCCTTCCTGACTGAAGAATTCCTAGCTATTGATGCTTGGGACGATGAATTAGTCAACGAAGAAGAAAGGTTGCTGGATGCTGTTCAGGACTTGTTCCCGGAAAATGCTCCGTGCAACACGATCACTGAGGATGGCAACTCTGCTACTGATTCATCCTCAGCAAATGAAAAACGACAGCCTCTTGATCCTGAAGACAATCTTCCAAACGAAGACCCTTCTCAAGAAGCTCTTGAAGTTGGTAGAGGCACCTGCTCTGGCCGGGACTACCACAAAATTACAACCAATCTTCCTTTACATATGTAAATCCTTCGGGAAAAGATGTTGTAAGCGCCCCTAGTGGCAATAATGATGAACATGCAGGCCCTAAGGAGGCTTTCAAGTATGACTTGATTGAACACTTCAGGCACATACCTGCACGTCTGCACATCCTAGATTTGTTGTGAATTCTCCGCACACTCGTGATAATCTCATCTCAGAATTACAAAAGCTGAATACATGCCCCGCAAGTCCTCCAAATTGAAATGGATTACCGGGTCAAAAACTCAGAAGCCTCCTTAAAAGGAGAAAAGAAGAAAACTGAAGGATCATGCATTGAATGCCTCTCGGTTAAAAAAGCAGCCAGTGCAACCATCGCCTTCACAAAGGACGACCTCCTACTTGGCGAAACCAGGCACAACCGACCCCTGTACTTCACAGGGTACATCAAGGAAATGCCTATACACAGAATTCAGATCGACCCAGGTTCTGCACTCAACCTCATCTCCATATCGGCTCTTGAAGAGTTGGGCATCCCACCCAGCAAGCTGAGCCACACATCTGTATCTATCTTTGGATACGATGAGAGTACTCAAAGGCCTATCGGCAAAATCAGGTTCAAGTTGCAGATCAGTGATCTTATTTCTGAGGTCACTGTGTATGCAATAAAAACCCCTTCATGCTACAACATCCTTCTCGGACGCCCTTGGATCCACGAGAATGGTGTTGTCCCTTCAACTCTACATCAATGCATCAAGTTCGTTGGCAACGACGGCATGATACATCGAGTCTTTGTAGACAGAAAACCATTCAAAGGTAAAGAAGTCCACTTTGCAGACTCACAGATGTATGAAGGTGAAAAAGAAAAAGAGGAGAAGCACACAGCACCCTTTGCCGAAAATCCCCAGAAAAATAAAGGCAAGGCTCCTCAACAATCGCCGGAAGAAAACAAATCATCCGGTAAATCTGAAGAGAGCATTCAAACTCCCTTCATCATCTCCCTCAAACCTTCAAAGCCTTTGGTCATCACAACTAAAGTGAAGAAGGCAAAGCAAAAACCTGGGGGCAATTTTGTTGTCTCTTTCGTGTCTATCATGCAAGACACGGACTCGGATTCAGAGCCAGAAGACGACGCATCGTCAAGCCAAGCTGACACTCAGCAAGTTCAGCCTGCTCTCACTCCAATGGAGACAACTTCTGACATAGAAGATCCTACGTCAGCTTCCTTCGTTTTTTCAGCAACTTCAGCAAAGGAAAAGCCGATCTTCTTCCATAGATCGGATGCTTCTTCATCAAACTCCATGCTTGAATCTTTCCAAAAAGGTATGCCTCAACTATCCTTATACAGTTCTGTGGCACAAGCTATTATGAAGAAAATGGGCTATGACGCTCAAAACCCAGTCGGTTTGGGAGAAGGACGCGGTATTCTCATGCCATTGGGGCCCGTCTTGACCAAAAGCCAGCTGGAAGATTGGAGACTCTATGGCTATGTAGAAAAGTCTTCACACGGGTTAGGGTATGATCCTGACACTCCCTTGAGATAGTTGACACAAAGGCTTAAAAGTCAATATACTGACCAAGCCTCAACATCTCAAGTCCATGAAGACATCGATCTCCCTGGATATCTCTTTGATGAGTCACCTGACAAAGATCCAGGAAGCTCATCCAATTGGCACGATTTCTCCGAAAATGAAGAGGAGTTGTCCGATGGCACAGACGTGTGGTCTTCTGACCCAGAAGAACCCTCATCTCCAAAAGAAGTAGCCTACTTCAACCCGGTTTCAACAGGCGATTGGGATCATCTCATAGCAAGCCTAGGGAAAATTACCGATCAAGAAGACCCGTGGAAAGGAACAAAACCTTGGTCTGGAAATGCCTTTGAAACCCCAGAAGGTTTCGTTGAGCTGGAAGCCTCCGAAAATATTGTGGAGGAACCACCTTCGAACCTTCCAACAGAAGATCCTGTTCAAAAGATAGACTTGGGAACACCAGATAACCCACGTCCTGTATTCATAAGCAAGAATATAAAGGATGATGAGTTACCCGAGTATATCACCTTTCTTCGTGAGTTCGTTGATTGCTTTGCATGGTCTTACGCTGAAATGCTAGGCTAAGACCCCAAAATAGCGGTTCACAAACTCAATCTTCAAGAAGACATCAAGCCTGTCAAGCAAGGCCAAAGAAGATTCCGTCCAGATGTGATGGATAAAATTGAACAAGAAGTTCAAAAACTCAAAAGCGTCGGCTTCATTCGTGAGGAACAACATCCTGAATGGTTGGCCAACATTGTCCCCGTGACAAAGAAAAACGGGCAGATCAGGGTCTGTATTGACTATAGAGACCTGAACGGCGCATGCCCTAAAGATAAATTTCCGCTCCCCATACCAGAGGTAATGATCGATAATACCTGTGGATTCGAGCGAATGACATTCATGGATGGTTTCTCTGGCTACAATCAGATAAAGATGCATCTTGAAGATGAAAAACATACATCTTTTCGGACCCCATTTGGCGTGTATTGCTACACTGTCATGCCATTTGGTCTGAAAAATGCTGGTGCCACATATCAGAGGGCTATGATGAAAATATTCCAAGATATGCAGCACAAGACGGTTGAATGTTACGTTGATGACCTCGCCGTCAAAAGCAAAAGAAAAGAAGATCATCTCGAAAACCTTCGAGAAGTCTTCCTCCGGCTCCGCAAACACAAACTGCGAATGAATCCTTTGAAATGCTTCTTCAGCGTCTCGTCGGGTAAGTTCCTCGGATTCTTAGTTCGGAAAGCTGGAATAGAGCTTGACCCCATAAAAGTCAAAGCCATTCTAGAAATGCCCTCTCCAAGAACCTTGAGGGAACTCAAAGGGCTTCAAGGGAGATTGGCCTACATCAGACGGTTCATCTCCAATCTTTCGGGGAAATGCCGTCCATTCTCCCGATTGATGAAAAAAGGTGTAAACTTTTTCTGGGATGCTGACTGTGAAGCTGCTTTCCAAGACTTCAAGTCATACCTGACAAAACCTCCAGTGTTAGCTGCTCCTACCACTGGAAAACCATTCATCTTGTACACAAGAGCCCTTGATCACTCTTTGGGAGCTCTGCTTGCACAAGAAAATGATCAAAGAAAAGAAGCTGCTCTATATTACCTCAGCCGCATGCTAGTAGGTGCAGAGCATCGCTACTCTCCAGTCGAAAAAGAATGCCTTGTAGTGATGTTTGCCGTACAAAAGCTGCGTCACTACTTGCTTTCCAACACAGTATACCTGGTCTCGAGGTCAACCTCTTGAAGGTCCTTGTCACAAAGGCAGGTTCTCTCAACGCTCGACTGACAAAATGGTCCATCCTTCTGTCACAATTTGATATTAGGTATGTACCACAAAAGGCAATCAAAGGGCAAGCTCTAGCGGACTTCCTAGCAGAGCATCCATTGCCTAAAGATTCTCCGCTCAGAGATGATCTCCCAGACGAACCAGTCTACAATGTGGAGACTTTCTCGCAAAGTGCCTCCTGGGACATGTACTTTGACGGTGCAACCAGGACGAATGAAAAAAGACAGCTGATCTCGGGAGTTGGCATCCTCTTTGTTAGCCCCGACAAATACATGAATCCACACGCTTTCTCGCTACTGGAACCATGCACAAACAATGTAGCTGAATATCAAGCTCTAATCCTAGGATTGGAACTCGCCATTGAATCCGGTATCACCATGCTGGAAGTCTTTGGAGACTCTCAACTGATCGTCAACCAGATGAATCAGAAATTTGAAGTCAGGAAGCCAGATTTACTGCCTTACTACAACAAGGCACAATCACTTCTGCAAAAGTTTGACATCTGTCACATCACCCACATTCGTAGAGGTGAAAACATACGTGCAGATGCCCTAGCTGGACTTGCCGCATCCATGGCAATTCAGGAAGGGGAAAACATGCAAATCACAGTGTGCGAAAGAAGAATCCTTCCTCCTCTTAACACACACCAAGCTGTTACTGAATGCCACCAAGTGGTTGGAAGTAGGATTTCAATCCTTCAGACTTCAATCGGCGACAGGAGGGATCCGTTCATTGATTACATTATGTTCGGAATCCTACCTGAAGATCCAAAAGAATGGGTAAGCACCCAAAGGCGAACCCCAAGCTTTCATTTGGATATTCCTTCAAAAATCCTTTATAGGAAATCCTTCAACGGAGTACTTCTACGCTGCTTGTCACAACAAGAGGCTGAAGAATCACTCAAAGAAGTTCATGCTGGTCTTTGCGGAGCTCATCAGGCTGGTCCCAAGCTCTATGATCAGATAAAAAGGTTAGGATATTACTGGCCTACCATGGTAGCTGACGCAATGCAATTTGCTAAGCGCTGCCAACAATGCCAAATTCATGGAGATTACATTCACATGCCTCCAGAATGGCTGCATCCTACAGCAATCTCATGGCCTTTCGAAGCCTGGGGTATGGACATCATAGGTCCTATTTCTCCCCCTTCGAGCAAAGGTCATCGCCATCGCTTCATCTTCGCCGCTACGAATTATTTCTCCAAGTGGTCAGAAGCATTTGCGTTCAACGAAATGAAGACCTCATCAGTCCTTCAGTTCCTGTGCACCAACATCATTTGTCAGTTTCGGCATACCCAAAAGATTCGTCCATGATAACGGACCACAATTCCGGGATCATCGATTCTACAGGTTCTGCGACAAATACAAAATCCAAAGCTGTCCTTCGACTCCATACAATCCGGCAAGCAAACGGGTTAGCAGAAGCTTTCAACAAGACACTCTGCAAAATCCTCAAAAAAATGGTCTCTAGTCACAAAAGAGACTGGAGCGACAAAATGTCTGAAGCTTTGTGGGCCTATCGAACCACCGTTCGAGGACCAACCCATAGCACACCATTCTCCTTGGTCTATGGATGCGAAGCTGTCGTGCCCTTGGAAGTACAAATTCCTTCCTTGAGGGTATCCTTGCAAAATGACATGACTCAAGAAAGCAATGTCAAATTGCGACTCCATGAGCTGGACAATCTCGATGAGAGACGGCTCGAAGCTCAACAAAGCATTGAACTTTACCAAGCACGCATGGCAGGATCTTTCGATAAAAAGGTCAGGCAACACGCCTACAAAAAGGGTGACTTGGTTCTTGCGGTAAAAAGACCAATGGTCTTCACTCACAAGTCCAAAGGCAAATTTGAGCCAAAATGGGAGGGACCCTACGTCATCGACAAGGTTTTCTCCAACGGCGCATATGCACTCCTAAACATGGAAGGCGACAGATGTATGCTGCCCATCAACGGCAAGTTCTTAAAGCGGTACTACCCTTGAAGACTTACCCAACTGGGTAATGTAGGTCCTTGATCCTTACCCTAGAGGGGGGGTGAATAGGGTGAGGTACTAATTAGTGACCAATTATGACCAATTTTAATTTCTTTACAATAACTAGTCACAAGTGATGATTGACAACCAAAATGCGGAAGCTTACATAAACACAATCACCACATAGCATGCACCATCACACAATCATTTATAGTGGTTCGGCCTCAATGCCTACATCCACTACCGCCTTGTGTTCCTCACACCCCACCGGATTTCCACTATGTATGCTTTTCAATAGGCTAAGCAATAACCTTTACAACTATGCTTTTCTAGGCTAAGCAATAACCTCTTACAATATGCTTTTCAAGGCTAAGCAATAACCTCTTCAACCAAAAGGTTGATTATCTCTCTAAGTCGTGTCTATAATGCACTTGATGGAGATTACAATTTTGGCTCAATACATTGCCTATTAAATAGGCGGATATAAAAGTGAAAATCTAATTCATATAAACACTATATGAATGCAAAGATGTATGCTCAAAGTGTATGCATGATGTCCTCAATCAATTTGAAAATAAAAGCTCATAAATGTATGCCAAAGGCTTTAGAAAGTTTTAGCTCAAAACATTTATGATTGAGGAAATGCTAATCACATGTTAAAAGTAACTTGTAAAAGACATACCTATGTATTCTAAACAAGTTGTGAAAATCAAAGAACAAAACATGTGATGCATATGGATTTCAATCAATTTAACAAAGAAGCTTAATGTATGTTTAAAAACATTTGAAAGAGTAGAACATACAAATAGATTTGATTGAAATAAAGGGTCAAATCTCATGTATTTAAAAATACAACTTGAAGATGATATACCAATCAAAGCTAAACAAGTTGTGAAACTTTAAAACAAAATACATGTGATTTGTAAAGTTGTTGAATCCAAAACATAAGATAGATTTGAAAAAGATTTTCTTATGATGAAAAACAACAACCAAAGATTCAACCAAGTATAGGAATCATGTTACATATGATTTCAAAGATGATTCCAAAACAAGATTCACATAGATATACCAATTAGAGTCCTACTTGGTTTGAATCATGGTGGTGTATCCAAAACAATGAATCAATTCAAAACATAAACATGTTAAGGACACAACAAATCATAGTTTAGCATGCTAACAAAGATTTACAATAATTAAAACAAAGCATGAAAACATATGATTAGGAAAGTAAAGCCTACTTGTTGATTTAACTCAATGGATCCCAAGCTTTAGCTTTCCTAATGACCCTTAGTATCCCTTAGCTCATTCCCCTTTGTTTGGTCTCAAATCACCTCAAGGAGGGCCTAAAGGTTCCTCAAAATTTTCAAGGAATGAACTAGTATTTATACCCAAAAAATGGGTTTCTGCGAGTCCTCGGTCGACCTGCACTTTCCCCGGTCGACCTGCCCCTCAACGGGCAAAAATATGACCGTTTGACAAAAGCTCAACGGCCATCTTTTTCGGTCGACCTGCTGTGTTTTCGGTCGACCGAAAGCATGGGGTCGGTCGACCGAACACACTGTGGGTCGACCGGGTCCCTGGACCAAAATCCCTATATTTTGCATTTTTAAAGTATTTTTCTTTGGGGACTTTTGGGCCAATAAATCAAGCTTGGAATCATGTTTTAAATCATTCTAAGAGGTTTAAAAACATGAAATATAAAAAGCCTAAAATGATTTAAAACTTTTAAAACCAAAGGCTAGCTTGATTCATAACTTCTTTTCAAAACTAATTGCATCCAAGTATAAAATCAAAACATGCATGTACCATGAATTCTAAAAAGATTTAAAACAATGCATGTGAAAATCAAGATTTCAAGTATCTTGAAAAAAAATCCTCATGTGAAAATTCAAATGATGATTTAAATGATAATGCATCCATCAAATTGCAAACACAAAATCCCTAACAGGTAAGAGCAATGCCTGTACGGCCAAAACCAGTTTCCAGGTACACGCTCGCTAAACCGACCCTTTTTTAGAATTTTCATGTCAAATGTTGAAATTTCTAGAAATTTAAACAATGCTTACTTCCATCGTTTCATTGTTAAAAAAAAAATAAGTTTAGGAACCTTTCCCTAACTTGACCAAAATTTTCAACCCTTGAACCCAAAATTCATGGTTTGAAACAAAATCCGGATTCAGGGATTTCCACCCTGCCTTTTACCGCCAAAATGGTTTTAGGTCAAAACTTATGACCCTCGTGTCTTTAAACAAAAAACAAACAAAAAAAATGGTTTTTTTCAAAAAATCGTGGGGAAGCGACGCTTAGTCGATACTCGCACAAATCGGAAGCAAGCGAACCACGTTCGACACTTCCAAAATCGCAGGGAAGCGACATTTCGTCGGTACTTGCAAAATCCAAAACTGTGGAGATGCAACATTTCAGTTGATATCCATAACCCAAATTTCAAAGGTTCGAAAAAACCTAAAAACCGTGGAGACGCAACATTTCAGCTGATATCCACAACCCAAATTTTCAAAGGTTCGAGAAAACCACAAATCTCAAAAATCATGGGGAAACGGCATCAAGTCAGTACCCGCAAAACCAAAATTTTTGAAAAGCAAGGATGCGACATTCCATCGATACTTGCACCCAAATTCGCGAGGATGCGACATTCCATCGATACTCGCAACCGAATGAGCAAGGATGCGACATTCCATCGATACTTGCAAAAACATTCAGCAGGGAGGCGACTTTTAGTCGATACTTGCATTTTTTAAAACCAAAACAGGCTATAAATGCCACAAACCGGCTATCAATGCCACAAACAAAAAATTGGCTTTCAAAAACCCCGGCTATCAATGCCACAAACTTGGCTATCAATGCCACAAACCAAAAACCGGCTATCAATGCCACAAATTCGGCTATCAATGCCACAAAAAAGCTGGCTCTCATGCCAAAATCGGCTTCCATGCCAAAACAATCATTTGACAAAAGATTTTCACAAAATGACAAGCTTTTGATCAAATCCCATTTAGCAATTACTTTCATCACAAAAAGATTTAGGTGAGCGTAGGGAAAATAAAAAAAAAGAGTACAAAAAAAAATACATGTGGTACCGAAAAAAAGGTAGTGTTCAAAAGCACTACAAAACAAAAAAAAAGGAGTACCAAAAAAAACACATGAAATAAAGCCCTCGAGAAAAAATAAAGCCCTGGGAAAAAATAAAGCCCTTGAGAAAAAACAAAGCCCTCGAGAGAAATTAAAGCCTTGAGAAAAAATGAAGCCCTCGAGAAAAAATAAAGCCCTGAGAAAAAATAAAGCCCTACAGAAAAAATAAAACCCTCGATAAAAAATAAAGCCCTGAGAAAAAATAAAGCCCTACAGAAAAAATAAAGCCCTGATAAAAAATAAAGCCCTGAGAAAAAAACAAGCCATAGAGAAAAAATAAAGCGCCGAGAAAAAAATATAGCCCTGAGAAAAAATAAAGCCCTGAGAAAAAATAAAGCCCTACAGAAAAAATAAACCCTGAGAAAAAATTAAGCCCTGGAGAAAAAACAAATCCCCGAAGAAAAAATAAAGCCCCGAGAAAAAATAAAGCGCTTGAGAAAAAATAAAGCCCTTGAGAAAAATTAAAGCCATGAGAAAAAATGAAGCCCCGAGAAAAAATAAAGGCCCTGAGAAAAAAGAGAGCCCTGGGAAAAAATAAAGCCCTCGAGAAAAAATAAAGCACTAAGAAAAAAACGAAGCCCTCGAGAAAAAATAAAGCCTTCGAGAAAAAATAAAGCCCTTGAGAAAAAATAAAGCCCCGAGAAAAAATATAGACCTGAGAAAAAATAAAGCAATAAGAAAAAATAAAGCCCTCGAGAAAAAATAAAGCCGTAAAAAAATAAAGCCCTGGAGAAAAAAGAAAGCCGTGAGAAAATATAAAGCCCTCGAGTAAAAATAAAGCCCGTAGAAAAAATAAAGCCCTGAGAAAAAAATAAAGCCCTCGAGAAAAAATAAAGCCCTGAGAAAAAATAAATCCCTCGAGAAAAAATAAAGCCCTCGAGAAAAAATAAAGCCCTGGGAAAAAATAAAGCCCTTGAGAAAAAACAAAACCCTCGAGAGAAATTAAAGCCTTGAGAAAAATGAAGCCCTCTAGAAAAAATAAAGCCCTCGAGAAAAAATAATGCCCTGAGAAAAAATAAAGCCCTATAGAAAAAATAAAACCCTCGATAAAAAATAAAGCCCTGAGAAAAAATAAAGCCCTATAGAAAAAATAAAGCACTGATAAAAAATAAAGCCCCGAGAAAAAAACAAGCCATACAGAAAAAATAAAGCGCCGAGAAAAAAATATAGCCCTGAGAAAAAATAAAGCCCTGAGAAAAAATAAAGCCCTACAGAAAAAATAAACCCTGAGAAAAAATTAAGCCCTGGAGAAGAAACAAATCCCCGGAGAAAAAATAAAGCCCCGAGAAAAAATAAAGCGCTTGAGAAAAAATAAAGCCCTTGAGAAAAATTAAAGCCCTTAGAAAAAATGAAGCCCCGAGAAAAAACAAATCCCCGGAGAAAAAACAAATCCCCGGAGAAAAAATAAAGCCCCGAGAAAAAATAAAGCGCTTGAGAAAAAATAAGGCCCTTGAGAAAAATTAAAGCCCTTAGAAAAAATGAAGCCCCGAGAAAAAATAAAGGCCCTGAGAAAAAATAGAGCCCTGGGAAAAAATAAAGCCCTCGAGAAAAAATAAAGCCCTTGAGAAAAAATAAAGCCCCGAGAAAAAAATATAGGCCTGAGAAAAAATAAAGCAATAAGAAAAAATAAAGCCCTCGAGAAAAAATAAAGCCGTAAAAAAAATAAAGCCCTGGAGAAAAAATAAAGCCGTGAGAAAAAATAAAGCCCTCGAGTAAAAATAAAGCCCGCAGAAAAAATAAAGCCCTGAGAAAAAAATAAAACCCTGAGAAAAAATAAAGCCCTAAGAAAAAATAAAGCCCTCGAGAAAAAATAAAGCCCTGGGAAAAAATAAATCCCTTGAGAAAAAACAAAGCCCTCGAGAGAAATTAAAGCCTTGAGAAAAAATGAAGCCCTCGAGAAAAAATAAAGCCCTCGAGAAAAAATAAAGCCCTGAGAAAAAATAAAGCCCTACAGAAAAAATAAAACCCTCGATAAAAAATAAAGCCCTGAGAAAAAATAAAGCCCTACAGAAAAAATAAAGCCCTGATAAAAAATAAAGCCCTGAGAAAAAAACAAGCCATAGAGAAAAAATAAAGCGCCGAGAAAAAAATATAGCCCTGAGAAAAAATAAAGCCCTGAGAAAAAATAAACCCTGAGAAAAAATTAAGCCCTGGAGAAAAAACAAATCCCCGGAGAAAAAATAAAGCCCCGAGAAAAAATAAAGCGCTTGAGAAAAAATAAAGCCCTTGAGAAAAATTAAAGCCCTGAGAAAAAATGAAGCCCCGAGAAAAAATAAAGTCCCTGAGAAAAAATAGAGCCCTGGGAAAAAATAAAGCCCTCGAGAAAAAATAAAGCACTAAGAAAAAAAACGAAGCCCTCGAGAAAAAATAAAGCCCTCGAGAAAAAATAAAGCCCCGAGAAAAAATATACACCTGAGAAAAAATAAAGCAATAAGAAAAAATATAGCCCTCGAGAAAAAATAAAGCCGTAAAAAAAATAAAGCCCTGGAGAAAAAATAAAGCCGTGAGAAAAAATAAAGCCCTCGAGTAAAAATAAAGCCCGCAGAAAAAATAAAGCCCTGAGAAAAAAATAAGCCCTCGAGAAAAAATAAAGCCCTGAGAAAAAATAAAGCCCTTGAGAAAAAATAAAGCCCTCGAGAAAAAATAAAGCCCTGGGAAAAAATAAAGCCCTTGAGAAAAAACAAAGCCCTCGAGAGAAATTAAAGCCTTGAGAAAAAATGAAGCCCTCGAGAAAAAATAAAGCCCTGAGAAAAAATAAAGCCCTACAGAAAAAATAAACCCTCGATAAAAAATAAAGCCCTGAGAAAAAATAAAGCCCTACAGAAAAAATAAAGCCCTGATAAAAAATAAAGCCCTGAGAAAAAAACAAGCCATAGAGAAAAAATAAAGCGCCGAGAAAAAAATATAGCCCTGAGAAAAAATAAAGCCCTGAGAAAAAATAAAGCCCAACAGAAAAAATAAACCCTGAGAAAAAATTAAGCCCTGGAGAAAAAACAAATCCCCGAAGAAAAAATAAAGCCCCGAGAAAAAATAAAGCGCTTGAGAAAAATAAAGCCCTTGAGAAAAATTAAAGCCCTGAGAAAAAATGAAGCCCCGAGAAAAAATAAAGGCCCTGAGAAAAAATAGAGCCCTGGGAAAAAATAAAGCCCTCGAGAAAAAATAAAGCACTAAGAAAAAAACGAAGCCCTCGAGAAAAAATAAAGCCCTCGAGAAAAAAAATAGCCCTTGAGAAAAAATAAAGCCCCGAGAAAAAATATAGACCTGAGAAAAAATAAAGCAATAAGAAAAAATAAAGCTCTCGAGAAAAAATAAAGCTGTAAAAAAATAAAGCCTTGGAGAAAAAATAAAGCCGTGAGAAAAAATAAAGCCCTCGAGTAAAAATAAAGCCCGCAGAAAAAATAAAGCCCTGAGAAAAAAATAAAGCCCTCGAGAAAAAATAAATCCCTGAGAAAAAATAAAGCCCTTGAGAAAAAATAAAGCCCTCGAGAAAAAATAAAGCCCTGGGAAAAAATAAAGCCCGGAGAAAAAATTAAGCCGTGGAGAAAAAACAAATCCCCGGAGAAAAAATAAAGCCCCGAGAAAAAATAAAGCGCTTGAAAAAAAATAAAGCCCTTGAGAAAAATTAAAGCCCTGAGAAAAAATGAAGCCCCGAGAAAAAATAAAGGCCCTGAAAAAAAATAGAGCCCTGGGAAAAAATAAAGCCCTCGAGAAAAAATAAAGCACTAAGAAAAAAACAAAGCCCTCGAGAAAAAATAAAGCCCTCGAGAACAAATAAAGCCCTTGAGAAAAAATAAAGCCCCGAGAAAAAAATATAGACCTGAGAAAAAATAAAGCAATAAGCAAAAAAAAGCCCTCGAGAAAAAATAAAGCCGTAAAAAAAATAAAGCCCTGGAGAAAAAATAAAGCCGTGAGAAAAAATAAAGCCCTCGAGTAAAAATAAAGCCCGCAGAAAAAATAAAGCCCTGAGAAAAAAATAAAGCCCTCGAGAAAAATAAAGCCCTGAGAAAAAATAAAGCCCTCGAGAAAAAATAAAGCCCTCGAGAAAAAATAAAGCCCTGGGAAAAAATAAAGCCCTTGAGAAAAAACAAAGCCCTCGAGAGAAATTAAAGCCTTGAGAAAAAATGAAGCCCTCGAGAAAAAATAAAGCCCTCGAGAAAAATAAGCCCTGAGAAAAAATAAAGCCCTACAGAAAAAATAAAACCCTCGATAAAAATAAAGCCCTGAGAAAAAATAAAGCCCTACAGAAAAAATAAAGCCCTGATAAAAAATAAAGCCCTGAGAAAAAAACAAGCCATAGAGAAAAAATAAAGCGCTGAGAAAAAAATATAGCCCTGAGAAAAAATAAAGCCCTGAGAAAAAATAAACCCTGAGAAAAAATTAAGCCCTGGAGAAAAAACAAATCCCCGGAGAAAAAATAAAGCCCCGAGAAAAAATAAAGCGCTTGAGAAAAAATAAAGCCCTTGAGAAAAATTAAAGCCCTGAGAAAATATGAAGCCCCGAGAAAAAATAAAGTCCCTGAGAAAAAATAGAGCCCTGGGAAAAAATAAAGCCCTCGAGAAAAAATAAAGCACTAAGAAAAAAACGAAGCCCTCAAGAAAAAATAAAGCCCTCGAGAAAAAATAAAGCCCCGAGAAAAAATATAGACCTGAGAAAAAATAAAGCAATAAGAAAAAAGAAAGCCCTCGAGAAAAAATAAATCCGTAAAAAAAATAAAGCCCTGGAGAAAAAATAAAGCCGTGAGAAAAAATAAATCTCTCGAGTAAAAATAAAGCACGCAGAAAAAATAAAGCCCTGAGAAAAAAATAAACCCCTCGAGAAAAAATAAAGCCCTGAGAAAAAATAAAGCCCTCGAGAAAAAATAAAGCCCTCGAGAAAAAATAAAGCCATGGGAAAAAATAAAGCCCTTGAGAAAAAACAAAGCCCTCGAGAGAAATTAAAGCCTTGAGAAAAAATAAAGCCCTCGAGAAAAAATAAAGCCCTAAGAAAAAATAAAGCCCTACAGAAAAAATAAAACCCTCGATAAAAAATAAAGGGCTTGAGAAAAAATAAAGCCCTTATGAAAAATTAAAGCCTTGAGAAAAAATGAAGCCCCGAGAAAAAATAAAGTCCCTGAGAAAAAATAGAGCCCTGGGAAAAAATAAAGCCCTCGAGAAAAATAAAGCACTAAGAAAAAACGAAGCCCTCGAGAAAAAATAAAGCCCTCGAGAAAAAATAAAGCCCCGAGAAAAAATATAGACCTGAGAAAAAATAAAGCAATAAGAAAAAAGAAAGCCCTCGAGAAAAAATAAAGCCGTAAAAAAAATAAAGCCCTGGAGAAAAAATAAAGCCGTGAGAAAAAATAAAGCCCTCGAGTAAAAATAAAGCCCGCAGAAAAAATAAAGCCCTGAGAAAAAAATAAAGCCCTCGAGAAAAAATAAAGCCCTGAGAAAAAATAAAGCCCTCGAGAAAAAATAAAGCCCTCGAGAAAAATAAAGCCCTGGGAAAAAATAAAGCCCTTGAGAAAAAACAAAGCCCTCGAGAGAAATTAAAGCCTTGAGAAAAAATGAAGCCCTCGAGAAAAAATAAAGCCCTCGAGAAAAAATAAAGCCCTGAGAAAAAATAAAGCCCTACAGAAAAAATAAAACCCTCGATAAAAAATAAAGGGCTTGAGAAAAAATAAAGCCCTTGAGAAAAATTAAAGCCCTGAGAAAAAATGAAGCCCCGAGAAAAAATAAAGTCCCTGAGAAAAAATAGAGCCCTGGGAAAAAATAAAGCCCTCGAGAAAAATAAAGCACTAAGAAAAAAACGAAGCCCTCGAGAAAAAATAAAGCCCCGAGAAAAAATATAGACCTGAGAAAAAATAAAGCAATAAGAAAAAAGAAAGCCCTCGAGAAAAAATAAAGCCGTAAAAAAAATAAAGCCCTGGAGAAAAAATAAAGCCGTGAGAAAAAATAAAGCCCTCGAGTAAAAATAAAGCCCGCAGAAAAAATAAAGCCCTGAGAAAAAAATAAATCCCTCGAGAAAAAATAAAGCCCTGAGAAAAAATAAAGCCCTCGAGAAAAAATAAAGGCCTCGAGAAAAAATAAAGCCCTGGAAAAAAATAAAGCCCTTGAGAAAAAACAAAGCCCTCGAGAGAAATTAAAGCCTTAAGAAAAAATAAAGCCCTGAGAAAAAATAAAGCCCTACAGAAAAAATAAAACCCTCGATAAAAAATAAAGCCCTGAGAAAAAATAAAGCCCTACAGAAAAAATAAATCCCTGATAAAAAATAAAGCCCTGAGAAAATAACAAGCCATAGAGAAAAAATAAAGCGCCGAGAAAAAAATATAGCCCTGAGAAGAAATAAAGCCCTGAGAAAAAATAAAGCCCTACAGAAAAAATAAACCCTGAGAAAAAATTAAGCCCTGGAGAAAAAACAAATCCCCGAAGAAAAAATAAAGCCCCGAGAAAAAATAAAGCGCTTGAGAAAAAATAAAGCCCTTGAGAAAAATTAAAGCCCTGAGAAAAAATGAAACCCCGAGAAAAAATAAAGGCCCTGAGAAAAAATAGAGCCCTGGGAAAAAATAAAGCCCTCGTGAAAAAATAAAGCACTAAGAAAAAAACGAAGCCCTCGAGAAAAAATAAAGCCCTCGAGAAAAAATAAAGCCGTAAAAAAATAAAGCCCGGGAGAAAAAAATAAAGCCGTGAGAAAATATAAAGCCCTCGAGTAAAAATAAAGCCCGCAGAAAAAATAAAGCCCTGAGAAAAAAATAAAGCCCTCGAGAAAAAATAAAGCCTTGAGAAAAAATAAAGCCCTCGAGAAAAAATAAAGCCCTCGAGAAAAAATAAAGCCCTGGGAAAAAATAAAGCCCTTGAGAAAAAACAAAACCCTCGAGAGAAATTAAAGCCTTGAGAAAAATGAAGCCCACTTGAAAAAATAAAGCCCTCGAGAAAAAATAATGCCCTGAGAAAAAATAAAGCCCTACAGAAAAAATAAAACCCTCGATAAAAAATAAAGCCCTGAGAAAAAATAAAGCCCTATAGAAAAAATAAAGCACTGAAAAAAAATAAAGCCCCGAGAAAAAAACAAGCCATACAGAAAAAATAAAGCGCCGAGAAAAAAATATAGTCCTGAGAAAAAATAAAGCCCTGAGAAAAAATAAAGCCCTACAGAAAAAATAAACCCTGAGAAAAAATTAAGCCCTGGAGAAAAAATAAATCCCCGGAGAAAAAATAAAGCCCCGAGAAAAAATAAAGCGCTTGAGAAAAAATAAAGCCCTTGAGAAAAATTAAAGCCCTGAGAAAAAATGAAGCCCCGAGAAAAAATAAAGGCCCTGAAAAAAAATAGAGCCCTGGGAAAAAATAAAGCCCTCGAGAAAAAATAAAGCACTAAGAAAAAAACGAATCCCTCGAGAAAAAATAAAGCCCTCGAGAAAAAATAAAGCCCTTGAGAAAAAATAAAGCCCTTGAGAAAAATTAATAGACCTGAGAAAAAATAAAGCAATAAGAAAAAATAAAGCCCTCGAGAAAAAAAAAACGTAAAAAAATAAAGCCCTGGAGAAAAAATAAAGCCGTGAGAAAAAATAAAGCCCTCGAGTAAAAATAAAGCCCGCAGAAAAAATAAAGCCCTGAGAAAAAAATAAAGCCCTCGAGAAAAAAATAAAGCCCTGAGAAAAAATAAAGCCCTGTGAAAAGATAAAGCCCCGAGAAAAAATAAAGCCCAGGTAAAAAATAAAGCCCTCGAGAAAAAATAAAGCCCTGAGAAAAAATAAAGCCTTGAGAAAAAAATGAAGCACTCGAGAAAAAATAAAGCTCTGAGAAAAAAGAAAGCCCTTGAGAAAAAATAAAGCCCTGAGAACAAACAAAGCCTTGAGAAAAAATAAAGTCCTCGAGTAAATAAAAAACCCTCGATAAAAAATAAAGCCCTGAGAAAAAATAAAGCCCTAAAGAAAAAATAAAGCCCTGAGAAAAAATAAAGCCCTGAGAAAAAACAAAGCCCTCGAGAAAAAATAAAGCCCCGAGAAAAAAATATAGCCCTGAGAAAAAACAAAGCCCTGAGAAAAAACAAAGCCCTGGAGATAAAATAAAACCCTGAGAAAAAATAAAGCCCTACAGAAAAATAAAGCCCTGAGAAAAAATAAAGCCCAGGAGAAAAAATAAAGCCCTGGAAAAAAATAAAACCCTGAGAAAAAATAAAGCCCTGAGAAAAAATAAAGCCCTCGAGAAAAAAAATAAAAGCCCTTGAGAAAAAATAAGCCCTGGAAAAAATAAAGCCCTTGAGAAAAAACAAAGCCCTCGAGAGAAATTAAAGCCTTGAGAAAAAATGAAGCCCTCGAGAAAAAATATAGCCCTGAGAAAAAAATAAGCCCTGAGAAAAAATAAAAGCCCTGAGAAAAAATAAAGCCCTACAGAAAAATAAAGCCCTGAGAAAAAATAAAGCCCAGGAGAAAAAATAAATCCCATGGAGAAAAATAAAACCCTAGAAAAAATGAATCCCTGAGAAAAAATAAAGCCCTCGAGAAAAAAATAAAGCCCTCGAGAAAAAATAAAGCCCTGGGAAAAAATAAAGCCCTTGAGAAAAAATAAAGCCCTCGAGAGAAATTAAAGGCTTGAGAAAAAATGAAGCCCTCGAGAAAAAATAAAGCCCTCGAGAAAAATAAAGCCCTGAGAAAAAATAAGCCTACAGAAAAAATAAAACCCTCGATGAAAAATAAAGCCCTGAGAAAAAATAAAGCCCTACAGAAAAAATAAAGCCCTGATAAAAAATAAAGCCCTGAGAAAAAAACAATCCATAGAGAAAAAATAAAGCGCCGAGAAAAAAATATAGCCCTGAGAAAAAAAAAAGCCGTGAGAAAAAATAAAGCCCTACAGAAAAAATAAACCTTGAGAAAAAATTAAGCCGTGGAGAAAAAAAAATCCCCGGAGAAAAAATAAAGCCCCGAGAAAAAATAAAGAGCTTGAGAAAAAATAAAGCCCTTGAGAAAAATTAAAGCCCTGAGAAAAAATGAAGCCCCGAGAAAAAATAAAGTCCCTGAGAAAAAATAGAGCCCTGGGAAAAAATAAAGCCCTCGAGAAAAAATAAAGCACTAAGAAAAAAACAAAGCCCTCGAGAAAAAATAAAGCCCTCGAGAACAAATAAAGCCCTTGAGAAAAAATAAAGCCCCGAGAAAAAATATAGACCTGAGAAAAAATAAAGCAATAAGCAAAAAAAAGCCCTCGAGAAAAAATAAAGCCGTAAAAAAAATAAAGCCCTGGAGAAAAAATAAAGCCGTGAGAAAAAATAAAGCCCTTGAGTAAAAATAAAGCCCGCAGAAAAATAAAGCCCTGAGAAAAAAATAAAGCCCTCGAGAAAAATAAAGCCCTGAGAAAAAATAAAGCCCTCGAGAAAAAATAAAGCCCTGGGAAAAAATAAAGCCCTTGAGAAAAAACAAAGCCATCGAGAGAAATTAAAGCCTTGAGAAAAAATGAAGCCCTCGAGAAAAAATAAAGCCCTGAGAAAAAATAAAGCCCTGCAGAAAAAATAAAACCCTCGATAAAAAATAAAGCCCTGAGAAAAAATAAAGCCCTACAGAAAAAATAAAGCCCTGATAAAAAATAAAGCCCTGAGAAAAAAACAAGCCATAGAGAAAAAATAAAGCGCCGAGAAAAAAATATAGCCCTGAGAAAAAATAAAGCCCTACAGAAAAAATAAACCCTGAGAAAAAATTAAGCCCTGGAGAAATAACAAATCCCCGGAGAAAAAATAAAGCCCCGAGAAAAAATAAAGGGCTTGAGAAAAAATAAAGCCCTTGAGAAAAATTAAAGCCCTGAGAAAAAATGAAGCCCCGAGAAAAAATAAAGGCCCTGAGAAAAAATAGAGCCCTGGGAAAAAATAAAGCCCTCGAGAAAAAATAAAGCACTAAGAAAAAAACGAAGCCCTCGAGAAAAAATAAAGCCCTCGAGAAAAAATAAAGCCCTTGAGGAAAAAATAAAGGCCCGAGAAAAAAATATAGGCCTGAGAAAAAATAAAGCCCTCGAGAAAAAATAAAGCCGTAAAAAAAAATAAAGCCCTGGAGAAAAAATAAAGCCGTCAGAAAAAATAAAGCCCTCGAGAAAAAATAAAGCACTAAGAAAAAAACGAAGCCCTCGAGAAAAAATAAAGCCCTCGAGAAAAAATAAAGCCCTTGAGGAAAAATAAAGGCCCGAGAAAAAAATAAAGGCCTGAGAAAAAATAAAGCAATAAGAAAAAATAAAGCCCTCGAGAAAAAATAAAGCCGTAAAAAAAATAAAGCCCTGGAGAAAAAATAAAGCCGTGAGAAAAAATAAAGCCCTCGAGTAAAAATAAAGCCCGCAGAAAAAATAAAGCCCGGAGAAAAAAATAAAGCCCTCGAGAAAAAATAAAGCCCTGGAGAAAAAATAAAGCCCTGTGAAAAGATCAAGCCCTGAGAAAAAATAAAGCCCAGGTAAAAAATAAAGCCCTCGAGAAAAAATAAAGCCCGGAGAAAAAATAAAGCCCTGAGAAAAAAATGAAGCACTCGAGAAAAAATAAAGCCCTATAGAAAAAATAAATCCCTGATAAAAAATAAAGCCCTGAGAAAAAAACAAGCCATAGAGAAAAAATAAAGCGCCGAGAAAAAAATATAGCCCTGAGAAAAAATAAAGCCCTGAGAAAAAATAAAGCCCTACAGAAAAAATAAACCCTGAGAAAAAATTAAGCCCTGGAGAAAAAACAAATCCCCGAAGAAAAATAAAGCCCCGAGAAAAAATAAAGCGCTTGAGAAAAAATAAAGCCCTTGAGAAAAAACAAAGCCCTCGAGAGAAATTAAAGCCTTGAGAAAAAATGAAGCCCTCGAGAAAAAATATAGCCCTGAGAAAAAAATAAGCCCTGAGAAAAAATAAAGCCCTAGAGAAAAAATAAAAACCCTGAGAAAAAATAAAGCCCTACAGAAAAAAAAAAGCCCTGAGAAAAAATAAAGCCCAGGAGAAAAAAATAAAGCCCTGGAAAAAATAAAACCCTGAGAAAAAATGAAGCCCTGAGAAAAAAGTAAAGCCCTCGAGAAAAAATAAAGCCCTGGGAAAAAAATAAAGCCCTTGAGAAAAAAATAAGCTCTCGAGAGAAATTAAAGGCTTGAGAAAAAATGAAGCCCTCGAGAAAAAATAAAGCCCTCGAGAAAAAATAAAGCCCTACAGAAAAAATAAAACCCTCGATGAAAAATAAAGCCCTGAGAAAAAATAAAGCCCTATAGAAAAAATAAAGCCCTGATAAAAAATAAAGCCCTGAGAAAAAAAACAATCCATAGAGAAAAAATAAAGCGCCGAGAAAAAAATATAGCCCTGAGAAAAAAAAAGCCGTGAGAAAAATAAAGCCCTACAGAAAAAAATAAACCTTGAGAAAAAATTAAGCCGTGGAGAAAAAAAAAATCCCGGAGAAAAAATAAAGCCCCGAGAAAAATAAAGAGCTTGAGAAAAAATAAAGCCCTTGAGAAAAATTAAAGCCCTGAGAAAAAAATGAAGCCCCGAGAAAAAATAAAGTCCCTGAGAAAAAATAGAGCCCTGGGAAAAAAATAAAGCACTCGAGAAAAAATAAAGCACTAAGAAAAAAACAAAGCCCTCGAGAAAAAATAAAGCCCTCGAGAACAAATAAGCCCTTGAGAAAAAATAAAGCCCCGAGAAAAAATATAGACCTGAGAAAAAATAAAGCAATAAGCAAAAAAAGCCCTCGAGAAAAAATAAAGCCGTAAAAAAAATAAAGCCCTGGAGAAAGAATAAAGCCGTGAGAAAAAATAAAGCCCTTGAGTAAAAATAAAGCCCGCAGAAAAAATAAAGCCCTGAGAAAAAAATAAAGCCCTCGAGAAAAAATAAAGCCCTGAGAAAAAATAAAGCCCTCGAGAAAAAATAAAGCCCTGGGAAAAACTAAAGCCCTTGAGAAAAAACAAAGCCATCGAGAGAAATTAAAGCCTTGAGAAAAAATGAAGCCCTCGAGAAAAAATAAAGCCCTGCAGAAAAAATAAAACCCTCGATAAAAAATAAAGCCCTGAGAAAAAATAAAGCCCTACAGAAAAAATAAAGCCCTGATAAAAAATAAAGCCCTGAGAAAAAAACAAGCCATAGAGAAAAAATAAAGCGCCGAGAAAAAAATATAGCCCTGAGAAAAAATAAAGCCCTACAGAAAAAAATAAACCCTGAGAAAAAATTAAGCCCTGGAGAAATAACAAATCCCCGGAGAAAAAATAAAGCCCCGAGAAAAAATAAAGGGCTTGAGAAAAAATAAAGCCCTTGAGAAAAATTAAAGCCCTGAGAAAAAATGAAGGCCCGAGAAAAAAATAAAGGCCCTGAGAAAAAATAGAGCCCTGGGAAAAAATAAAGCCCTCGAGAAAAAATAAAGCACTAAGAAAAAAACGAAGCCCTCGAGAAAAAATAAAGCCCTCGAGAAAAAATAAAGCCCTTGAGGAAAAATAAAGGCCCGAGAAAAAAATATAGGCCTGAGAAAAAATAAAGCAATAAGAAAAAATAAAGCCCTCGAGAAAAAATAAAGCCGTAAAAAAAATAAAGCCCTGGAGAAAAATAAAGCCGTGAGAAAAAATAAAGCCCTCGAGTAAAAATAAAGCCCGCAGAAAAAATAAAGCCCTGAGAAAAAAATAAAGCCCTCGAGAAAAAATAAAGCCCTGGAGAAAAAATAAAGCCCTGTGAAAAGATCAAGCCCTGAGAAAAAATAAAGCCCAGGTAAAAAATAAAGCCCTCGAGAAAAAATAAAGCCCGGAGAAAAAATAAAGCCCTGAGAAAAAAATGAAGCACTCGAGAAAAAATAAAGCCCTATAGAAAAAATAAATCCCTGATAAAAAATAAAGCCCTGAGAAAAAAACAAGCCATAGAGAAAAAATAAAGCGCCGAGAAAAAAATATAGCCCTGAGAAAAAATAAAGCCCTGAGAAAAAATAAAGCCCTACAGAAAAAATAAACCCTGAGAAAAAATTAAGCCCTGGAGAAAAAACAAATCCCCGAAGAAAAAATAAAGCCCCGAGAAAAAATAAAGCGCTTGAGAAAAAATAAAGCCCTTGAGAAAAAACAAAGCCCTCGAGAGAAATTAAAGCCTTGAGAAAAAATGAAGCCCTCGAGAAAAATATAGCCCTGAGAAAAAAATAAGCCCTGAGAAAAAATAAAGCCCTAGAGAAAAAATAAAACCCTGAGAAAAAATAAAGCCCTACAGAAAAATAAAGCCCTGAGAAAAAATAAAGCCCAGGAGAAAAAATAAAGCCCTGGAAAAAATAAAACCCTGAGAAAAAATGAAGCCCTGAGAAAAAATAAAGCCCTCGAGAAAAAATAAAGCCCTGGGAAAAAATAAAGCCCTTGAGAAAAAATAAAGCCCTCGAGAGAAATTAAAGGCTTGAGAAAAAATGAAGCCCTCGAGAAAAAATAAAGCCCTCGAGAAAAAATAAAGCCCTACAGAAAAAATAAAACCCTCGATGAAAAATAAAGCCCTGAGAAAAAATAAAGCCCTATAGAAAAAATAAAGCCCTGATAAAAAATAAAGCCCTGAGAAAAAAACAATCCATAGAGAAAAAATAAAGCGCCGAGAAAAAAATATAGCCCTGAGAAAAAAAAAAGCCGTGAGAAAAAATAAAGCCCTACAGAAAAAATAAACCTTGAGAAAAAATTAAGCCGTGGAGAAAAAAAAATCCCCGGAGAAAAAATAAAGCCCCGAGAAAAAATAAAGAGCTTGAGAAAAAATAAAGCCCTTGAGAAAAATTAAAGCCCTGAGAAAAAATGAAGCCCCGAGAAAAAATAAAGTCCCTGAGAAAAAATGGAGCCCTGGGAAAAAATAAAGCCCTCGAGAAAAAATAAAGCACTAAGAAAAAAAACAAAGCCCTCGAGAAAAAATAAAGCCCTCGAGAACAAATAAGCCCTTGAGAAAAAATAAAGCCCCGAGAAAAAATATAGACCTGAGAAAAAATAAAGCAATCAGCAAAAAAAGCCCTCGAGAAAAAATAAAGCCGTAAAAAAAATAAAGCCCTGGAGAAAGAATAAAGCCGTGAGAAAAAATAAAGCCCTTGAGTAAAAATAAAGCCCGCAGAAAAAATAAAGCCCTGAGAAAAAAATAAAGCCCTCGAGAAAAAATAAAGCCCTCGAGAAAAAATAAAGCCCTGGGAAAAAATAAAGCCCTTGAGAAAAAACAAAGCCATCGAGAGAAATTAAAGCCTTGAGAAAAAATGAAGCCCTCGAGAAAAAATAAAGCCCTGCAGAAAAAATAAAACCCTCGATAAAAAATAAAGCCCTGAGAAAAAATAAAGCCCTACAGAAAAAATAAAGCCCTGATAAAAAATAAAGCCCTGAGAAAAAAAAACAAGCCATAGAGAAAAAATAAAGCGCCGAGAAAAAAATATAGCCCTGAGAAAAAATAAAGCCCTACAGAAAAAATAAACCCTGAGAAAAAATTAAGCCCTAGAGAAATAACAAATCCCCGGAGAAAAAATAAAGCCCCGAGAAAAAATAAAGGGCTTGAGAAAAAATAAAGCCCTTGAGAAAAATTAAAGCCCTGAGAAAAAATGAAGCCCCGAGAAAAAATAAAGGCCCTGAGAAAAAATAGAGCCCTGGGAAAAAATAAAGCCCTCGAGAAAAAATAAAGCACTAAGAAAAAAACGAAGCCCTCGAGAAAAAATAAAGCCCTCAAGAAAAAATAAAGCCCTTGAGGAAAAATAAAGGCCCGAGAAAAAAATATAGGCCTGAGAAAAAATAAAGCAATAAGAAAAAATAAAGCCCTCGAGAAAAAATAAAGCCGTAAAAAAAAATAAAGCCCTGGAGAAAAAATAAAGCCGTGAGAAAAAATAAAGCCCTCGAGAAAAAATAAAGCACTAAGAAAAAAACGAAGCCCTCGAGAAAAAATAAAGCCCTCGAGAAAAAATAAAGCCCTTGAGGAAAAATAAAGGCCCGAGAAAAAAAATAAAGGCCTGAGAAAAAATAAAGCAATAAGAAAAAATAAAGCCCTCGAGAAAAAAATAAAGCCGTAAAAAAAAATAAAGCCCGGGAGAAAAAATAAAGCCGTGAGAAAAAATAAAGCCCTCGAGTAAAAATAAAGCCCGCAGAAAAAATAAAGCCCGGAGAAAAAAATAAAGCCCTCGAGAAAAAATAAAGCCCTGGAGAAAAAATAAAGCCCTGTGAAAAGATCAAGCCCTGAGAAAAAATAAAGCCCAGGTAAAAATAAAGCCCTCGAGAAAAAATAAAGCCCGGAGAAAAATAAAGCCCTGAGAAAAAAATGAAGCACTCGAGAAAAAATAAAGCCCTATAGAAAAAATAAATCCCTGATAAAAAATAAAGCCCTGAGAAAAAAAACAAGCCATAGAGAAAAAATAAAGCGCCGAGAAAAAAATATAGCCCTGAGAAAAAATAAAGCCCTACAGAAAAAATAAACCCTGAGAAAAAATTAAGCCCTGGAGAAAAAACAAATCCTCGAAGAAAAAATAAAGCCCCGAGAAAAAATAAAGCGCTTGAGAAAAAATAAAGCCCTTGAGAAAAATTAAAGCCCTGAAAAAAAATGAAACCCCGAGAAAAAATAAAGGCCCTGAGAAAAAATAGAGCCCTGGGAAAAAATAAAGCCCTCGAGAAAAAATAAAGCACTAAGAAAAAAATGAAGCCCTCGAGAAAAAATAAAGCCCTCGAGAAAAAATAAAGCCGTAAAAAAATAAAGCCCGGGAGAAAAAATAAAGCCGTGAGAAAATATAAAGCCCTCGAGTAAAAATAAAGCCCGCAGAAAAAATAAAGCCCTGAGAAAAAAATAAAGCCCTCGAGAAAAAATAAAGCCTTGAGAAAAAATAAAGCCCTCGAGAAAAAATAAAGCCCTGGGAAAAAATAAAGCCCTTGAGAAAAAACAAAACCCTCGAGAGAAATTAAAGCCTTGAGAAAAATGAAGCCCTCTAGAAAAAATAAAGCCCTCGAGAAAAAATAATGCCCTGAGAAAAAATAAAGCCCTACAGAAAAAATAAAACCCTCGATAAAAAATAAAGCCCTGAGAAAAAATAAAGCCCTATAGAAAAAATAAAGCACTGAAAAAAAATAAAGCCCCGAGAAAAAAACAAGCCATACAGAAAAAATAAAGCCCTCGAGAAAAAATAAAGCCCTGAGAAAAAATAAAGCCCTGGAGAAAAAATAAAGCCCTGTGAAAAGATAAAGCCCCGAGAAAAAATAAAGCCCAGGTAAAAAATAAAGCCCTCGAGAAAAAATAAAGGCCTGAGAAAAAATAAAGCCTTGAGAAAAAAATGAAGCACTCGAGAAAAAATAAAGCTCTGAGAAAAAAGAAAGCCCTTGAGAAAAAATAAAGCCCTGAGAACAAACAAAGCCTTGAGAAAAAATAAAGTCCTCGAGTAAATAAAAAACCCTCGATAAAAAATAAAGCCCTGAGAAAAAATAAAGCCCTAAAGAAAAAATAAAATCCCTGAGAAAAAATAAAGCCCTGAGAAAAAACAAAGCCCTCGAGAAAAAAATAAAGTCCCGAGAAAAAAATATAGCCCTGAGAAAAAACAAAGCCCTGGAGATAAAATAAAAACCCTGAGAAAAAATAAAGCCCTACAGAAAAATAAAGCCCTGAGAAAAAATAAAGCCCAGGAGAAAAAATAAAGCCCTGGAAAAAAATAAAACCCTGAGAAAAAAATAAAGCCCTGAGAAAAAATAAAGCCCTCGAGAAAAAAATAAAGCCCTTGAGAAAAAATAAAGCCCTGGGAAAAAATAAAGCCCTTGAGAAAAAACAAAGCCCTCGAGAGAAATTAAAGCCTTGAGAAAAAATGAAGCCCTCGAGAAAAAATATAGCCCTGAGAAAAAAATAAGCCCTGAGAAAAAATAAAGCCCTGGAGAAAAAATAAAACCCTGAGAAAAAATAAAGCCCTACAGAAAAATAAAGCCCTGAGAAAAAATAAAGCCCAGGAGAAAAAATAAAGCCCTGGAAAAAATAAAACCCTGAGAAAAAATGAAGCCCTGAGAAAAAATAAAGCCCTCGAGAAAAAAATAAAGCCCTCGAGAAAAAATAAAGCCCTGGGAAAAAATAAAGCCCTTGAGAAAAAATAAAGCCCTCGAGAGAAATTAAAGGCTTGAGAAAAAATGAAGCCCTCGAGAAAAAATAAAGCCCTCGAGAAAAAATAAAGCCCTACAGAAAAAATAAAACCCTCGATGAAAAATAAAGCCCTGAGAAAAACTAAAGCCCTATAGAAAAAATAAAGCCCTGATAAAAAATTAAGCCCTGAGAAAAAAACAATCCATAGAGAAAAAATAAAGCGCCGAGAAAAAAATATAGCCTTGAGAAAAAAAAAAACCGTGAGAAAAATAAAGCCCTACAGAAAAAATAAACCTTGAGAAAAAATTAAGCCGTGGAGAAAAACAAATCCCCGGAGAAAAAATAAAGCCCCGAGAAAAAATAAAGAGCTTGAGAAAAAATAAAGCCCTTGAGAAAAAATAAAGAGCTTGAGAAAAAATAAAGCCCTTGAGAAAAATTAAAGCCCTGAGAAAAAATGAAGCCCCGAGTAAAAATAAAGTCCCTGAGAAAAAATAGAGCCCTGGGAAAAAATAAAGCCCTCGAGAAAAAATAAAGCACTAAGAAAAAAACAAAGCCCTCGAGAAAAAATAAAGCCCTCGAGAACAAATAAAGCCCTTGAGAAAAAATAAAGCCCCGAGAAAAAATATAGACCTGAGAAAAAATAAAGCAATAAGCAAAAAAAGCCCTCGAGAAAAAATAAAGCCGTAAAAAAAATAAAGCCCTGGAGAAAAAATAAAGCCGTGAGAAAAAATAAAGCCCTCGAGTAAAAATAAAGCCCGCGGAAAAAATAAAGCCCTGAGAAAAAAATAAAGCCCTCGAGAAAAAATAAAGCCCTGAGAAAAAATAAAGCCCTCGAGAAAAAATAAAGCCCTGGGAAAAAATAAAGCCCTTGAGAAAAAACAAAGCCATCGAGAGAAATTAAAGCCTTGAGAAAAAATGAAGCCCTCGAGAAAAAATAAAGCCCTGAGAAAAAATAAAGCCCTGCAGAAAAAATAAAACCCTCGATAAAAAATAAAGCCCTGAGAAAAATAAAGCCCTACAGAAAAAATAAAGCCCTGATAAAAAATAAAGCCCTGAGAAAAAAACAAGCCATAGAGAAAAAATAAAGCGCCGAGAAAAAAATATAGCCCTAAGAAAAAATAAAGCCCTACAGAAAAAAATAAACCCTGAGAAAAAATTAAGCCCTGGAGAAATAACAAATCCCCGGAGAAAAAATAAAGCCCCGAGAAAAAATAAAGGGCTTGAGAAAAAATAAAGCCCTTGAGAAAAATTAAAAGCCCTGAGAAAAAATAAAGGCCCTGAGAAAAAAATAGAGCCCTGGGAAAAAATAAGCCCTCGAGAAAAAAATAAAGCACTAAGAAAAAAACGAAGCCCTCGAGAAAAAATAAAGCCCTCGAGAAAAAATAAAGCCCTTGAGGAAAAATAAAGGCCCGAGAAAAAAATATAGGCCTGAGAAAAAATAAAGCAATAAGAAAAAATAAAGCCCTCGAGAAAAAATAAAGCCGTAAAAAAAATAAAGCCCTGGAGAAAAAATAAAGCCGTGAGAAAAAATAAAGCCCTCGAGAAAAAATAAAGCACTAAGAAAAAAACGAAGCCCTCGAGAAAAAATAAAGCCCTCGAGAAAAAATAAAGCCCTTGAGGAAAAATAAAGGCCCGAGAAAAAAATATAGGCCTGAGAAAAAATAAAGCAATAAGAAAAAATAAAGCCCTCGAGAAAAAAATAAAGCCGTAAAAAAAATAAAGCCCTGGAGAAAAAAATAAAGCCGTGAGAAAAAATAAAGCCCTCGAGTAAAAATAAAGCCCGCAGAAAAAATAAAGCCCGGAGAAAAAAAATAAAGCCCTCGAGAAAAAATAAAGCCCTGGAGAAAAAATAAAGCCCTGTGAAAAGATAAAGCCCTGAGAAAAAATAAAGCCCAGGTAAAAAATAAAGCCCTCGAGAAAACATAAAGCCCTGAGAAAAAATAAAGCCCTGAGAAAAAAATGAAGCACTTGAGAAAAAATAAAGCTCTGAGAAAAAAGAAAGCCCTTGAGAAAAAATAAAGCCCTGAGAAAAAACAAAGCCTTGAGAATAAATAAAGTCCTCGAGTAAATAAAAAACCCTCGATAAAAAATAAAGCCCTGAGAAAAAATAAAGCCCTAATTAAAAAATAAAGCCCTGAGAAAAAATAAAGCCCTGAGAAAAAACAAAGCCCTCGAGAAAAAATAAAGCCCCAAGAAAATAATATAGCCCTGAGAAAAAACAAAGCCCTGAGAAAAAATAAAGCCCTGGAGAAAAAATAAAACCCTGAGAAAAAATAAAGCCCTATAGAAAAATAAAGCCCTGAGAAAAAATAAAGCCCAGGAGAAAAAATAAAGCCCTGGAAAAAAATAAAACCCTGAGAAAAAATAAAGCCCTGAGAAAAAATAAAGCCCTCGAGAAAAAAATGAAGCCCTCGAGAAAAAATAAAGCCCTGGGAAAAAATAAAGCCCTTGAGAAAAAACAAAGCCCTCGAGAGAAATTAAAGCCTGGAGAAAAAATGAAGCCCTCGAGAAAAAATAAAGCCCTCGAGAAAAAATAAAGCCCTGAGAAAAAATAAAGCCCTACAGAAAAAATAAAACCCTCGATAAAAAATAAAGCCCTGAGAAAAAATAAAGCCCTATAGAAAAATAAAGCCCTAATAAAAAATTTTGCCCTGAGAAAAAAACAAGCCATAGAGAAAAAATAAAGCACCGAGAAAAAAATATTGCCCTGAGAAAAAATAAAGCCCTACAGAAAAAATAAACCCTAAGAAAAAATTAAGCCCTGGAGAAAAAACAAATCCCCAGAGAAAAAATAAAGCCCCGAGAAAAAATAAAGCGCTTGAGAAAAAATAAAGCCCTTGAGAAAAATTAAAGCCCTGAGAAAAAATGAAGCCCCGAGAAAAAATAAAGGCCGTGAGAAAAAATAGAGCCCTGGAAAAAAATAAAGCCCTCGAGAAAAAATAAAGCACTAAGAAAAAAATGAAGCCCTCGAGAAAAAATAAAGCCCTCGAGAAAAAATAAAGCCCTTGAGAAAAAATAAAGCCCCGAGAAAAAAATATAGGCCTGAGAAAAAATAAAGCAATAAGAAAAAATAAAGCCCTCAAGAAAAAATAAAGCCGTAAAAAAAATAAAGCCCTGGAGAAAAAATAAAGCCGTGAGAAAAAATAAAGCCCTCGAGAAAAAATAAAGCCCTTGAGAAAAAATAAAGCCCCGAGAAAAAATATAGACCTGAGAAAAAATAAAGCAATAAGAAAAAATAAAGCCCTCGAGAAAAAATAAAGCCGTAAAAAAAATAAAGCCGTGAGAAAAAATAAAGCCCTCGAGTAAAAATAAAGACCACAGAAAAAAATAAAGCCCTGAGAAAAAAATAAAGCCCTCGAGAAAAAATAAAGCCCTGAGAAAAAATAAAGCCCTGGAGAAAAAATAAAGCCCTGTGAAAAGATAAAGCCCTGAGAAAAAATAAAGCCCAAGTAAAAAATAAAGCCCTCGAGAAAAAATAAAGCACTGAGAAAAAATAAAGCCCTGAGAAAAAAATGAAGCACTCGAGAAAAAATAAAGCTCTGAGAAAAAAGAAAGCCCTTGAGAAAAAATAAAGCCCTGAGAAAAAACAAAGCCTTGAGAAAAAATAAAGTCCTCGAGTAAATAAAAACCCTCGATTAAAAATAAAGCCCTGAGAAAAAATAAATCCCTAAAGAAAAAATAAAGCCCTGAGAAAAAATAAAGCCCTGAGAAAAAACAAAGCCCTCGAGAAAAAATAAATCCCCGAGAAAAAAATATAGCCCCGAGAAAAAACAAAGCCCTAAGAAAAAATAAAGCCCTGGAGAAAAAATAAAACCATGAGAAAAATAAAGCCCTACAGAAAATAAAGCCCTGAGAAAAATAAGCCCAGGAGAAAAAATAAAGCCCTGGAAAAAAATAAAACCCTGAGAAAAAATAAAGCCCTGAGAAAAAATAAAGCCCTCGAGAAAAAATAAAGCCCTGGGAAAAAATAAAGCCCTTGAGAAAAAACAAAGCCTTCGAGAGAAATTAAAGCCTTGAGAAAAAATGAAGCCCTCGAGAAAAATAAAGCCCTCGAGAAAAAAATAAAGCCCTGAGAAAAAATAAAGGCCCTACAGAAAAAATAAAACCCCTCGATAAAAAATAAAGCCCTGAGAAAAAAATAAAGCCCTACAGAAAAAATACGCCCTGAGAAAAATAAAGCCCTGAGAAAAAACAAGCCATAGAGAAAAAATAAACCGCCGAGAAAAAAATATAGCCCTGAGAAAAAATAAAGCCCTGAGAAAAAATAAAGCCCTACAGAAAAAATAAACCCTGAGAAAAATTAAGCCTTGGAGAAAAAACAAATCCCCGGAGAAAAAATAAAGCCCCGAGAAAAAATAAAGCGCTTGAGAAAAAATAAAGCCCTTGAGAAAAAATAAAGCCCTTGAGAAAAAATAAAGCCCTGAGAAAAAAATATAGCCCTGAGAAAAAATAAAGCATTGATAAAAAATAAAGCCCTCGAGAAAAAATAAAGCCCTTGAGAAAAAATAAAGCCCTTGACAAAAAATAAAGCCCTGAGAAAAAAATGAAGCACTCGAGAAAAAATAAAGCTCTGAGAAAAAAGAAAGCCCTTGAGAAAAAATAAAGCCCTGAGAAAAAACAAAGCCTTGAGAAAAAATAAAGTCCTCGAGTAAATAAAAAACCCTCTATAAAAAATAAAGCCCTGAGAAAAAATAAAGCCCTAAAGAAAAAATAAAGCCCTGATAAAAATAAAGCCCTGAGAAAAAACAAAGCCCTCGAGAAAAAATAAAGCCCCGAGAAAAAAATATAGCCCTGAGAAAAAACAAAGCCCTGAGAAAAAATAAAGCCCTACAGAAAAATAAAGCCCTGAGAAAAAATAAAGCCCAGGAGAAAAAATAAAGCCCTGGAAAAAATAAAACCCTGAGAAAAAAATAAAGCCCTCAGAAAAAATAAAGCCCTCGAGAAAAAATAAAGCCCTCGAGAAAAAATAAAGCCCTGGGAAAAAATAAAGCCCTTGAGAAAAAACAAAGCCCTCGAGAGAAATTAAAGCCTTGAGAAAAAATGAAGCCCTCGAGAAATAATAAAGCCCTCGAGAAAAAATAAAGCCCTGAGAAAAATAAAGAACTTGAGAAAAATAAAGCCCTGATTAAAAACAAAGCCATCAAGAAAAAATAAAGCCCTGGGAAAAAAATATAGCCCTCGAGAAAAAATAAAGCCCTAAGAAAAAATAAGGCCAGAGAAAAATTAAAGGACTGAGAAAAAATAAAGCCCTCGAGAAAAAATTAAAGCCCTGATAGAAAATAAGGCCTTGAGAAAAAATAAAGCCTATGACAAAAAATAAATCCGTGTGAAAAAAGAAAGGCGTGAGAAAAAATAAAGCCCTTGAGAAAAAATAAACCCCTGAGAAAAAATAATGCCCTTGAGAAAAATAAAGCCCTGGGAAAAAATAAAGCCCTTGAGAAAAAATAAAGCCCTGAGAAAAAATAAAGCCCTGAGAAAAAATAAATCCCTCGGGAAAAATAAAGCCCTCAGAAAAATTAAAGCCCTCAGAAAAAATAAAACGATGAGAAAAAATAAAGCCCTCAAGAAAAAATAAAGCCCTAAGAAAAAATAAAGCCCTGAGAAAATGCCCTGGAGAATAAAAAAGCCCTCAGAAAAAATAAAGCCCAGAAAAAAATAACGCCCTCGAGAAAAAAATAAAGCCCCAAAAAAATAACGCCCGGAGAAAAAATAATGCCCTCGAGAAAAAATAAAGCCTTGAGAAAAAATAACACCCTCGAGAAAAAATAAAAGCCTCGAGAAAAAATAAAGCCCTGAGAAAAAATAAAGTCCTTCAGAAAAAGCCTTGTGAAAAAATAAAGCCTTGAAAAAAAATAAAGCCAAGGGAAAAATGAAGCCCTAGAGAAAAAATAAAGCCGTCGAGAAAAAATAAATCCCTGAGATAAAATAAAGCACTCGAGAAAAAATAAAGCCCTGAGAAAAAAATGAAGCACTTGAGAAAAAATAAAGCCCTGAGAAAAAAATGAAGCCCTCGAGAAAAAATAAAGCCCTGAGAAAAAACAAAGCCCTGAGAAAAAATAAGGCCCTCGAGTAAAAATAAAACGCTCGATAAAAAATAAAGCCCTGAGAAAAAATGAAGCCCTACAGAAAAATAAAGCCCTAAGAAAAAACAAAGCCTTTGAGAAAAGATAAAGCCTAGAGAAAAAATAAAGCCCTCGAGAAAAAATAAAGACCTGAGAAAAATAAAGCCCTGGAGAAAAAATAAAGCCCTGAGAAAAAATAAAGCCCTGAGAAAAAGCGAAGCCCTTGAGGAAAAATAAAGCCCTGAGAAAAAAATGAAGCCCTCGAGAAAAAATAAAGCCCTGAGAAAAAACAAAGCCCTGAGAAAAAATAAGGCCCTCGAGTAAAAATAAAACCCTCGATAAAAAATAAAGCCCTGAGAAAAAATAAAGCCCTACAGAAAAAATAAAGCCTTAAGAAAAAATAAAGCCCTGAGAAAAAACAAAGCCTTTGAGAAAAAATAAAGCCTAGAGAAAAAACAAAGCCCTCGAGAAAAAATAAAGCCCTCGAGAAAAAATAAAGCCCTCAGAAAAAAATAAAGCCCTTGAGAAAAAATGAAGCCCTGAGAAAAAACAAAGCCCTCGAGAAAAAATAAAGCCCTGAGAAAAAAATATAGCACTGAGAAAAAATAAAGCGCAAAGAAAAAATAAAGCCCTGAGAAAAAACAAAGCCCTTGAGAAAAATAAAGCCCTGAGAAAAAACAACGCCCTGAGAAAAAATAAAGCCCTCGAGTAAAAATAAAACCCTCGATAAAAAATAAAGCCCTACAGAAAAAATAAAGCCTTAAGAAAAAATAAAGCCCTAAGAAAAAAGAAAGCCTTTGAGAAAAAATAAAGCCTAGAGAAAAAAGAAAGCCCTCGAGAAAAAATAAAGCCCTCAGAAAAAATAAAGCCCTTGAGAAAAAATAAAGCCCTGAGAAAAAACAAAGCCCTCGAGAAAAAATAAAGCCCCGAGAAAAAAATATAGCACTGAGAAAAAATAAAGCGCAAAGAAAAAATAAAGCCCTGAGAAAAAATATAGCCCTGAGAAAAAATAAAGCCCTAAGAAAAAATAAAGCCCTCGATAAAAAATGAAGCCCTGAGAAAAAATAAAGCCCATGAGAAAAAATAAAGCCCTCGAGAAAAAATAAAACCCTGAGAAAAAATAAAGCCATGGAGAAAAAATAAAGCCCTGGGAAAAAATAAAGCCCTGAGAAAAAATAAAACCCTCGAGAAAAAATAAATCCCCGAGAAACAGTAAAGCCCTTGAGAAAAAATACAGCCCTCGATTAAAAATAAAAACCTCGATTAAAAATAAAGGCCAAAGAAAAAATAAAGCACTACAGAAAAAATAAAGCCCAGAGATAAAATAAAGCCCTGAGAAAAATATAAAGCCCTCGAGAAAAAATAAAACCCTTGAAAAAAAATAAATCCCTGAGAAAAAATAAAGCCCTACAGAAAAAATAAAGCCCTGAAGAAAAAATAAAGCCCTGAAAAAAATAAAACCCTTGAGAAAAAATAAAGCCCTCGATTAAAAATAAAGCCCTGTGAAAAATAAATCCCTGAGAAAAAATAAATCCCTCGAGAAAAAATAAAGCCCTCGAGAAAAATAAAGCCCTGAGAAAAAATAAAGCCCTCAGAAAAAATAAATCCCTCGAGAAAAAATAAAGCCCTCAAGAAAAAATAAAGCCCTGAGAAAAAAATAAAGCCTTCAGAAAAAAAAAACCCTGAGAAAAAATAAAGCCCTGAGAAAAAATAATGCCCTGGAGAAAAAAAAGCCCTTAGAAAAAATAAAGCCCTGAAAAAATAACGCGCTCGAGAAAAAAAAAGCCCCGAAAAAAATTAAGCCTGGAGAAAAAGTAATGCCCTCGAGAAAAAATAAAGCCCGGAGAAATGATAAAGCTCTCGAGAAAAAATAAAGCCTTGAGAAAAAATAAAGCCCTCGAGAAAAAATAAAAGCCTCGAGATGAAATAAAGCCCTGGGAAAAAATAAAGCACTACAGAAAAAGCCTTGTGAAAAAATAAAGCCCTGAAAAAAATAAAGCCATGGGAAAAAATGAAGCCCTAGAGAAAAAATAAAGCCCTCGAGAAAAAATAAATCCCTGAGAAAAAATAAAGCCCTAGAGAAAAAATAAAGCCCTGAGAAAAAATAAAGCCCTTGAGAAAAAATAAAGCCCTGAGAAAACAACAAAGCCCTTACAAAAAGTAAATCCCTCGAGAAAAAATAAAGCCCTGCGAGAAAATAAAACCCTTGAGCAAAAATAAAGCCCTGAGAAAAAAGAAAGCCCTGAGAAAAAATAAAGCCCTCGAATAAAAATAAAACCCTCGATAAAAAATAAAGCACTGAGAAAAAATAAAGCCCTACAGAAAAAATAAAGCCATGAGAAAAGATAGAGCCCTTGAGAAAAAACAATGCCCTTGAGGAAAAATAAAGCCCTGAGAAAAAATGAAGCCCTCGAGAAAAAATAAAGCCCTGAGAAAAAACAAAGCCCTTGAGAAAAAATAAAGCCCTGAGAAAAAACAAAGCCCTGAGAAATAATAAAGCCCTCGAGTAAAAATAAAACCCTCGATAAAAAATAAAGCCCTCAGAAAAAATAAAGCCCTACAGAAAAATAATGCCCTAAGAAAAAATAAAGCCCTGAGAAAAAACAAAGCCCTTGAGAAAAAATAAAGCCCTGAGAAAAAACAAAGCCCTCGAGAAAAAATAAAGCCCTCGAGAAAAAATAAAGCCCTAAGAAAAAATAAAGCCCTTGAGAAAAAATAAAGCCCTGAGAAAAAACAAAGCCCTCGAGAAAAAATAAAGCCCCGAGAAAAAAATATAGCCCTGAGAAAAAATAAGGCCCAAAGAAAAAATAAAGCCCTGAGAAAAATATAGCCCTGAGAAAAAATAAAGCCCTATGAAAAAATCAAGCCCTAGATAAAAAATGAAGCCCTGAGAAAAAATAAAGCCCATGAGAAAAAATAAAGCCCTCGAGAATAAAGCCCTGAGAAAAAATAAAGCCCTTGAGAAAAAATAAAGCCCTGAGAAAAAAATAAAGTCCTAAGAAAAAATATAGCCCCGAGAAAAAATAAAGCCCTAAGAAAAATTAAAGCCTTGAGAAAAAATAAAGCCCACGAGAAAAAATAAAGCCCTGGAGAAAAAATAAAGCCCTGAGAAAAAAATAAATCCCTTGAGAAAAATTAAATCCCTGAGAAAAACGGAAGACCTCGAGAAAAAATAAAGCCCCCGTGAAAAAATAAACCCCTGAGAAAAAATAAAGCCCTTGAGAAAAAATAAAGACCTGAGAAAAAATAAAGCCCTGGGAAAAAATATTGCCTGAAGAAAAAATAAAGCCCTCGAGAAAAAATAAAGCCTTGAGAAAAAATAAAGTCCACGAGAAAAAATAAAGCCCTGAGAAAAAATAAAGCCCTCGAGAAAAAATAAAGCCCTGGGAAAAAATATAGCCCGAAAAAAAAATAAAGCCCTCGAGAAAAAATAAAGCCCTGAGAAAAAATAAAGCCCACGAGAAAAAATAAAGCCTTGAGAAAAAATAAAGCCCTCGAGAAAAAATAAAGCCCTGGGAAAAAAAGCCTTACAAAAAAAATAAAGCCATGAGAAAAAATAAAGCCCTGGAGAAAAAATAAAGGCCTCGAGAAAAAATAAAGCCCTGCGAAAAAAAGCCCTACATAAAAAATAAAGCCATGAGAAAAAATAAAGTCCTGGGAAAAAATAAAGCCCTCGAGAAGAAATAAAGCCTTGAGAAAAAATAAAGCCCTAAGAAAAAATAAAGCCCTCGAGAAAAAAATAAAGCCCTGAGAAAAAATAAAGCCCTGAGAAAAAATAAAGCCCTTGAGAAAAAATAAAGCCCTTGCGAAAAAACTAAAGCCCTAGGGAAAAATAAAGCCCTGAGAAAAAACAAAGCCCTCGAGAAAAAATAAATCCCTCGAGAAAAAATAAAGCCCTGAGAAAAAATAAAGCCCTTGAGAAACAATAAAGCCCTGAGAAAAAATAAAGCCCTCGAGAAAAAATAAAGCCCGGACAAAAAATAAAGCCCTTGAGAAAAAATAAAGCCCTTGAGAAAAAACTAAATCCCTAGGAAAAAATAAAGCCCTGAGAGAAAACGAAGCCCTCGAGAAAAAATAAAGCCCTCGAGAAAAAATAAGGCCCTGAGAAAAAATAAAGCCCTTGAGAAAAAATAAAGCCCTTGAGAAAAAACTAAAGCCCTAAGAAAAAATAAAGCCCTGAGAAAAAATAAAGCCCTCAAGAAAAAATAAATCCCTCGAGAAAAAATAAAGCCCTGAGAAAAAATAAAGCCCTGGGAGAAAAATGAAGCCCTAGAGAAAAAATAAAGCCCTGAGAAAAAATAAAGCCCTCGAGAAAAAATAAAACCCTATATAAAGAATAAAGCCCTGAGAAAAAAATAAAGCCCTACAGACAAAATAAAGCCCTGAGAAAAAATAAAGCCCTGAGAAAAAATAAAGCCCTTGAGAAAAAATGAAGCACTCGATTAAAAATAAAGCCCTGGGAAAAAATAAAGCCCTGAGAAAAAGTAATGCGCTAAGAAAAATTGAAACCCTCCGAAAAAATCAAGCCCCGAGAAAAAATAATGCCCTCAAAAAAATAAAGCCCTAAGAAAAAATAAAGACCTCGAGAAAAAATAAACACCTTGAGAAAAAATAAAGCCCTGAGAAAAAACAAAGCCCTCGAGAAAAAATAAAGCAATGAGAAAAAATAAAGCCCTGAAAATAAATAAAGCCCATGAGAAAAAATGTGCCCTGAGAAAAAATAAAGCCGTTAAGAAAAAATAAAGCCCTTGAGAAAAATTAAAGCCCTGAGAAAAAATGAAGACCTCGAGAAAAAATAAAGCCCTGAGAAAAAATAAATCCTTGAGAAAAAATAAAGCCCTGAGAAAAAATAATAGCCCTGAGAAAAAATAGCGCCGTGAGAAAAAATAAAGCCCTCGAGAAAAAACAAAGCCCTGAGAAAAAATAAAGCCCTTGAGAAAAAATAAAGCCCAAGGAAAAAATAAAGCCCTGAGAAAAAATAAAGCCCTCGAGAAAAAATAAGGCCCTCGAGAAGAAATAAAGCCCTGAGAAAAAATAAAGCCCTTGAGAAAAAATAAAGCCCTCGAGAACAAATAAAGCCCTGAGAAAAAATAAAGCCCTGGAGAAAAAATAAAGCCCTGGAGAAAAAATAAAGCCCTCGATTAAAAATAAAGTCCTGGGAAAAAATAAAGCCCTCGAGAAAAAATAAAGCCCTGAGAAAAAATAAAGCCCTTGAGGAAAAAAAACCCTCGATTAAAAATAAAGTCCTGGGAAAAAAGAAAGCCCTCGAGAAGATATAAAGCCTTGAGAAAAAATAAAGCCCTCAGAAAAAAATAAAGCCCTGAGAAAAAATAAAGCCCTTGTGAAAAATTAAAGTCCTTAGAAAAAATGAAGCCCTCGAGAAAAAATAATGCCCTCGAGAAAAAACAAAGCCCATGAGAAAAAATAAAGTCTTGAGAAAAGACAAAGCCCTCGAGAAAAAATAAAGCCCTGTGAAAAAAATATAGCCCTGAGAAAAAATAATGCCCACGATTAAAAATAAAGCCCTGTGAAAAATAAATCCCTGAGAAAAAATAACTCCCTCGAGAAAAAATAAAGCCCTCGAGAAAAATAAAGCCCTGAGAAAAAATAAAGCCCTCAGAAAAAATAAATCCCTCGAGAAAAAATAAAGCCCTCAAGAAAAAATAAAGCCCTGAGAAAAAAATAAAGCCCTAAAAAAAAACCCTGAGAAAAAATAAAGCCCTGAGAAAAAATAATGCCCTGGAGAAAAAAAAGCCCTTAGAAAAAATAAAGCCCTGAAAAAAATAACGCGCTCGAGAAAAAAATAAAGCCCCGAAAAAAATTAAGCCTGGAGAAAAAGTAATGCCCTCGAGAAAAAATAAAGCCCTGAGAAATGATAAAGCTCTCGAGAAAAAATAAAGCCTTGAGAAAAATAAAGCCCTCGAGAAAAAATAAAAGCCTCGAGATGAAATAAAGCCCTAGGAAAAAATAAAGCAGTACAGAAAAAGCCTTGTGAAAAAATAAAGCCCTGAGAAAAATAAAGCCCTCGAGAAAAAATAAATTCCTGTGAAAAAATAAAGCCCTAGAGAAAAAATAAAGCCCTGAGAAAAAATAAAGCCCTTGAGAAAAAATAAAGCCCTTGAGAAAAATAAAGCCCTGAGAAACAACAAAGCCCTATAAAAGTAAATCCCTCGAGAAAAATAAAGCCCTGCGAGAAATAAAACCCTTGAGCAAAATAAGCCCTGAAAAAAAGAACGCCCTGAGAAAAATAAAGCCCTCAAATAAATAAAACCCTCGATGAAAAGTAAAGCCCTAAGAAAAAATAAGCCCTACAGAAAAATAAGCCATGAGAAAAGATAGAGCCCTTGAGAAAAATAAAGCCCTTGAGGAAAAATAAAGCCCTGAGAAAAATGAAGCCCTCGATAAAAAATAAAGCCCTGAGAAAAACAAAGCCTTGAGAAAAAATAAAGCCCTGAGAAAAAACAAAGCCCTGAGAAAAAAATAAAGCCCCTCGAGTAAAAATAAAACCCTCGATAAAAAATAAAGCCCTCAGAAAAAATAAAGCCCTCAGGAAAAAATAATGCCCTAAGGAAAAAATAAAGCCTGGAGAAAAACAACGCCCTCGAGAAAAAAATAAAGCCCTCGAGAAAAAATAAAGCCCTGAGAAAAAATAAAGCCCTTGAAAAAATAAGCCCTGAGAAAAACAAAGCCATAAAACTAAAGCCTCGAGAAAAAAATCATAGCCCGCGAGAAAAAAATATAGCCCTGAGAAAAATAAGGCCCCAAGAA
>WHSA01000965.1:0-120239 GCA_012931725.1 Litsea cubeba
TATATTGATCGGCTATTTACTGCATAGTAAAACAATCGTATAAATTTGCACAAAGATACCAAAGAAGCAAAAATCTGATGGATTGAACTTGGAGTAGCTCGCATAATTAATTTCGATGTTATCTCATGTCTGTTTATTCATCCGTATCTAAACTTGATGGTTTCACTCACTCGATTGAAGAGTGGCAAAAGCAAGAATTGATAATTCATATGCTCAACCGCATGCATACGATACTAACCTGCGTTCTTAAAAGAAAACAAATCCAAACTTCATCTTGCAAAACATTTTGGAAATTGTGGGACACATTATCATAACCTACAAACAGGTCTACAAGCTTTCTCTGTGAGTTGAATCATGTTCCCTGCCAATGTTGTTGGCCATTTTCATTATCTTTACGAAATTTTGAAATCAATAAGATTACATTATTCTACACTTGTCCCACATTATTAGACACATCGACAACGAATTTGGACAAGGCATGAATTGCTTCCTGCAGCTCATCCATTCCCTTAGTTTGAGAAGTCTTCAGAAGCAAGGTTCCAATCCTCAAACTAAACACAGAAATTGAAACCTACTGTGTTACCAAATTTGATGTAAACCTGAACTCTGAAAAACCTTGATCGCCCTGTTTTGAATCCTAGGTAAGAATAAAGGAAACAGGACAGAAGGCCTATAAAGAATCATAAACGGAAAGGATTACAAATTATAGATATATATATCCAAATACTTAAAGCCATTTATATAGGATGGAAAGGGAAGAGAACCACAAAAAACTCTGATCAAGAAACCCTTTCAACCAGCAATATTCTCCTGTAAGACAGTGATATAGAGTAACTCAATATATTGTTGTGTAATTTTTTAATGAGATTCAGAGGATGTCCGAACGTCCTTGTAATATGACTTCCACAGTTCCCTTCCACTAGATGGCCCTTGTATAAGTTAGAGTCTTTCAGATAAAAGAACTGTGGACTCTATAGATAATTTCCTACTTAAGAGTTTCTAATCCAGGATAGTCTTACAAAACACAATTTATGAACATACTTATAAGGCCACTTACACTACGATACATGCCAATCATGGAGGAAAGGTAGGTAGAAAGGCCTACATGCGTAGAGTTGGGTCAAACATGACTGAGGTTCCGAAACTATGACATTTTTTATCATTTAGGTAAAGACAATCTTGTGATGATTCATATCAATGGTGAATAACCATTGAGTGCATGTCTATTCAATTTTTTTTCTCAGGTTTAGTGTTGGTGCAAGGCTTGAGTTGGTCATAGGTGGGCCCACATAAGAGTTCTTAACTTTTAAACTTGCGAGCATTTCTCACTAGAAATATGCACACACACACGCACACAAACACACACACACACAAGCAATGATTTTTGCGCATGTTTGCACCATAGGCACAAATTGGGCTATCGGACCCACCTAGTTTGCACGACAATCATGGGGGTTTGGGATGGATTGATCTTATCAACCCATAAGCTATGCAAATGGTCAACCCCGTCACATTATCCTTACCCTTGATATTCTGCCCTCAAATTTTAATGGTCCTAAGACATTGGCATTTTGTTGTGTTCAATCCAACGAGTGAGCAACATTTCAGTGGGTGTCGAAATTGTGGTGAGAGGCCAATTCATGGGAAGAAGGCAGTAAGTGTAGTGAGTGCCAGTGTTTGATGTCGTCAGTGGGCTAGGTGAAACATTAGAGGTGTTCATTGTTCTCACCAAATTACATGATTGATGATACTACAACTCAATTGGAATTCTAGGTTTCAGGATACTCGCTCTCTTTGTTATACTTGTTTAACATCTCCTCCTTCCCTTATCAGATCCATACCTTGTGTGGATAATTATATGAAGAGAAGATCAATCTCCCTTTCGAATTTGAGTGTTCGATCTTCTACATTTTCTTTATCATGCTGTAAAATTTATCCTTGTTAGCATCATAGAATACACAAGACCTGCAGTTTTATGCTTGGCTAGTTAATCTTGCTTTGAGTGGATATGTCTGCAAATTAAAAGTACATTTCATTATAGATTGAGATTTTATTCAAGTGATTATTGTTTGTAACGAATGAATGTTGTGGTTGGTATAATATTTTGTTTTCTTGCATTTTGGCTGTTTTGGTGGTTTCTTCCAAATGACTGAAGCTTTAATTCATTTTGTCCACTTGTCAAATTTTGGAGGAGGATTTACAATATTAGTTTTTCCTTAGATGTTGTAGATATGTTGTGCTGAACATAGATGCAACCTGGACATTTAAGTACAATCTAAGTGATCAAAATGTGTTTTACATATGCATACTTTTTCTTCTTTTCTCAATAGTATCTTCATTTTTTTTTTCATTTTATTCTCCCACTCCACTCTATGTACCTGAATTCTTTGTTAATCAGGGGTTTCATTTCTTGTAATGCATGTACTCATTAATAGAAAGATGATCCTCTTGTTACTCTCTTTATATATTTGTAACTTCTTAAAATTGTAAATTTGATCAACTAGCTTATCCACATTGAACTTCTTAAATTTCAGGCTTTCAACTTTTGGATAAGAGCATCAATGGAATAATAGGAGGAAGCTGCCTACAAGGCCGTAAGACTGATACCAAAAAAAAAGGTAAGACTGATACCAGAAAGACATCAACTTGATTTTTATCCACATGATCCAAACCCAGTGGAAAGCGGAAGAAGAAAGTGGAAAAATAAATAAAAAATAAAAACAGAGATACACTAAGTAGAACAGGTGCATGCCAATCCCATCATATTAATGTCTTTAATCATATGTGTGTGTGTGGAGGGAGGGAGGGAGAGAGAGAGAGAGAGAGAGAGTAATGGAGTGCCAAATAAGCGGTTGCAATGGCTGTAAGGTGGTCAGAGATGCTATGCTGACCATGCTAGACATAGTTTTCTTCTTCTTCTTCCCTCTTTTTTTTTTTGTAGAATATACGGAGAGGATCTTGTTTTAAAAAAGAAATAGAGGAGAGATGTCTTGGGCTTTTGGGAGATAGCTTTATCCCTCACTTACCATAGCTTTATCCTTCATTCACCAATGGCTTTTTGAAAAAAAAAAAAACAGATTGCTACCACTAAGACAAGAAAAGCTTGTTTTGTAAATCAATCTATGAGTGCCATTTTGACTGACCGCACCGCTGTATTACATGCCAGCCCGTACCTTTTATTGTAAACGTCTACTGGCGAAGAACCTCAAACGACTCCTTGTATAACCTCTGTTATCTCCCCTCCTCTTTCTCATTGCAACATTACATAATTGGTTGAGGAAAGATTTAAATCAATACACATCCCTCATGAACTTGATCCTTGGGCATGTCTTAACCATCTCATTACTTGAATGGTTGGCAAAGAGAAATAGCTTTTACTATTGAAGACTTGATTTCTTCTTGGAGACTATTGGTTCCTAAAGATTTCTTCTTGGAGACTATTGGTCCCTAAATGTGTTATTAGTATGTGCATCCTTTAATCCTTTCTTGATATATGGGTTTAGGATCATGAGGCTAGTCTAAATTGATATAGACTGAACTTCTTCTTGGAGACTATTGGTTTCTAAATGTGGTATTAATATGTGCATCCTTTAATCCTTTCTTGTTATAGGGGTTTAGGATCACGAGTCTAGTCCTAAATTGACCCAGACTAAAGTTCAAAATTTCCTGGTTATGACTTTGTGGTCAACTCAGATCTGACATCGATCAGACCAAACATCGCCCCAGACTCAAAACACTTGGGTTGGGTCCGTCAGTTAATTTTTTAAACAAGCATCCATTGCCATCCTTGTGACTTGATGATATATGTTTACTATTATTTGCACCATTTGGTGGTTTTGTGTTTCTATTGTTATTGTAAAAGGTTGCCGGAGTGATTCATACTTGTAGAGTATTGTGAGAAGTTGCTTGCCCTTTATTAAGAAATTTTTTCTTCATATTTCCTATGATCATGTCAGTTTTTTGTCTCATTATTCACTTGAATATCACAATGATGTGATTGGAAATGTTAAGTATAATTTGCCTTCTAGTTGTGAGCAGAATGAAATGTCAACCACCTTCCAACTGTGCTATGAGTCCTCTAAGAATTGTAGTTCCATTACAAGACTTTCTTAATCATTCCACAAATAGAAGTTGTTTCACGACAAACTTAATTTTATAGAGAAAAGCTACACATCCACCCTAACGTGTGTCAGCCAATCGATCTAAACTACTTCACTAACCATAATGTTCAAACTTGAAAACAAATGATGCAAGTGATACTATTCCCATTTAGACTAATTTTGATGGATGTGGCTAAAGTCAGAAGTTAGTACTTACCTTCATCTCTGTTTGTCGATGCCAACCTCTATACTTGACACCTAATAAGAGATTTGTTCCCATCCACGTAATTGAATTTCATCCACCTAATAAGAGAGACTCTACCTCACTTCTTTCTATCTGTAGGTGGGCCTACGATAGGAGTCCATAAATTTGTGTCCATCAACATACAGGGAAATTTACTATTTATTTTATTGTTATAATTAGATTCAATTAGGACTCTCATCCAGGAAGTTATTTGTGTAGTTTTATTGTTTAATTAGTGTCTGCCTTGAGTCGTAGATAGTTGGAAAGGGAATGTTACACCCGTCCCGTCGAGTTAATCAATATTAACTCTAATTAATTGACGGTTTAATGCTAATTAACCATGTTTGATTGTGCTAATTATGGTTTATGACCAATGAGCGAAATTAGTCTCAAATGATTGATTTGAGCTAATGAACTGAGATTTAAGGTAATTGAGTTGGTTTTCGACTCAAACAAGAAAAGACAGAAACTTTTCCATAATACGGATTTTCGGGTATTTTGTCGAATACGTCGACTCTTGATAGCAACGCGTATATCTCAAAGAGTAGTAAACTTTCATAATAGAGTTGAGTCCAATTGACTTAAAACGAATCAAATAAGCTTTCATTTGACTTAAATTGTAATTGAAGAAAATGAATGAGGGTTGAGTGGAAAATAACGTATTTTGTCGAATACGGTAACTCTTGATACCAACACGCGTATCTCAAAGAGTACGTTAAGTTTCATAATTGGCTTGACTGCATTTGACTTCGAATGGGTCAAATGAGTTTTCATTTGACTCAAAATGTAAATAGAGAATGAGAAGGAGGACTAGGGTGTCAAAAGGAAGGTTTACATAAACGGTTGGAGATGAAACTCCAAATAAGTTCATTCACACATTTTTCAAGCCCAAGTGTTTGAGGAGCAAGTCCTAGGCTCTTCTCCCTTCTTTCTTTCCTTCAATCTCTTCAAGAGTTGGAGCTTCGCAAGTGGTTTTTGAAGAAGAAGTGTAGTACTTCATCTTCTTCACCAAGATTTCTCATTTGTTTGGGAGTTTGAGTGGGAGAGGGAGCGCAAGTTACTTTCCATAAAAGCTACAATAGTAGTTATATATGTGTTTACTGAACTTGTAAGTTCTATTAAGTGATTGAAGTGGTTTCTATCAATATATATATATATATAGCTCATAGAAACGCTAGTTTGAATGGTGTCCTTGATGTTAGGTTGTGAGAGGGGTATTGGGAAGGGGATTTTTGATCTCAAATCAAGCTAAGCAAAAGGCCTTTTGTTAATTGATCTCCAAGCAAAGGCAAATATGCTCATTTCTAATGATTTAAGATGCTAATGGAGTTGTTAGAGCTCAAGGAGCTCACATTCATAATTTCGCTTCAGAAATTCTGAAGCTCTGGACACAATTCGGTTAACCAAAGGGTGACCGAACTCATTGAGAGTTCTGAGTGGAGAATGTGAGCCTTCTGGTTTAGCAACCGAAGGTAACTGTACTACTGTTCGGTTAATCGACAGGTAGAGTTCGGTAAACCGAACAGGTAATAGGATGTACCTGTAGGTTCTCAGAAACTTGAGGTTTCTGGATTTCTGACCGAAGTTAACAATGGTCTAACCGGGCATGTTCAGTTAACCGAGGTGTTAACCGAGTTTAGAGTTAGAATTGACAGAAAATGGTGAGCTGTTGGAAAGCTGACCGTAGGTAACCAAGATGAATTCGGCTAACCGAGTGTCACTGTTCAGTTAACCGACAAGTAACCGAACTAGGAAAAAATGGAGATTGAAGTCTAATTTCCCAGTATAAAAAGCCTATTGAATTAGAATGTTGTTTCCAAATATTCATGCCTCCATACGTGTTAATTAAGGGGACTCTAATGTACAAATTACATAAATAAGATGATGTTCATAAAAAATAGCACGTGTATTAGATAACCAATGGTTACACCTGAATGGTTGGTTGGAACTGAGAAAGAAATGAGTAGAATTGTTCGTTATCTTCATTGTCTCATTGAATTGCATTCATATACTTGAGTCTAATGTGATTGTTGTTAATGTTGTTCCTTTCAATTGGTTGAATTGAAATATTGAATTGAATTGACTCATGTGTCTGGCACTACATAGCGGTTCTGATTAAAGCTCATTATGGAGCAGAAAAGAATTAATGAATGAATTAATGAACTAATCCTACTGCAGTAGATGGACTGGGGCATTCCAGAGCTCCGTGATGATGCCAGTGATCTCTGATCCAGACACTGGTAGATCCCACATTATTGAATAAAAGTTACTTAATGAAGAGTAAATATTGAATTAACATAATGTTATGAATAAATAATATTGACTAAATTCCGTTAACGGATAAATGAATGCTTCCTTTTGGAAGAAATGAAATGAAATGCTATTGTAGTTGCCAACTAGTAATTGTCGTTACTTGAGTCTGAATGCACATGTTATTATCATTGCACTAATTGTCTAGAATTGGACATTGATTATAGAATTGTTTAATTGATAGATTGAACAGATTTAGTATATGTATTAACAAGTACTATTTTATATCTGTGTATACATTACTGAACCGTCGTGTTCACTAGTGTTATTGATGACATTACAGGTCCAGTTGCCCGTGCCGGTCCTGCAGAGGTCGCGCTGCCAGCGGAGGAGGCCGCTCAGATTCCTCCAAAAGGATTGATAGAGTGGACTTGACGAGATATCATTGATTTGATATTCGAGTGTGAGAACATTGATAGAAACTTTTGAATGAAATTGTTTTGAAATACCTTTTGGTATAGTTATTTGAGGAACTTTAGTACTGGTTGAATGTCCAGTGGTTGACGTAAACAGTAAGTGTAAATGTGTATATAGAAATTTACTTTTGGTAAAGGACTCGTACAATTAGAATTGATATCAATGAATGTATTTTCCGTAAAGATATACATTTGACAGGTATGAAAGTATGCTTATCCCTTGTGGATTTCGTTTTAATTTCGGTTAATTCGGAGTTTACGGGAGTAAGTATGGGTCGCGACTCAGAGTTTTTCCGGATTAATCAGATCTCGGGCTTGGGTCGTGACAGGAATTGAGATGAGTCGCCATGTTTCAGCCAAATACTATAGAAAACAGTCAAAAGACATTTGATGGATGAGAGAGGAGAGTTCTTGGAATAATAAATTTGATAATTTTATTTCTACAACTTCAATTCTTTGTAGAGGTTGGAAACAATCTTGAATTGGATTGATGTGACTTGTGAGACAAATACTGGGCATGAATCCCATTGGTTGGGGAACCGGATCTCCTGTTTGGACCAGACAGGGATGACACGCAAGGGGGCGGATGAGGTGTTTCTCTTTCATCCGCCCCCTTATGTGTCGCCCCCTGTTTGGTCCAAACAAGGAATCCGTTTATGTTGGTTGGGATTTTTTCTCATGTTTCTTTGTGCTGAGTTTATGCTTAAACTTACTAACAGTATGATAGCAGGGACAAACATATTGAGATATGAAGTGTATTTCGAGACTTCGATTTGTCATGTTAATGCTGATACCAAATCAGTACAAAGGTGGAGTGATCTTTCCATGTACAACTATCCAGGAAAGGTAAGCCTCGTACCTGGAAGTTATCTTCCTTTTGTTGAGCTGCAGAGCATTACTCTGTAATGGGGAATGTTAATGTTGAAAAATCATTCCGTGGAAATTGTAGATAAATTAAAATTAAAAAATAAATAATTTGAGGAAAGAAATAACCGAACAATTGGCAGCTGAATCACGTCTTTGAAGACACTTTATTTAGGTAGATTTTGCCCCCACACTGGTGCAATGGATTTCACAGAGGGATTTATTGGGTGAGAAATGCCTTACCCGGACAACCCTTATATAAAGGGTCTCGGGTAACATATGTGCATGTGGGCCGGGCCCGCCCGCCACGCAACGCACAGCCCTGTCGCCTCACCACGCATGGATGGCGCGCGTGTGGTCACAACTACCTAAGCTCACTACCGAAACAAACACCATAGGGATAAGTGAAATTATTAATAAATGACTCTTATGCTTTGTTTGTTATAAGAATTCAGAATTCCAAACCATATGAAAAGGCACTTTGGAAATCCCACATTTGGAATGCTAGAGGGGAGTTGAGCAATTAGAATTCTAATTTGGGGGTAGCATTTGGAATTCTCAGAATTCTCCCAGATAAGAATTCTCACATTTCTTCCAAACAAACGGGGCCCTTAAGAGTTCTCCACAAACCGATGTGAGACTTCAATAAAATAAAGAAAAGAGAAAAAAAGTACTTTAATCCATTAGGCAACCAATAGTTAATTGCATATATGCTGAGTTGGTTAGCGTTGTTGGCAAGACCGCATGTATTATCTTATAAGATCTGTTTTCAAGCCTGTTGCTATATTGCATCGTGCCTATCTAGCAGACTCGATCAAGCCTCTTCAGTCTTCAAGCTCTTGATTTTTTAAAAGAACTGCTCCTGTACCCCTCTTCTTGATTTTCCAATTGTCTTCATCACCCATTGCTGCACAGGCATATGAGATGGTCCAAAAGTCTTGAGTTGCTCCATGCTCGAGAGGACGACTTGGTGGAGACAAACCGCAACAGAAAGCCATCATGTCCTGGGGCAGGAGTCCAAAACCCATTACACCTCCATGGCTTTTGATAAAGAAAACATCCTAGACATGCTTTGGCTCTCATAATTTGGGTTTAATCTTTCCTACTCCTAAGTCCTAATTCTATTCAGTTTCACATTTGCTTGTCTAATTTCAAATTCTACATCGTTCAAAACATAATTTTCCACCATTCAATTCCAAACGAAAGGTCCTTAGATTCCATTCATCACATGGCCATGGAAACCATAGAAAGAGTTCTGATTGGATGATCCTATCTGATCTCTTAAGCTCAAAGTTGGTCGTGCGGCAATCACAAGTGCAAAATGATGTTGAGTTTGCAAAGTGGGCCTAGTGCTTGGGCCTGGACCTCCATGGAAGTCTTCCTTTTGAGCCACGTCCACCAAAGATGGAGTTTATACTTCGTAAACTGTCTACATATTGAATTGCTAAGGTACTCTACTAGGAAATGGAATGGAATTGTGACAAGTTTTATTTATCTCATACTTTTCACCAACGTCAATTTTGCAAGATGTTCATTGTTTTGAGCTCCATTCTATTGACTTTTATGGGTTTAGGAATATCATGTTCACATTTAGGAGTCCTTTCAGTTAGTTGGACCAAGGATAAGGTTCATTTTTGTCAACCTTCCACATTTGAAGTACTCACATAATTGCAATTTTATTCTGTTAATGGTGTTTCTATTGGGATTTTAATAGGTTTTTTTCTTTTCCTTTTCACATAATCATATAGGTATGATTGAATCCAATCAGGTTTTGATCACCTCATTGCTACTATAGCTTTGAATGAAAACTGAAGCATCATAGCTTTCTATACTTTGTAAATTTAGGAATCATGCTGATGGGTGTCAAGCTAGCAATGTTCTTCAGATTTCCAGCTCCATGTTCATCCAAAGCCTTGAATTTCTGACTCGCCCAAGCTTAATTATTCTGCTGCCATTGCATCAACTAGCTTTCTGCTTGAAATCTTGGAATTTGGCTAATCTTAGACACAATTGTGATAAAGAAAATTTGTAACGGTGATGCTAGAAATGTCCAACCTGTATACTTTCACGCCATAGATAAAGGAGAGGGACTGATTTGCTATGGGTCTGTTTGTTTCATGTAATTAAAATCCTATGTGTGTGGGGATATTTCCGAACTCACTAGAGTCCCGGCCAGATGCTCCACCTCGGGCTCCCGCACCAGCTAGTCCATCTCGGAAAGGCTCAGCTCAGCCTCCACCAGCTCGGCCAAGTGCTCCCACTTCGGTCAAAGCCTCATCTCGGCTACACGCACTCGGCACCAGGGCGCCAGCCGAACTCTAGGTCACTCCGGACCTCGGCAGCAGGGTCAAGGCACCAACCAATATCACCACCCTCGCAAGACATCTCGGTCTCAGCCGCATATCTTAGCTCCATCTCGGCCAGGTTGCTCCCGACCTCGGTCCATGCCTCCAGCTCGGCCAGGTCGCTCTCGACCTGGGCCCCCCGACCTCGGCAAGACACCCTGACCTCGGTCACAATGCCAGAGCTAGCCCAGGCAAGGGCTGACAGCTGTCCTCCCATGGACGCTCAAGCTATCTACAGCACATGCGACAAGACAAGGGCACCGCCCATATCCTCTGACAGCCACCCATGCCGCCCATGCTTCTTGACAGATCAGCGTCCGCAGACGCCATAGAAGGCTACGATGAGACCACGCCTCCCTAGTACCTCTAACAAGGTGGGCTATGACAAGACAGTCAACCACCTCCTTGCCTCCTCTCTTTTTTTATATAAACGCAGCTACAACATCAGATTAAGGGGAGGCCAACGAATACACCACATGCTGGTACGCCATCTTCCTCCCAAAATCTCCATCCTACTATCCAGTCCTGTAACTGACTTAGGCATCGGAGAGCCCTGCGTTGCCCACAACCAGGGTCCTCTCACCCTGCTCTTCTTCTTCTTCTCAGGTTTCAAGCAGGCAACGGTTATTCCATCTTCATTCTATAAGGAGCAGCAGCCTCCATCCTCCCTCAGTGAGTCTCAAAATCACTACCCCCGGGTTTGTGAGTTTTTGTGCACCTACACTATGAATTCTAGGACTTTCTATTAGTGTATAAAAATGAAGAAACGAAGAAGAACAGACCAAAAAAAACCATCGAAGAATCTTCCCTTGAAGAGAACATGAATCAAGGGGAATTGTATGCGGGGGTTGGCTTTGGCAGGTATGGTCTTGGGTTACTGAAGCCAGGTCAAAGAAATTTCTCTTAATGAAATATTTCTGAAATATATATTTAAAAAATTAAAATTCTTGCTCACAGAAAAATAATAGAAAAGAAAATTTGACATAAATTAATTATTTAAGAAAAACATTAAAAATTTAAAATCATGTATTCAATCCAATTTAACTCATAAACTAGTAATAAATTATCCCCCAAAATGATAAAATGAACTCGTATTGATATCCATATCCAATAACATTCAAGAATGGGCCTAGATGATTAGGAAAGAATTGCAAATTACATGATTTTAACAAATTTACTTGTAAGCATATTATTATAATTAAAAAATAAATTACATAATTTTCTTAAATTTCAAAATATGGGTTTGATGATTTCATCATTCAGATGTAATTTACTGTTTAGTTGTCAATCATATGTAAATGCATATGAGGGTGACATTAATATTATAAAATATACCATTGTATATTAATGCATAAGAATGTGTTAATTAAAATTTGTGGAGATCCCATTAATAGGGCATGAATTCCATTAGAGCAGCCCCATTGTAGGTTCCACTCCTTGCACTTACGTGAAGTATGTGGGAGACCACTTATTGATTTCGGGCTATGAGAAAAGGAAATGATAAATTAGGTAGACATCCTTCAGTATCGTGTTATAAAGTCTCTAGTACAGAGACTTAATGTTTAAGACCTAGAGTCCCTTGCACATGGGATTAATTCAGGCGGTGGTCCCTAAGAATGTGACATCAGATTTTTTTATGGCTCATTTGCCCTTCTAACCATTTAAATAGGCGGTGGTCCCTAAGCATGTATATCAGATTTTCTATGACTCATTTGCCCTTCTAATCATTTTAAATGAGTGCCATGCAATTTAAATCTGGGTTTTAGCTCAAACTCACTGTCTTTCCTGGATTATTTTCCAATTTAAATGTAGTAAGATGAGTTTTTCGATCAAACTTTAAGTTTTAAATTGGAGGGAACGACAATTGATGAAATTTTGCCTAGCGTGGATTGCTTGGTGCTGCTTTTTTTGTGTCCTCTTCCTTCCTTTGGGTGCTTTTGGCTGTCCAAATACATATACGACTTAGATAAATTGATATCAAACTCATCCCAGTCCAAAGCAAAGTCAAATAAAATTATAACAAATTTATTTAAATTCACTTCAAACACAGATAATTTCATGTTAATTTCAGATAAATTTTTATCAAAGTTAGATAAATTCAAAGTAAATCCAGTCAAGCCAAACCAAATCTAGTTAGATAATCTCATATCAAAGTGACATAACTTGTTTTCTAACTGGTTATGATTTCAAACACAGGTAAATTTATATAAACTCACGCCAAAGTCTGATAAGTTCACATCAAAGTTAGATAAATTCACAACAAACTTAGATAAATTCACTTCATTTGTATCAAACTCAAATTAATTCAAAACAAACACAAATAAATTCATATCAAACTTAGATAAATTCATACCAAACACAAATAACATCATGTCAACAACTCATTTAAAACCAAGTTGGATACATTTTAAAGTTAAATAAAATCATGTGAAATCCATTTAATTTATACCAAACCAAATCTAGTTAGATAATCTCATATCGAAGTGACATAACTTGTTTTCAAACGATTTCAAACACAGATAAATTCATATAAACTCACGCCAAAGTCTGATTCACAGCAAACTTAGATAAATTCACTTAATTCATATCAAACTCAGAATAATTCAAAGCAAACACAAATAAATTCATATCAAACTTAGATAAATTCATACCAACACTGATAATATCATGTCAAAGTCAGATAATATTATGCCAAAGTCAGATAACACATACAAAACTTATATAAATTCACAACAAACTAAAAAAAAAAAACTTATTTAAAACCAAGTTGGATACATTTTAAAGTCAAATAAAATCATGTGAAATCCAGTTAATTTCATACCAAACTCATATTATTTCATAAGAAACTCAGATAAACTGGTAAAAACTCAGAGAAAATCGTTTCAAAGTCACATAACTTCATTTAAAACCTTGTTTAATTGATAACAAATGTAGTTAAATTGAAATCAAACTCAGAAAAATCATGTAATATACAGATAAATTCATTTAAATCATGTTTAATTGATCACAGACTAAGATAACTTCACATAAAGCTTAGATAAATACATGTCAAAGTCAAATAATTTCATATCAATCTCAGATAAATTCAAACCAAAACTTAGATAAACTTATGTTAAACTCAATTAAGTTCAAGTCAAGATAATTCGGTTGTTCAGGTAAGATCGCCATGTGTATGGTAGAGAAAGTGGATGAACGCAATTTGCATCAATTCAAGTGCTTAGATTTCGGAGTGTATGATAGAAGCGGTGTGTATTTGGTGGCGTATGGAGTATAAAGAGAGGGCATTTTGTCTTTTTGACTCATTTAATGTTAAAAAGAGGACCGCTACCTCTATGAGAAAAAAGACTTGGACTACAGGCTATAAAAAACGTAGTGTTAAGGGACCTGCCGCCAAATGCCCCAAAAGGAAATAGGTAGAGAAAGAAATAGAAGAAATGATTGGATCCATATTATTCAAATGGAATTTTAGTTCGATAGCTATGATGAGCTCTTATTTAGATAAAAGTAAAAAAAAAAATCGCCCTTGGGTATTTTAAAAGTACTATTATTTACTAAGGAGAAAATAATTGTTGAGAGGCAAGTAAGAATAGAAAAGTTGAGATGAGGGGCAAAGAGGGTAAACATGAGAAGTAGAGTTGCAAACAGAACGGTTTCAGGTTGGAACCATACTGGACCCGTACCCGTTTCTAAATAATGGTTCCGGGTCCGGTTTTGACTCGGAACCTATTTTGTTGGTTCTAGATCCCGTTCCGATAGGAAAATGTACTAATAGGGAAACTTGGAACCGGGTCTACCTATAGGACTGAAATCTAGTTCCAAAATTGATTCTAATTTCTTTTTATTTTCTAATTTTTTCTTAAAATGAGCATATCATTCAACTTATAACAATGTTTCAAGTCTACTATCTCGAGTATTATATAAAAAAAAATGCCAAAAAAAAAGTTAATTTTGAGATACGATATATTATATCAAAGACTCTTATGTTGGGTCCTGGGTTTACGGGTTGGAACCTATATGGGCTCGGATCCGTTTATCAATCGAAACTTAAATTGGATTTTGGATCCAGACCCATTTATGAATCGAAACCTAAAATAAGTTTTAAATCTATTTTTTTACTGGTCAAAACTTTCAAATAATCGGATATTCGAATTCTCATTTATAACCCTAATGAAAACCTTCAAAAATATGTAAAGGAAATTTGGGAAGCTGAAGAGAAGTTGCCCCTTCTCGGAGCCATGTGGCCTCGGGCTTGAACCAAAAAAAAAATCCATGAGTATTCTCTACTTTTCAATGCCCGTACACTGGATCCACCTTCAAAACTGACATTGCAGTGAAAGTCTAAACCTTCAAAACTGACAGCCTGTCAAATCTTGGTGTCCTTTGTCATGGCGGGGCTCAATCAGCTTTTGATGACATGGCGTGGTCGTGGGTTTTAATGCACACGAAACCGTATAAAAGGCACAATAGGGGAAGGTTTTAGAGAAGAACGAGCGAAGGTCGCAGCTTCTTCTTTCTTGTTCTTCTTCTCGTCCAAGTCTGTTGATCTGGTAAGCGATTTAAAAAATGCTCGTTTTCTTTTCCATTGCATTCTTCTTCGTTAGATTTGTACTTTTTCCTGATAAGTCTGAGTTGAAAACCAGTTTCCTGACAATGGAAAACAGAGATTGGGTTTTCCCGTTTGGATAAGTTCTTGTTTTGTTGGTTGTAAGATCGAATCTAAGTAGGGATTCTAATTTTTTTATTTATTTATATATGTTCTTTCTTTCATATTTGGGTCTTTTGGATTTTTTTTTTATAAATTTTTTTAAAAAGATCTGACATAACGCGTGTGATTCTCTTTCAGTTTAGGTATTTTACAGTTTACACTGGTTGGATCTTCTCTTGTTGACTGAAATTTCAATTTTTTGTTACAAGGCTGTGAAGAAACATTTCAAATTAATTCCAAACATCTTCGCATCCTATTGGATATGTCTGGGACTGGGAGGACCGGAAATGATGAATTGCATGATTCACGGTGGTTAGGGGCAATTCTACCCATCCTTTTAGGCTACTTGCAGTTGATTCCCCAACAACAACAACGTCGTCAAGGGGAAGGAGGTGGTGAAGGAAATGCAGCAGCAGCAGCTCGCTTCGATTCGCTCCTTTCTTCAGCTCCATTACTCTCTTGTACCATAGCCCTCATCGCATTCACGGCCTCCATGCCCTTTCCTCCTTCTAAAGGCCTTAAAATCTGCATTTTCCATCTCATATTAGGGTTTGTTGTGCTCCTTTCTTCAGCTCTCCCAAACATGGTCAGCTGGCTACCCTACTTCTCCTGCATCCGCCCCCTATTCCATCTTCTTACTCCCCGACTTCAACTCCGAATCCTCCATTTTTCCCAATTCCTTTGGGATGCCATCAAACGCTATGTTGGCTTTCTCTTTCATATTCTCCCGGGCCCAATTCAACTCTGGATCCTGCAATTTTCAGAATCCAGTCTGATTGTCATCAGATGGTTGGTGACAGTTGATTGCCAGTCCTGATGCTCAGTCTTCCCCACCAGCACAAGCCATCATCAACTTGGACATGGTGGAGGTCCTCCACCATGGTAGTACAAATATTGCTTCTACCTCTTTGGCACCTGAAGATATCAACTCCATCTAAATCTCATAAAAAGAAGCTTTTCTATGTCTTTGCTTTTAAATTCACCATGATTTTAGTCTAGATGTGCTGTTGTTCATCCTACCATTCCAAGCACCTTCAATCGTCGCTACGGGAGGAATACGGTCAGTCAATCTGCGGCGCAACCTGTCTGTAACAGACCTTTTTTGCCTTGCAGATATGGAAGTTGTTTTATGTGACATTATATTAGAAAAAGTAGAGAGCTGCTGTTATTCTGTTAGAGTTAGTTGACTGCACTCTTGTAATGAGTGACAGTTATGTAATGGCTTGAAAGGTTTCTATCAGGTGAATGACATAAGAAATAGTTTTGGAGGGTGAGAAAATGTCAATTTTGTTAACCACACTACCACATAAAGATAATGAATGGTAATGAGATGATGTTTCTCTATAAGGAATGAATGAAATACAAGACAGACCTTTGCAGACAGATTATATACATGTGTTTTTCTTCTCTCTATAAAAATCGCCACATTGATCGGCCATTTACTGCATAAGTAAAACAATCATATAAATTTGCACAAAGATTCCAAATAAGGGAAAATGTGTGATGGTGTGAGCTTGGAAGCTGCTCGCATAACTAATTTCTGATGTGTGCTTATTGATCTGTATCTCTAACTTGATTCTATTACTTGATGGTTTCACTCACTCGATTGAAAAGTGGCCAAAGCAAGAATTGATAGTTCCTATGCTCAACCACACCCATACCATACTAACCCCTGCAGTTCTTAAAAAGGAAAACAAAATCCCTAAACTTCATCTTGAAAAACATTTTGAGAAATTGCGGGACTCATTATCACATAACCTACAAACAAGTCTACAACTTGTTTCTGTGAATTGAATCATGTTCCCTGCCAATATTGTTGGCCATTTTCATTATCTTTGCTAAATCTTGAAATCAATAAGATTACTTTATTCTACACTTGTCCCACATCATTAGGCACACGATGACGAATTTGGACTAGGCATGAATTGTTTCCTGCAACTGATCCATTCCCTTGGTTTGAAAAGTCTTCAGAGGCAAGGTTCCAATCCTCAAACTAAACCCACAAATTAAAACCTACTCTGTTACCAAATTTGATGTAAACCTGAACTCTGAAAAGCCTTTATCACCCTCTTCGAAATCCTTTAAAGAATAAGGGAAGCAGGAGAGGAGGCCTGTAAAGAATTATAAAAGGATTACAAATATATATATATATATATCCAAATACATTAAATCCATTTATACAGGATGGAAGGAAGAGAACCACAAAAAATTATTGATCAAGAACCTTTCAACCAGCAATATTCTCAACTGTAAGACAGTGATATAGAGTAACTCAATAATCTTTTTGTATAAATTTTTGAAGGAGAATACAGAGGATGTCCTATCAGTCCTTGTAATATGACTTCCACAGTTCCCTTCCACTAAATTGGCCCTTGTAATAAGTTAGAGCTTTTTTAGCCTAAAAGAACTATGGACTCTCCAGATAATTTCCCACTTAGTTAGAGTTTCTAAACCAGGATAGTCTTACGAACACAATTTATGAACATACTTGTAAGGCCGCTACGATACATGCCAATCATGGACGAAAGGTGGGTAGAAAGCCTACGTGCATAGAGTTGGGTCAAGCATGAAAAACCTTGACTAAGGTTCCGAAACTGTGGCAATTTTTTATCATTTAGGTAAAGAGAATTTTGTGATGATTCATGTCAATGGTGAATAACCATTGAGTGTGTGTCTATGTCGATTTTTTTTTTCTCAGGTTTAGTGTTAGTGAAAGGCTTGAGCTGGTCATAGGTGGGCCCACATAAGAGTTCTTAAACTTTTAAGTTTGCGAGTGGTTCTCGCTAGAAATACACACAGGTGCACACGCGTGCGTGCACGCACACTTAATTTTGTGAGTGGCTGTCACTAGAAATATACATATGTATATGTACATATATATGGCAATGATTTGTTGTGCATGTTTTCACCATAGGCACAAATCGGGCCATTGAACCCTCTTGGTTGCAAGACAATCATGGGGACTGGGAGGGGGATGGATAGATCTCATTGACCCCTAGAGCTATCCAAATGGTCAACCCCACCACATTATCCTAACCCTTCTGTTGTGATCTAGGGCCTAAGAGAAGGTTAAGCACACACAAGAACAAAGAGATTTACATGGTTCGGCTTTTGGCCTACATCCACGGGAGAACTTGAGAGATTTACTATCAATCCAAAGAGGTCTTACATCATAAAGACTCTTAGCCTCTATTTATAATATTAGCCCCAAAACCTTGGGACACCCAGAACATACTACGTCTAATTATAGTAGACCTGTAACAGACATACTTCTAATCACAGTAGAACAAGGGTGGTGCAGGAGTCTGGTTAACCAAGATTATTAACTTAATCACCCAATATTACCGGCTTATATTAAGCCATACAAGTTAACAAATCTCCACCTTGGTGAACATTGAAGCTGATCCTCATAGCACAGAACACGTCTAACCTCTCCACCCTCCCCTTAGGGCACTCAGGTACTGATCACACCGACCAAGTCCAACCAATGCTTGAACTTGACTGCCGGAATAGTCTTGGTCATCATGTCCGCTGGATTCTCTACCGTAGCAATCCTAATCATTGCAATAGCACCCTCGGAGATGATATCTCGAATGAAGTGTGCGCTAACATCAATGTGTTTGTTTTTTTCATGATACTTAGGATTGTGTGTTAGATCGATCGCACTTTGACTGTCACAGAACACAGTAGTCAACTTCTGTTCCAATCCTTGATCACCAACCAAGCCTGTCAGCCAAATAGCTTCCTTCACTGCCTTTGTAGTTGCCATATATTCTGCTTCAGTGGTAGAAAAGACAGATTTAGATTGCAATCTTGCCTTTCAACTAATGGCACCGCTAGCAAAAGTGAAGACATAACCTATTAAGGACCTTCTTCTGTCTAAATCTCCAGCAAAATCTGAATCAACATATCCAATAACACTTTCAGAAGTGTTGTTGTTCTATCATACACTATCCCAACATCAGTAGTACCTCTCAAATAACGAAGTATCCATTTCACTGCCTGCCAATGGGCCTTCCCGGAGTTATCCATGTATCTGCTAACTACACTAACCGCATGTGAAATGTATGGCCTCGTGCAAACCATGGCATACATGATACTCCCAACTGCACTAGCATAAGGAACACAAGACATGTGCTCCACCTCTTCCTTAGTTTGTGGTGACAAAGCAGCGGAAAGTTTGAAATGGGCTGCCAATGGAGTATTCATAGGTTTTGAACTTTACATACCAAAGCGCTCCAGAACCTTCTCAAGGTACCCCTTTTGTGACAAAGACAATTTGCCCCGCTTTCTGGTCCCTTCGAATCTCCATTCCAAGAGTTTTTTTTCGTAGCACCCAAGTCTTTCATCTCAAATTTACAACTAAGCTGAGCCTTCAACTTGTTGATCTCAGACATGTCCTTTGCAGCAATTAACGTGTCATCAACATGTAACAACAAATAAACATATGACCCATTTGAGAGCTTCTTGTGATGGACACAATTGTCATACGCACTCCTGCAATATCCGTTTCCAACCATAAAGGTGTCGAAATGCTTGTACCACTGCCTAGGAGACTGCTTCAGGCCTTACAACAATTTCTTCAGCAAACAGACGTGGTCTTCCTTTCCATGAATCTCAAACCCCTCTAGTTGATGCATATAAATATGTTCTTCTAGGTCGCCATGTAAAAATGCAGTCTTGACATCAAGCTGCTCCAGCTCTAAATCCAATTGAGCAACCATAGCAAGTAGCACCCGGATGGAACTATGTTTCACCACAGGAGAGAACACTTCATTGAAGTCATCACCCTCCCTCTGAGTATAACCTTTTGCAACCGGTCGTGCTTTGAATATAGCATCTTCCACCCCCGGAGTTCCTTCCTTTTTCTTGAAGACCCATTTGCAACCAACAATCTTCTGGCCTTTCGGAGGCTTCACCAGCTCCCAAATTTGATTCTTGTGAAGAGATTCAATCTCCTCACCCATGGCTACGGCCCATTTTTTCGATTCTTTGCTAGTGATGGCATCCCGATATTTAACCGACTCTGACTCAATACTCTCAGCTGTATTAAGAGCGTAGGCAACAATATCTTCATACCCATATCTTTGAGGTTACTTAATCTGCCTCCTCTCTCTGTCCCTAGTAAGCATGTAATCATCTGGAACCGCATTTTCCTCATTTGAGCTTTGCATCTCCTCTACATTCTGTTGAACTGGGACATCTGCTTGCACCTTATCTTGCAAGTTTTATGAAGCTTCCTTCTCACTGATACCGTCTTTATTCTCCACCTATTTACTTACACCATTGTCATTTCCAGCATCAAGACACTCCTTCTTCGGTTCCAACATAATAGACTCATCAAAGGTCACATCTCTGCTTATAATGCATCTGGGAGATTTCCCATCTAGGCACCACGGGCTATATCCTTTCACACCATCTGCATACCCTAGAAATATGCACTTTCTTACTCTTGGTTCAAGCTTACCATCATTCACATGAGCATAGGCAGGACAACCAAATATCCGCAAGTTAGTGTAATCAGCAGGAGATACAGACCATACCTCTTTAGGATTTTTACATTCTATAGCTGTTGCTACTATAGCTCACTTGGAATTCTAGGTCTCAAGATACTCACTCTCGTTGTTATACCTGTTTAACATCTCCTCCTTCCCTTATCAAATCCATACCTTGTGTGGATCATTATATGAAGAGAAGATCAACCTCCCTTTCGAATCTCAGTGTGCTATCTGCTACATTTTCTTTATCATGCTGTTGCTGTTAGATTTATCTATATTAGCATCGTAGAATACACAAGACCTGCAGATTTTATGCTTGTCTAGTTAATCTTGCTTTGAGGGGATATGTCTGCAGATTAAAAGTACATTTCATTATAGATTTGAGATTTTATTCAAATGATTCTTATTAGTAACGAATCAATGTTGTGGTTGGTATAATAGTTTATTTTCTTGTATTTTGGTTGTTTTGGTGGTTTCTTCCAAATGACTGAAGCTTTAATTCATTTTGTCCACTTGTCAAGTTTTGGAGGAGGATTTACATTATGAGTTTTTTCATACATTTTGTAGATCTGATTTGCTCAAAATAGACACAACCTGAACATTGAAGTACAATTTAAGTGATCAAAATTTGTTTTACCTATGCTACCTTTTTCTTCCTTTCTCAATAGTATCTTCTTCTTCTTCTTTGAATTTTATTCTCCCACTCCACTCTTGTGTACCTGAATTCTTGTGATGCATGTTGTCATTAGTAGAAAGATGATCCTATTGTAGTATCGTTACCCTCTTTATGTATTTGTAACTTCTTACCTGATCAAGTACAAGTTTCTTGTTTATATAAAATGGTAAATATAATTAACTAGCTTAATAAGATTGAACTTCTTAAATTTCAGGCTTTCAACTTTTGGATAAGAGCATCAATGGAATAAAAGGAGGAAACTGCCTGCAAGGTAAGACTGATATCAGTCAGATAGATATTAACTTGATTTGTATCCTCATGATCCAAACCCAGTGGAAAGAGGAAGAAGAAAGTCAAAATAACAGAGATAGAGGAAGGAAATGATGCAGTAGCAGCAGCTCGCTTCGATTCGCTAATAGCATCATCACTCTCTTTTACCATAGCCCTCATCGCACTCACGGCCTCCATGCCCATTCCTCCTTCTAAAGCCCTTAAAATCTTCATTTTCCATCTCATATTAGGGTTTGTTGTGCTCCTTTCTTCTGCTCTCCCAAACATGGTCAGCTGGCTACCCTACTTCTCCTGCATCCGCCCCTTATTCCATCTTCTTCCTCCCCGACTTCAATTTCGAATCTTCCATTTTTCCCAAATCCTTTGGGATGCCATCAAACGCTATGTTGGCTTTCTCTTTCACATGCTCCCGGCCCCATTTCAACTCCGGATCCTGCAATTTTCACAATCCAGTCTGAATGTCATCCGACAGTTGGTGACAGTTGATGCTCAGTCCTCCCCACCAGCACAAGCCAAGCTCCTCCACGATGGTATTACAAATATTGCTTCTACTTCTTTGGAGGGGGTTCACGTACACCCTTTGGAAGATTTGAACTCCCTCTAAATCTCAGAAACAGAGGCATTTCTATGTCTTTACTTTTAAATTCACCATGATTTTAGTAGCTGTTGTTCATTCTACCATTCCAAGCACCTCCGATTGTCGCCATGGGCAGTCAATCTTCGGCGCAACCGGTCTGTAACTGGTAAGTCCATTTCATTTCGGGCAGGTCATTGGTCTTTAACAGACTTTTTTGCCTTGCAGATATGGAATTGAAGTTGGTTTATGTGACATTATATTAGTAAAGGTAGAGAGCTGTTGTTATTCTGTCAAGAGTTAGTTGACTGCACTTCTGTAATGATGGTCTTATCACTTATGTAATGGCTTGAAATATTACTATCTGGTGAATGATATAAGAAATAATTTTGTGGGGTGAGAAGATGTCAATTTTTTTAACCACAGTACCAGATAAAGACGATGAATGCTATAATGAGATGATGTTGCTCTATAAGGCATGAATGAAACAGAAGACAAACCTTTGTAGACAGATTAGATACATGTGTTATTCTTCTGTCTATGCAAATCTCCACTTTCATCGGCCATTTACTGCAAAAGTAAAAGAATCATATAAATTTGCACAAAGATTCCAAATATGGGAAAACGTATGATGGTGTGAACTTGGAAGCTGCTTGCATAACTAATTTCTGATGTCATCTCATGTGTGCTTATTGATCTGTATCTCTAACTTGATTCTATAACTTGATGGTTTCACTCACTCAGATTGAAAAGTGGCAAAAGCGAGAATTGATAGTTCCTAAGCTCAACCACACACATACCATACCAACCCTGCATTTCTTAAAAAGGAAAACTAAATCTTGAAAAACATTTTGAGAAATTGCAGGACCCATTATCACATAACCTACAAACAAGTCTACAACCTGTCTCTGTGAGTTGAATCATGTTCCCAGCCAATGTTGTTGTCCATTTTCATCAATAAGATTACAATTTTCTACACTTGTCCCACATTATTATACACATCGATGACTAATTTGGACATGGCATGAATTGCTTCCTGCAACTGATCCATTCCCTTGGTTTGAGAAGTCTTCAGAGGCAAGGTTCCAATCCTAAAACTAAACCCGCAAACTGAAGCCTACTCTGTTACCAAATTTGATTTAAACCCGAACTCTGAATAACTTTTATCACTCTCTTTGAAATCCTGTAAAGAATAAGGAAAACAGGAGAGAAGAGACCTATTAAGAATTATAAAAGGAAAGAATTACAAATATATATATATATCCAAATACCTTAAAGCCATTTATACAGGATGGAAGGAAGAGAACCACAAAAAAATTCTTGATCAAGAACCCTTTGAACCAGCAATATTTGTTAGAATGTAAAGAGCAAAAGGAGAGGAAGAAGTTTGGAGGAAAAGTTGATACCTCAAAGGAGGATCGACCAACCATTTATAAATAATTTACCCTAATCACATGCTAGTAATCAGTAGTAATTACAATCTAATTACAATCAAGAATTAAGGAATAAAGAATATCTAAAGAATATCCTATCTCTATACATAGAATAAAATCAATGAAACAGCCTGTATAAGGCTTATCCTAGACCCACACGTGGGATATTTTACATGGGTTAAAAACTTGATTGGGCTGGGCCTAGGGCCTGTTAGCATAAGTCCATTATCTTCTACACTCCCCCTCAAATTGATGTGGTAAGGCAGAAAACATCAATTTGTTAATGAGATCATGATGACGCGTTTTGGGGAGGGCTTTTGTGAAGATATCCGCCAACTGGTTAAGAGTAGAGACATGAGGCAAAGTGATCTTCTCCGTAACAACATGCTGACGGATGAAGTGGCAATCAATCTCAATGTGCTTCGTTCTTTCATGAAAGACCGGATTGTTTGCAATTCTCGTAGCACTGGTGTTGTCCCATGAAGAGGTGTAGATCTACCAATGATGACACCGAATTCACAGAGAAGACGGCGTAGCCAGATGATTTCAGCACTCGCAGATGACATGGCCCGATATTCAGCCTCAGCAGAAGATTTAGAGACAGTGGTTTGCTTCTTACATTTCCACGAAATCAAGGAGTCCCCAAGGAACATACACCAGCCAGTGGTAGAGCGCCGAGAATCTGGGCAACCAGCCCAGTCAGCATCCGAATAAGCTGATAAGTGCAGAGAAGCGCCCGAAGAGTAGAAGAGACCATGGTTAAGGGTGCCTTTGACATAGCGGAATATGCGCAAGGCAGCAGCAAGGTGAGGTTTGTGAGGATTGCTCACAAACTGGCAAATCGTATGAACGGCATGAGAAATATCTGGTCGGGTCATAGTTAAGTAGAGTAAACTACCTACTATTCGCCGAAAAACAGAAGGATCATCTAGGGGCTGGCCATCATCCCTACGGATCTTGCTGTTCAATTCCATAGGAGTATCAAAAGTGTGAGCATCATCAAGTTGTGCCGAAGTGATTAAATCTTTAGCATATTTCCGCTGATGAATCTGAATGCCAGATTTGCTACGTATGAACTCCAGCCCTAGAAAGTAGGTGAGAGGACCAAGATCCTTCATTCTGAAGTGGCGAGTGAGATGACGTTTGAGATCCGTAATACCGGCACTATCATTGCCACTGATAATCATATCATCAACATAGACTAAGAGAAATGTGTAGCCTTTTGATGTCCATCGGAGGAAGAGGGAACTATCAGAGTGACTCTGGCGAAATCCAGCTTGAAGGATAGCGGCCCGAAATTTATCAAACCAAGCCCTGGGAGCCTGCTTAAGTCCATAAAGAGCTTTCCTCAATTTACAAACATGGTGTGGAGGACAAGCATAACCCGGAGGTGGTTTTAAATAAACAGTTTCATGTAAGTCTCCATGAAGAAAGGCGTTTTTGACATCCATTTGCCATAGGGGCCAGTTACGGGCTGCAGCTACACGAAGGAGGGTGCGAACAGTGGTCATTTTAGCCACTGGTGCAAATGTCTCCTCATAGTCAATGCCATACTCCTGCTTGTAACCCTGTGCCACCAATCTGGCTTTGTAGCGGTCAAGACTGCCATCAGAGTTAACCTTTATAGAGTAGATCCATTTACTGCCAATCACAGAGGTGCGTTCAGGAGTCGGTACCAAGTCCCATGTGTTGTTTGCTTCAAGAGCAAGCAACTCCTCAGTCATAGCATCCTGCCAATATGCAATCTTCGAAGCCTGTGAATAAGAGGTGGGAATAGGAGCACTATCCAAAGAAGTGAAAAGAGCAGGGAAGCCATATCTGTCAGGAGCAACAGAAGGACGACTAGAGCGTCGCAAGGGTATAACACTATCGGTGGAGGAAGTATTAATACCTGAGGGTGTAGGAGGCAGTATTGGGAGATGATCAGGAGAAGGAGGCCCCACAGGAGGAACCTTGTTAAGCCGGACATAGACCTTGGTAATAGGTGGTGGTGGAGAAGTAGTTGCAGGAAATTGTGGCAGATAAGAGACAGCAACAGGATGTGTATCCAAACGCAAAGAGAAGAAAGGAATGTGTTCTAAGAAGATTACATTACGAGATATTCGCATGCGTTTCTCAGATTGGTCATAGCATAGAAATCCCTTGTGTTCAGTACTGTACCCTAGAAAGAGACATTTGGCAGCTTGAGGTGACAGCTTAGTGCGTTCTGTAGGTGGAAGATGGACAAAGCATAAACAACCAAAAACACGCAAGTGAGAATATGAAGGAGTATTACCAAAGAGAGCTTCATATGGAGTAGTCTTTCCTAGAACGGAGCTAGGATGACGATTGAGGAGATATACAGCAGTCTGTGCAGCATCACACCAAAAGGTGGGAGGAACTAAAGATGCAAGGAGGAGAGAACGAACAGTTTCAAGAATATGTCTGTTCTTCCTCTCCGCAACACCATTTTGCTGTGGAGTATGTGGGCAAGATTTTTGGTGAAGAATTCCTTTATCAGAAAGGAAGGCAGAAAATTCATGGGACATGTATTCTCCACCAGAGTCAGACCTAAGAGTTTTTATTTCTTTCTGAAATTGAGTTTGAACCATTTTGTAAAACTTTTGGAAGAAAGAAAAAACTTCAGATTTGAAGCGCATGAAATAATCCAAGTGAAACGAGAATGATCATCAATGAATGTCACATAATACTTAAAGCCTGTCCGACTCAAGGTGGGTGCAATTCCCCAAACATCAGTGTGAATAATATCAAAAGATGATAACGCACGAGAACTATGAATAGGAAAAGGTAAGATATGACTCTTACTCAAACAACACGTTTCACACTTAGATTGAAGGAAAGAGGACATCACTTTATTATTAAAAGTGGGTTCTAAAAAACCATTTTTAAATAGGGAAAGTAAATACGCATTGTTCACATGACCAAGACGACTATGCCACACAGTCCACAATTTATCTAACTGAGGAGAAGAAGAAGAAAAGAGAGAATGATGTCCAATGTCCAGCAGAAATAGTCGACCGTGTTTACTCCCTGTTGCGATCACCTTCCCAGTTTGCCGCCCCTGTATGACACAACCAGTGGAAGAAAAGATAATATGGTACCCATCATCAATAAGTTGTCCTACAGAAAGTAAATTGGCTGATAATTTGGGAACAAAGTAGACATTGGGAAGGTGGAGAGACTGACCAGAGACACCAGATAAAATAATGGTACCAATTCCAGAGATGATTAATTGGTCTCCATTAGCAGTGGTGATTTTTTCTTTTCCAAGGTAAGGGTGAGAGGCTGTAAAGCTACTTTCTACAGAAGTCATGTGGTTCGATGCTCCTGAATCTAGAAACCATGTGGATGGGGTGATGGATGAAGACAGAGATATTGAAGAATGAAAAGCTGGAAATGCTAGAGGAGAGTGAGATTGATACCGATCACCATTAGCATCATAATTGTCCATAGTAGAAAAGAGGCAGGAACAATACTAACAGCAAGGGACAGCAAATATGTAATAGCAACAAAGACAGCAACAGCAGCAGCAAATATGTGGCGGCAGCAAAGAGGGCTAACAGTGGCAGCAGCAACAGTAAGCTTGCAAGCAGCAAATCGACACAGCAGCAACTATTGAAAACACAGCCAAAAAGTAGCAGAAACAGCAGTAGCAGGTCTAAAAACTCAGTGGTAATACTTGTCAGGTGGATGCTGGTAGCCAGAGGGTGAGGAAGGTGCAAACAGAAGTGCACAGTAGCAGCAACAGAGTACAGGGAAGCCTGACGTCCCTATCGTCAGCTGGTGAATCCACACGTGGGCCCCACAGAATGATCGAATCACAGATCAGGTTTGATCGCTGTAAAGTGGATCAAATGTACTTCCTTCAGGTCCAAATCTGATGAGATTTGGAAAAAGATCCACAAATCTGGACGGTGATGATGAAATCTGTCTTAGAAAACCGTCAGATGAAGAAGATGTTGGAAACTATCTCAAAGGTGATGGAAAAATTCCTGAAAAATCACCATAATTCCCAGAAAAATGAGTCGACCAACACTAGGTGGACTGTTGGTGCTGTCTAGATCATCGTCTGTGGGCAGCAGTGAAGCAGTGAAGCAGTTTACTGAATACCGCACGACACGTCCAGCTTCGTCAGTGGGTCGATTTGAACATGAACTCCATGAGCGGATCAACAGCAAGATCAGAGGTAGGGGATGGAAGGACAAGATATTTTCGCAACACCAGGCCAAAGTTTCACTCAAATCGGATCAAAATCCACAAATTTGAACGGCTGTGATGGAAACTGCCGGACAAAACTGAAATATCACAAAATGAGGTGGATATCCTACTTCTGATGATCCAAAAATCTTGAAAAAATCTCCATAAATAAGAGAATAACCAGACGAACAATATAGGCTGCTTCCGCTGCGATGATGATGATGATCAAAGGTGGGCCACCTCTGATCAGGGATGATCAGACACTATCGGAGGGAAGTTTTCACTTCAGGAAGAAGAATGATCAATGATAGAAGACAATAGAAGAGGGATTGATCATAACCATAGCTCTGATACCATGTTAGAATGTAAAGAGCAAAATGAGAGGAAGAAGTTTGGAGGAAAAGTTGATACCTCAAAGGAGGATCGACCAACCATTTATAAACAATTTACCCTAATCACATGCTAGTAATCAGTAGTAATTACAATCTAATTACAATCAAGAATTAAGGAATAAAGAATATCTAAAGAATATCCTATCTCTATACATAGAATAAAATCAATGAAACAGCCTGTATAAGGCTTATCCTAGACCCACACGTGGGATATTTTACATGGGTTAAAAACTTGATTGGGCTGGGCCTAGGGCCTGTTAGCATAAGTCCATTATCTTCTACAATATTCTCATCTGTAAGACAGTGCTATAGAGTAACTCAATAATTCTTTTGTATAAATTCTGAATGAGAATACAGAGGATGTCCGATCAGTCCTTGTAATATGACTTCCACAGTTCCCTTCCTCTAAATTGGCCCTTGTAATAAGTTAGAGCTCTTTTAGGTTAAAGAACTATGGACTCTCCGGATAATTTACCACCTAGAGTTTCTCATCCTACTTATAAGGTCACTACGATACGTGCCAAGCATGGAGGAAAGGTGGGTAGAAAGGCCTATGTGCGTAGAGTTGGGTCAAATATGGAAAACCTTAGACTGAGGTTCCGAAACTGTGATATTTTTTATCATTTAGGTAAAGAGAATTTTGTGATGATTCATGCCAATGGTGAATAACCATTGAGTGCGTGTCTATGTCGATTTTTTTCTTAGGTTTAGTGTTAGTGCAAGGCTTGAGTTCTTAACTTTTAAATTTGGGAGCGTTTCTCACTAGAAATACACAGGCACACATACTTAATTTTGTGAGTGGTTCTCACTATAAATATACACATGCATATATATGGCAATGATTTGTTGCACATGGTTGCACCATAGGCACAAATTGCAAGACCCCTAGAGCTATGCAAATGGTCAACCCCATCACATTATCCTAACCCTTGATATTCTGCCCTCAAATTTTAATGGTTCTAAAGGCATTGACATTTTGTGTTTTTAATCCAACGATGAGTAACATTTCAATGGGTGTCAAAATTGTGGTGAGGGCCAATTCATGGGAAGAAGGGAGTGAGTATAAAGAGTGAGAGGTGTTTGATGTCACAAGTGGGCTAGGTGGAAACATGATTGAAGGTGTACATTGTTCACACCGAATCACATGATTGATGATACTACAACTCAATTGGAGTTCTAGGTTTCAAGATACTCACTCTCTTTGTTATACATGTTTAATGTCTCCTCCTTCGCTTATCAGATCCATTCCTTGTGTGCGTCATTATATGAGGAGAGGACCAACCTCCCTTTCAAATTTCAGTATTCGATCTTCTACATTTTCTTTATCATGCTGTTAAATTTATCCTTATTAGCATCATAGAATACACAAGTCCTGCAAATTTTATGCTTGTCTAGTTAATCTTGCTTCGAGTGGATATGTCTGCAGATTCAAAGTACATTTCATTATAGATTGAGATTTTATTCAAGTTATTCTTGTTAGTAATGAATCGATCCCGTGGTTGGTATAATAGTTTATTTTCTTGCATTTTGGCTGTTTTGGTGGTTTCTTCCAAATGACTGAAGCTTTAGTTCATTTGGTCCACTTGTCAAATTTTGGAGGAGGATTTTACATTATTAGTTTTTTCATACATGTAGATCTGACTTGCTCAAAATAGACACAACCTGAACATCAAAGTACAATCTAAGTGATCAAAATGAGTTTTACCTATACAACCTTTTTCTTCTTTTCTCAATAGTATCTTCATTTCTTTTTTCATTTTATTCTCCCACTCCACTCTCGTGTACCTGAATTCTTTGTCAATCATGGGTTTCATTTCTTGTGAGTTGTGATGCGTGTAGTCATTAGTAGAAAGATGATTCTATTGTTACTCTCTTTGTGTATTTGTAACTTCTTATCTGATCAAGTACAAGTTTCTTGTTTATATAAAATGATAAATTTGATTAACTATCTTATTCATATTGAACTTCTTAAATTTCAGGCTTTCAACTTTTGGATAAGAGCATGGATGGAATAATAGGAGGAAACTTCCTTCAAAGTAAGACTGATATCAGATAGAAATCAACTTGATTTGTATCCTCATGATCCAAACCCAGTGGAAAGAGGAAGAAGAAAGTCAAAATAACAGAGATGAATGAGAAAAGGTTCAGGCCAATCCCATCCTATTATTTCTTTACTCGCGCGCGTGTGTGTGTGTGGAGAGAGAGAGTGAGAGAGCCAAGCGAGTGGTTGCAATGGTTGTAAGGTGGTCAGAGATGCTATGCTGACCATGCTAGACATAGTTTTCTTCTTTTTTTCTTTTTTTTTCTTTTTATGAAGAAATGGAGAGGACCTACTTTTAAAAAGGAAATGAATGAGAGATGTGTTGAACTTTTAGGATATAGCTTTATCCCTCATTCACAAATGGCTTTTTGAAAAAAGAAGAAGAAGAAGATAATGGTAGCTTAACATAGATAAGAAAAGCTTGTTCTGTAAATCAATCTGTGAGTGCCATATTGATTGACCATGCCACTGTATTACTTGCCAGCCCCTACCTTTTAACTGGCAAAGAACCTCAAACGAATCCTTCTATAACCTCTTTTACCTCCCTGCTCTTGCTCGTTACAACGTTACATAATTGGTTGAGGAAAGAGTGAAAGATTTACTCATCCCTTGTGAAAAGACATCCTTAAGGATGTCTTAACCATCTCACTACTTGCATGGTTGGCAAAGAGAAATAGCTTTTACTATTGAAGACTTGATTTCTTCTTGGAAACTATTGGTTCCTAAATGTGTTATTCGTATGTGCATGAGTGCATCCTTTATCCTTTCTTGATATAGGGGTTTAGGATCATGAGTCTAGTATAAATTGACCTAGACTGATTCCTAAATGTGTTATTAATATGTGCATCCTTTAATCCTTTCTTGATATAGGGGTTCAGGATCTTGAGTCTAGTCCTAATTTGACCCAGACTGAACTTCAAAATTTCCTGGTTATATGACTTTGTGGTCAACTCAGTTCTGACATCGATCGGACCAAAACATCAAGCCCAAGGCTCAAAACTCTTGGGCCGGGTCCTTTAGTTAATTTTTTAAACAAGCATCCATTGCCATCCTTGTGACTTGATGATCTATTTTTATTATAATTTGCACAATTTGTTGGTTTTGTGTTTCTAATATTGTTATTGTAAAAGGTTGCCGGAGTGGTTCATACTTTGAGAAGTTGCTTTCCCTTTATTATGAAAACTTTTCTTCATATTTCTTATGATCATGTCACATGTATTGTCTCATTATTCACTTGAATATCACGATGTGATTTCAAATGTTAATTATAATATGACTTCTAGAGGTTTTACTATTATTTTTATTTTTGTGACCGAATGAAACCCACAACCACGTTCCATCTGTGCTATGAGTCCTCTAAGAATTGTTGTTCCATTATAAGACTTTCTTAATCATTCCACAATTAGAAGTTGTTTTAGAACAAACTTAATTTTATCGAGAAAGCTACACATCCACCTAACTTGTATCAGACAATCAATGTAAACTAATTCACTCATAATTATTAGAATCCTATGATTTGTATCCCGAATCTTAAGAAAAAAAATTCGTATCTATGCAACAAATATCATTTACAAATGAATCTTAGGATTCAAGTGTTAATCCTACGACTTGATACTCATTTAATCGAGTCTTACGAGTTACGATTCAAGTGATTCGGCTAAGCGAGAATAGCTACAACCAATAAGTTAATATTAATAATCTTTGACCTTTTTATTTCTTATAGCACTTTTATTTTTAAAAGGCTATTTAGTAGTTAACGAAACCTCCTAAGAATTTTTGGCGGCTTGCTTTGATAACAATCTAAAGATCAATAAAGAACATGCATTGAACTAAATCATTCGATTGGACGTATGGTTCTTGTCTTTATCTTCTTCTTTTTTTAATCTATTTTGGTGTTTTTCTTAATGAACACTTTCTTAACATTAAGAGATATCCTATTGTGTAAGATTGATAGATTTGAATTCTATTTTTATTTTTATATTTTGATTTAAAGATAATAAAAAATACATATTGATAATTTAAACTTATTTAACTATTTACACATCATTTATTTCATATATATTAATATATTCCATTATGTTCTTGACGTGATTGTATGATAGACTTACTTGTTATCATATTTATACTGCTATAAATGAAAAAATGGATGATTATGAATAATTACTTTTTCCTTTTTTTTTAATTTTTAATTATTTTTTATTCTTATTAGAAAAAAAATCGTACGATTTGTGATTTGATTTGATTTATGGGTATGAACGATTTGCGATACCATTTCGATTTTGAAAACTATGAATTCACTAACCATAATGTTCAAACTTCAAAACGAATGATGCAAGTGATACTGTTCCCATTTAGACTAAATTTGATGGATGTGCTAAAGTCATACGTTAGCACTCACTGTCATCTCTGTTCGTCAATGCCAACCTCTCTACTTAACACCTAATAAGAAATTTTTTCCATCCACATAATTGAATTTCATCCACTGACTCTACTCTCACTTCTTTCTATCTGTTGGTGGGCCTACGGTAGGGGTTCATAAATTTGTGTCCATTGCATACAGGTGAATTAACTATTTATTTTATTTTTATAATTAGATTCAATTAGGACTCCCATCAAGGAAGTTGTTTGTGTAGTTTTATTGTTTTATTAGGGTCTGCCTTGAGTATTAGATAGTTGGAAAGGGATTGGGATGAGTTGCCATTTTTTAGAAAAATACTATAGACTTTCAGACCCTAACTATTTCCTTGGAGAGGTGGATGTTCTTGTGGCCAATTGTTGCTGCTTCCTGTTGCTGGGTTTTGTAGTAATGGCCAGGTTGACGTCGAGTGATGATGGTCTACCTGACGACGATGATTGTGGAGGCCCACCTGTTGCTCCTCTTTGCACTAGTAGTTGCTGTTGTTCTGAACCAGTTGGAGACACCATCATTGATGTTGAGATGGACTATAAGAAGGAAGAGTGAGAAGATGGAAGGGCATTTTTGGCATTCATATAAAATAAGGGAAAAAGTTGGTGGAAAATCCCTTAAAATGGCCAGCTGTCCTTGATTGAAAATTTAGTTGAAAATTTAGACCCCAATTTAAAATCTTTTAAAACTTGCGTCTTTTTTTGAAATAAGGCCAAAACTTAGATCTTTTTTTTTGAAAATTTTCATTATATCAATACCCTCGCATCATTTGAAAAGTAGAATTGCCCGCCACAACTTGTTCTTGGATTCATACTTTCCAAATAATGCAAAAATATTATTATAAAAGTATCTTCAAAAACGAATTGTGGCTGGGCAACTCCACTTTGCACATTATGCAAGGTACCTTGTTAACACAAATTGTGGCTTTTACTTTCCAAATGATGCAAGGGTATTATTAACAAATTATTGTGACTGGGCATTTCTACTTTACAATTCAGTTCTCCCTTTCACACTGCATTCTTATAAAAATGTACACCTGTGGTTAGCTAGAGGAGCATTTGCACACTTATAGATTCTGTTCTTCCGTGCTAAGAGATTGAATCACCTGCACAATTATTGGTGACAGTTGATGCCAGTCCAGTCAATCTTGCGACTGTGGCGGCATCCTCGTTGTCGTCATCATCACACAAGGGGCTGGAGGTACGCGTCGATGAACTGAACTCAGATGCTTCTACGTCTTTGTCTTCTTCATCTTCATCATCCTCACAGGTCCAGGTACAGCTCCCAGAAGATATGAAATCACTATAATCTCAGAAACAGAGCATCGGTATGTCTTCCCTTTTACATTCTGCCGAGTTGCAGCAACGCAGCAGGTTTACAGTGGTAAGTTTTTCATTTCTAATAGGTCCTGAAACTGAAACTGAAAATAATATTTGTGTTTCACCCATGTTGCTTTTTGCCTTTAGGATATGGTGTTTGAGCCTTCGTAGATTCATCTTATCATCATTTTGAATATGGAAGTTGGGAATGTGATGTATGTTACAATAAGTAGACAGTTGTTTCCTTTCATTTCTCCTTTGATTGCATTGAGTGTATGATGTTATTCTATTGGAGTTACTCGATGACAATCTACGACCTGTACTATGGCTTCACTTTTGTAGTGATAGTCTTAAGTAGTGATAAGAATCGATCAGGAGAATGACATAATTAATAATTGGGAAATGAGAACATGCTGATGTTGTTAAATACATTACCATAAAAAGATGACACATGCTCTGATGAAAGGATGTTTCTCACAAAGGCATGAATGGAATTTAAAAAACAAAAAACAAAGAAAAAAAAAAAAAAACTTCTGAGACAAAGAAGATGTGTGTAAGATGCATCACTCTGTGCAAATCTGTATATTGAACATCCACTTGTTACATCAGTTAAACAAACATATAAAAATTTGCACAAAGAAACCCAAGATGGGAAAATGCATTATTGTTTTAACTTTGAAGACAGCTTGTGTAACTAATTAGTGATGGCATCTCATGTGTGCCTATTGATGCAAATCTCTAACTTCATTGTATATCTTGATTGTTTCACTCATACACATGAAAATTGGTAAACACTAGAATTGACCTATGATGCCAAGATACAGATATGGACACGGGCACTAGTACGGGGATCGGGGATATCACTCGTCACTTTTAAAAATCTAGGACACGGATACGGATACGAGTATCCTAATTTTTTCTTTAAATGACTTTTGAATCAATGAAATTATCATTGTTTTCGTCCCTTTCTAGCATTTTTTATGGTAAGAAGTAAAAATATTAAAAGAACTATATGAAATAAAGGACTTTATAAGTAGGATATGTTAAATTTGTTCCGTAGAAGTATCGGTGCATTATCGGGTACCAATACAAGTGTCGTATCAGTCTGATACGGAAAGTATCCGAGCATCATAGTAATTGACAGTTCCCATGATTAACCACACGCAAACAGTACTTACCTGCAGTTCAGGAAAAAAAAGGGAAAATAAATCCATGGATGTCACCTTGAAAAACATTTTGATTAATTGTGACTCTTTGTCACATAACATACTACTTAGAATTACAAAAGTTAAGACAGTGCTCCATCAAACCTCTCTTGTTCGTCGGACAATTACTGTTAACTGCAAAACAAGAAATCACTTTATTAAAGGCTTAGAGATTGTTAATCCTTTTACGCAACCTTATGTTGAGGGTAATCTGATGGGATCTTGATGAAATCCTAAACCCGAAAGGATTTTATCCTGCTTTCTCTTAAATCCTTGTGGGGAGAGGAGGTAACAAGTCTGTAGAGAAAGAGGAAAGAAGATCCCTCTAAAGAATTATAAAAAGAAAGGGATCTATGACTTTGATCCAAATACATTCAAGTTTGTCCCATGTGTTTGATTGCTCTCCAAGCCTTTGACCCTTTGCATGAATTGATTCATGTTAACCAATGTTGTCAGTCCTTTTGTTATTATCTCCAAATCTTGCATCAATAAGGTGACACTATTCTGCTCTTGTCCCACATTATTAGATATATCAAGGACAAATTTGGACAAGGCATGAATAGCTTCTGGCAACTGATCCATTCTCACCGTTGAGAAGCCTTCAGAGGCATTGTTCCCGTCCCTTGCTTTAGTACCACATTTGATTTAACACTAACTCCAAAAGGCCTTTTATCATGATACAGAAGATGAGGGACTGTGAGATTTCAGTAGTTCCTTCGGATGCAAACCGAGATCATTTTATATTGGTATTTTGTTACAACAAGCCTAACCATCTTCATGATAATCGTCCTACCAAGTCTTATCTCTTATCTATTACAACAACCGGACCATTATCTAATAAGACTTATTGGGCCTGAGGCCCTCTTGTTTGACCTGCTTGGCCCAAGTGCTCTCTACACTCCCCTTCAAATTGATGTGGAGTGGAACAGAGCATCAATTTGCTAGTCGAAAAATCATGACGTGACCTTGTCATAGCCTTTCTGAATAAGTCTACCAATTGATGTTCGGAAGCGATGTGGGGGAGAGATATAGTAAGAGACGAAATGCTGTATGATGAAATGGCAATCGAATACTTTGTGTTTGCTTCTTTCGTGAAACATAAGATTCAATACTATTCGAATGTCGCTAATATTATCTGCATAATGAGTTGTAGCACCACATTGACGGATTCTCAATTCTGCAAGAAGGCTTTGGAGCAAAATAATCTTACTAGTAGCAGTTGACATGGATTTATATTCAGCTTCAGCAGATGATTTGGAGATTGTTGTTTGTTTCTTGCACTTCCATGAAACTAGAGATGTACTTAGGAACATAGACCATCCTGTAGTAGAGCGCCTTGTATCTGGCTAATTGGCCCATCTGAATTAGCATTGCCACTTTGGACAAGTGGAGAGGAAGAGGAGTAAACCAATCCACAGTCAAGGGTGCAGAGAAGGTAGCAGAGAATGCGATATATAGTTGTTAAATGAGGTTGTGAGGTACAGAAACAAATTGAATCACCACGTGAACTACATGGGAAATGCCAAGATGAGTCATGGCTAAGTAAATGAGATTGCCCACTAGTTGGAGAAAGAGGATAGGATTTTCTCTACTAGGCTATCGCCATGCTTCCAATATTTGACATTAAGTTCGAAAGGAGTATCTACTGCATGAGAATCACAGATTCGTGCAAGTTCATGCAGGTCCTCCGCATATTTGCACTGGTACACTTGTAGCCCTATAGAGGAATGCTGAATTTCAAGCCTTAGAAAGTAGCTCTGTTGTCCGAAGTTCTTCATGTGAAAGGAGTGTGCAAGATGACTTTGAGAAATCGGATGCAAAGAGAATCGTCCCCGGTGATGATAATATCATCTCCATACACTAGTAACATCGTGATCCCATATAATCTAGTATGAGTTGACAAATAAAGAGAATTGAAAATTCTCGGTGTTACAGTAGTGTACCTCCCAAATGGTGTTCGGTCCCTTATATATGTAGAAAGTATATCCCCTAAAAGGGGGTGATTACAAAATTTATATCCTTATCTAATCTAATTTAAAAACAAATCTTTATCTCATCTGATTTTCATATTTAAATTGTGGTGGGCCCCAGTCCACACTAATGACACCCGCCCTCTCAAATTGATGGTGGTGAATCAATCAACAACAATTTGTTAGGAATTGATGCTTGACCCATGGCAGAGCTTTATTGAAGATATCAGAAGCCTGAGATCAATAGTAATATGAGGTAGTGTGATAATCATCTCACAGAAGACGTCTAGTTTCGAATATAGTGACAATCAAACCTCAATATGTTTTGCTCTTTCATGAAAGACTAGATTAGCTACAATTTGAATGGCACTAGTATTATTTGTATGTATAGAAGTAGCATCATGTTGAGGAAATCCAAGTTTGTCAAGTAACCTTTGTAACCAAACAATCTCAGAGCTAGCAGAGGACATATATTGGTACTCGGCTTCTTTGGAGGATTTTAAAACTTAAGGACCTGTTTGTTTGTATTAAATACATAGAAATTCATTCCACCAAACCATCAATAGTTAAAAAAGAAGAGTAAAGGTGAATATAGGAAAATGATCATCAAATAACTTCCCCTTCAATGGAAACAGAATCAAGTGAAGATGGGAGACGAATACCCAGCCATCACCCAAGTAATTCAATACCTAAGAAAGCAAGGTCCCATCTACATCTCCATCTTATATCCTTCAGTGCTCACCTGTGATCATTCATTAATAATCATTGGTGGAGTTCAGTCCTCACCTCTTACCATTCATTAATAATCCTTGGTGCAGTTTATTTGAACATGAATTCCTATGTATTTATTTTCTATGTAATCTAATGCAAACAAACAGGCCCCAACTCTTTTTTTTTTTGACATTTCCAAGAAATAAAGGATATGTACACAAAGAATGATGAGTGTTTGGGCATCCACTCCAATCAGCATCACCATATGTAGCCAGAGTCAGTTGAATTGGTTGGAAAGAAAATCCCACGTTCAAATTTTCCAAGAAGATATCAAATGATTCTTTTGACCACAACCAGAAGAAGCTACATGGGCTGGGTCATGAACTTACTTACTCGTACTTACGTGCATGAGAAATGTTGGGCTTAGTGATTTTTAAGTATACGAGACTCTTAACAAGCTTTCGGTAGACTGTGGGTTTGAGGAGAGCATTGCCTTCATCTTTCTTGTACTTCACATTGAGTTCTAATGGGTATCAGCTGGTGTGGTATTCCACAACCAAGCTTGTGATATGAGGTCTTGTGTATACTTTTATTGATTGATGGAAAGTCCTCCTTTGATATTTTGTACCTCGAGTCCTAAAAACTAGGTGAGGGGTCCCAAATCTTTCATATGAATTGTTGATGTCAAAATTCGCATGAGTGCCAATTTGTGGGGAGAAAAGGGTGTGGGTGCAGGTACAGTGAGTATCAGGTGTTTGATGAATCGTAAGGCAAGTGGAAAGAAAATGGAGGTTTCATTTTTCACACTGGATCAGAGTATAATTCCTTTAACTATTTTTCATTACAAATGTGTTGGAATTCTAGGTTTTGAAATACTCAGCTCTCTTTCTGATTCTTGTTCAATGTTTATTACTTCCCTTATCAGATCCATACCTTCTTCTGGATCATTGTATGAAAAGAAGATCAACATCCCTTTCAAACTCAATTTTAACATGTTACCTTTTCTTTATCATTCTGTTAAATCCATCTTTTTTTCGTTTTTTTTTTTTTTTGCCATAATGTTATATCCATCATTTGATCACCATAAAATACACAAGGCTTGTTGATTTTGGGCTTCTCTATTTAATCTTGCTTTGAATGGATATATCTACAGATGAAAAGTACATTTCAGTATAGCTTGAGAATTTAGGGGAATGATTCTTGTAATGTTGTGGTTGCTATGATAGTTTATTTGCTGGTGCTTTGGCTGTTTTGGTGGTTTCTTTGTCAACCTGATTCAATTAGATTGAAGGTTTAAATTTTTATTTGTCCACCCATCATATGCTTTCAGAGGATTTGTATTATGACTTTTTTCTGTACATATCGTAGATCTAATTTTACTCAAAATAGACACAAGCTGGACATTGAAACATACCTATGCAAGTGATCATAATGTGTGGTATGTATGCGACCTTTTTCTCCTTTTCTCAATTTTGTTTTTATTTTTATTCTCCCCCTCCCTCTACTCATTGTTACTTGAATTTTCTTTTTCTTTTCCACCTTTAAAAAACTCAAGGGCTTGATGCATGTAGTCTTTAGTAGAGAGATGGAGCTATGTTACTCTTTATCGTTTTGTAACCTTGTACCTGATCATGTTATATATTTCTAGTTTATATAAAATAGCAGATTTGATCAACTAGCTTATTCATATCCAGCTGCTCAAATTTCAGGCTATCAGCTTGGGAATATGAGCATCTGTGGCGTAGTAGGAGGAACTGCCTATTTGGGAAAACTGATATCAGATAGGCATCAACTTGATTTTATCCTCATGATCCAGACTTGAGTTCACTCCCCTTGGAAAGAAGAAGGAGAAAGTCAAAATAACAGTGATGGAATTGAGGAACATGTTCAGGTGAATCCCATCCTATTAATGACTACATGCACATTTATGTTTATCATCATCATCAAAGCTTTGTCCCTGATAAGGATAAGGATTCCACGGCATCACAAGATAAGCAATCATCTCAGTGACAGCACTTCATAGAACTTTTCTTGTGATTGTTTGAGTTTCTATAGATTCAAATAAAGGATTGGAATTGAGTTTTCCAATCAAATTGGGCTCACTCTTTTGACTGCGTACCCCTAAGTTCATCCCAAGCCCAATTTCGTGTTTGCATCCCAAACAAATTCAAAGAACTTCAATAAAATTTCAAACTGCTTAGCAAGCTCTTCACACTTAGTTGTTCGCGGGGGGGTGGGGGGGGTGGGTGGGGGGGTAGTGGAGGGGGTTACTTTTGTCATTTCATAAAACTAGCTGAGATAGTTGCCTAAAATTACTATTTTTCCCTCAGCCATTAACTGACTGTTAGTCAAGGGGGATTACCAAAATTGCCAACAAACTTGAGCGGCTGCAGTCTAATTCCTGATATTTGTGGGGTTGCATTAGAATACCAAGAAAAGGCCAGGGAATTCTACAAAGATACCCAAAAGTTTTATGATTTGTGTAAGCAAATATGAGACAATCAATAGAAGTACTTCATCCATCAACAAAGTTATATCAACACAAGTGAGTCTGAAGTACATGAAACACAAATCATCTTGAGTAACCCACCTATTTATCAAAGCATTATTATATCACTGAGAGCATGGTTCAAAATATCGGCTGATACCGATTCATATTAGCCGATGTGAACTGGCATCAGTCTTATTACGACGGATATTTTGCAAATATCGGTACCGAGATCGTGGAATACAAAATTTCGGATGTTCTCGGCCAATATCTTTAGAATATTTACCGACAGCCCACTTTTTGGTTAAAACCCTGTTTCTCCTTCTCTTCCATTTTCTCCTTTCCAAACAAAACCACCGTAAGATGAGAGGTAGCTTGGGCTCCCCCAATCACTTTTTCCACTAAAATTCAACCGAATCACGAGATTTTGACAGATTTCTTCGCGGCAAAACTAAATAACTCACAACTTGATGATTGAGTATTAGTTTCTTGAGTGTAACACTAATATATCCTGGTGTTCCAAGATCTTGCTTTCTCTCTTTGTAACTAAAGCTATACTACTCAGATTCAAGCTCCAGGTTCAAGGGTCCTCCACCTGTGAGTCTGCATTATCCAAGTTCTTTATTGCTTTTACCTTTTCTGTTTTCTTGAAAATATGTTTAAAAATTAGCACGGGATTGTTGGATATTTTCTAAAACCTGATGGTTGTTTTATCTAAAGGGTTTTTTCTAAGTTCTAACCACTGACAATTATGCCTTTCCAAGAGGTGTGACTGTTTGCCCAATGTGTGCAACTCATGAGATGTGTTGCTTTTCACCTCTTTAAATACTGCCCATTTCCATACTCATATTAAGAGTAACTCAAATATTACTCTCCCTTACGTGTGTTCTTCAAAAGAGTCTTCTTTTTCCTCTTCTTTTGTTATTTTTGGGCAAATCCCTATTCTGCCTCTTGAGTGCAATCGTAAGGCAGAGTGGACAATCTATCATGAGGCTAGATTTTCTATGCAAACCATATGCATTTGCGAAAATATTGCCTCTAGGAAAGCATTTGGTTTGATTAGCCTTGCCCATTTTATTGATTAATTTCCTTCTTATTTGCCCCCACTTCATTATCTTCCAAGTCCTATTTGCCTAGAATTATTTCTAGCAGATATGCTTGAGAGAAAGGGAGCTGTGGATTTGTGCAATCCACAGTGTTCTGGAGTAGTCCTACCGATTATGTTAGGCTACTTGCAACCTGTGTGCCAACAAGAAAGTCAATGAGGGAGGATGCATTGCAGTAGAACACGCACACTTATTTTGCCAAACTGTATCTCTCCATTTAAGCATAGCTTTCGTTACACTGACAATCTCCATTCCCCTTCTTTCTTCTAACCTCTCCAAATCTCCCTTCTCCATCTCATCCTAGCCTGTGCTTTGCTCCATGCTTCAGCTGTCCCAAACAGGCTAAAGTGGATGTCAACAAATGGCTGGTGACCATTGTCTCCTTTATTCGCTCTTTCTTCCATATGTTCCTAGACACATTTTGACGCCAGATCCTGCAACTTTCCCAACCGCTTAGGATGCCATTGAAAGGTTGGTGACTGTTTATGCCAGTCCAGATTCTCTATTCTCTTCATCATAAGCCAACTTCAACTTGGAGGAGGTTGAGGTACGTGTAGAAGAAGTTAGTTCAGATGCTTTTGTGTTGAGTTAGTGCTCCCAACCACTTTATAATGGAGTCTCATGTTCATATCAGCTATCAGCTAATCTCCACAAATACAATAAAGACAGACTAACTACTCGAATAAAAGAAAATATATGTTACTTGAGATGCTATCATATTATTGTGATCCTCTAGAGATGGTACACTGAGGACTATATGTAATTAAGTATCTTCACGGAGGGTATCAAGATACCCCTCGCTGAAGATACAAAATCCCTCTAATCTTAGAAACTTTTGGATTCACCTCAGTTATAGTAACGAAATTGTTTATCCTGCCATTTGAAGCACCTCCCTTCATTCACTGGTGGGGAACAGTGACACAGATTCCACCCAAATACAGTGGTGCCACAGGATTGAACTGGTACGTCCAGTCATTTCAAATAGATTCTCAAATTGGACAGATTTCAGTTTATGGAAGTCGCTTTGTCCGATATATGTCACTCCTGTGGCCCTCCCTGTAGAAGGGTGTTGGGTCCGGCGAGCATCCGCCTAGAGAGAGAGGGCAGGAGAAATTCTAAGGATTGGGTATGCAGTGGTTCATAAGTCCCACGTCAAAAACATGTTAGTCTTGATCCCGAGTATGTGTGCATGACCTGGCTTAACTCCAGATGGGGTCTTTTAAAACCGTGCGGCAACATTGGGTTGAATTGAAATCCCATGAGCCAAAGCGGACAATATCATGTGGATAGCGGGCCTGGGTCATTACAATATACATTGAAACAAGTATAGAGTAGTTTCATTTCATTTCTGAGTAGTTTTATTTCCTTTCTCCTTTTGTTGCGTTTTAGTGTATGATGTTCTTCTATGAGTTGATGAATTATGTATTACTGCAAACTTTACTTTGACTGCTCTATTGTAGTGAGTCTTAGTAATGAACCAAAGGAATTGATCAGGAGAATGATATAGCTGATTATTGAGTGATGAGAAGATGCTGGTTTTGTTAAATACAAAACGACAATCAATTCTCCAAGGAAAGGATATATGTAAAATGCATTTCTCTATGCAAATCTGTGTATCTGATGAGCCATTTACTTCACAAGTTAAACTAACATATAAATTTGCGCAGAGAAACAAAGAAGGGAAAATGTATCATGGTTTGAACTTTGAAAGCAGCTTTGTGTACCTAATTTGTGATGTTATTTCATGTATACTTACTGATGCAAATCTCTAATTTGATCGTATAACTTGATGGTTTCATTCGCACACTTGAAAATTGGCTTAACACAAGGTTTTATTGTGTTCCTTCCTTAGCCACACCCATCCAGTACTTACCTGAATTTTAGAAAAGGGAAAAAGTAAGGGTTTTGAACACACAGCACGCTGACGTGTTCATTGATTTGACACAATCAGATTCTCTAGGGCCCAAATAAATCAAATCTAGAAATATCCAACAACTACCAATTGCAGTGAATGATAGAAACTCCAGAATTGAAAATAAGCAAGGAACAATGCATGTAAACACCAACTCACCTCGAAAGAGCCTTCTCAATCATCACACATGACACAATGGAGAGAGGATAAATAAAATCAGACAGTGCTTTTCCATTCAATATCAAAACTGACAACATGAACTATCTCCTGCAGTAGACTACTGCTACACATAAATAGGCAAAAGAAACTTCAAAACCCTAGATTTTCTTTCTATAATAGGTAGCTATCATAATTAAGAATATTAATTGAAGTTTTTAATTAAAAAACAATAAGATATTGCTAAGAAAAATAAAGGAAATGGCATTTTTTTCCAGAATCTGGTCGTCTCTAACGTCTTGGAGAGAGAGAATGACTAGGGGCCCATGTGGCCCACCGGAACAAACCACACGATCTGGCATTTAAACTTGCGTGCGACCCTTTTGGACAGTTTTGGTGTCTGGGCCCCGTAGGGTCGATCACAAGCATCCAGTCATCAGTTTGTGTTATGAACTTCAGAAAACATGTTTGTGTTATGAACTTCAGAAAACAGGCACAAAACACTGCCCTGTTCTCTCTGATTCTTCAAAACATCCCCTGACATAGAGTTTTATTAAATAATTGAGTACTGTTTGAAGCCTAATGGATCCTTTGGCCTACCTACAAGGGTGTCTGGGCCCCGTAGGGTCGATCACAAGCATCCAGTCATCAGTTTTCGTTATCCTTATCAATTTATAGAAATTGACCCGCATCACACTCCCGCATATGTTCCCACCAGCTGAGCTACACAGTTTAGGGTCGTTTGGTAATTTTACATGTAAAATAAAGTGGGAATAAAGTATACGTAGTAAAGCATCAAATCAAGAAAAAATTAAATATAATCGGGTTGTGATGGTATTTTATTTTTAGTTGTTTGGTATAGAATCTTTTTAGTTTTTGTATAGAAAAGTGGAGCTTTTATAAAAAATAAATAAATTGAGACTCTACTTAACTTTTACTAATCTAGGAAAGTGTCAAATGGGCTAGGGACATCCAACAGTTGCTGCTAATCACCAAAACAGAAAACACTTATATCATAAGCTTAAAATTGTTCAACTTGTTATGCCCCCTTCGTATTAACAGTTAGTATGATTTGATGGGATCTTGTTATAAACCCAAATCGAAATGCCTAGATTTCTGTTTCAGATGCCAGATGAAGAGGAGAAAACATGCCTAGAGGGGTCGTTTTTCTTTTAAGAATGGGAGAGGAAAATGGATTTTACTGCATATATAAATATTACATATGCAAATATTATCTATCGGAATTACATTATCATGTTTGTCAAAATCACTATTTTCGTCCGAGGAAATGAGTACAGCCAACTGTTTTAGATATGTTTGAGCTTAAATTTTGGACATGTTCCACACATTTCTGGAAGTCCATCAAGATATAAGATATAAAATTAAACATCTTGATACTTATCTTTAATATGAGAATATTGAATGCTTCAAATCATGAATTGGGGGCTGGCCCACAAAATTTCAGAACATCATAAAATTCAAACTGAAGCCATCCACATTAGATTTCCCAATACTAAAGAGAAAGGATTGTTAATAAAACAAGTCAGCCCAAGTTTGATTTCCCATTATTGTTGTTTTTATTTATTGAATGATATTGAAGGGCTAGGATATTGTTTCAGCAACGAAATCTTTTCGGCTATTCCCAAACACACTAATAATGACCATAGATCACTGTAGACGTATAGGCCAACTTCGCTTGGATATTCAAGAGTGATTGCCATTCACAAGTGTATCAATGGAAATTAGCCAAGATGCCTTCATTTGGCCAATATATCAGCTGATTCGGTCGACGCACGCCTCCTTACCTGCAGCCCAGTATTTTATGTATCTAGAGGTCCTAACTAGTGGAAACGTTCTCCTACAAGCTGACTGTGTACAAGCTACATGCAGTCCAATTCTTGGAGCTATTTGGATGAAAGTTTATCAATGGGACAAAAGCAGATGAAAAGGTATTGTCAGAGATAAGGCGGGTCTAAAAATTAGTCCAATTAGATTATCTTAGTTCTTTATTTATCAGCCTTAAATTTTAAAGGCATCTTAACATTAATTTTTTTGATATTCAATCAAACGGTGAGTGAAGGCTCAATGAGTGTAAAAGTGGGCTTAATATTAGATCATGAGATGAAAAGAGTATTAAAGGGGTTTCAATGATATAAGATGGATTCAAGTGGGCGTGCACTGCATGGGTGGCAGCTCATAGGAGAATAATTTTCCCTAACCAGCCTATCAAAGAGCACCAGAATTAATAGCTTATACAGTTTCACCACCCTCACCTCCTAGGTGAGATGGAGACCCGGATGATCATGATATAAAGCCTTTTAACAATCTATAAACCATTTACCAAAACAAAATCTATAAACCTATAATTTTGGGTTGTTTTCTACAGAAAAGCTTGGTGAAAGGACTTTTGGCACGTTTAGCACAAGAAATTCAAATGAAAACCCAAATCAAAGATCTAAATGCAGAAATATAGCAGCTATGCAATCATTACTCTCGGACCCTCAAGTTAATGGTTTTCTATATGCTTCATTTAAAACAAAAAAAAAAAAAAAGGAAACATTTCAATAAAGCGACCAATCTCATTGGGATGAATGTGAAAAAAAAGAAAGAAAGTAAATATGGTGTAATTGAGGCAGTGGATAGATCATAGGGGGCATGTATGTGAACTCCCTGATTCAGGCTTCTCGTGCGTGAAGGGATGTGAACTTCACCGTGAGGTCCAATTATTAAAAATCTAAATCATTCAAAATAATCTTCATACGCTTTTCACTGGCCTCCTGAAATTTTACTCTAACAAAAGTTGGTACCAGGAAATGATTTAAAAGAGTGGATGACACACGCACGGGGATAAGATCTAATAGCGTGAGTGACACAAGCAGAGGGCCAATATTCTCTGCTACAATTTTTCTCGTCGGTTTCCGTAGGAGTTGTTTTCTCATCCGCCGACACAAACGAGCGCGCCGCATTTATTTAATATCAAGACCGTTGAATCCAAAGCAATGGCCAAGATCTATTGAAGAAAAATTGGATCCAGACAGATGATTAGGAAGTAGTTTCCTTCCTCAACCGCCCACACAAGCGAGCAGACCGTTGGATCCAAAGCAGTGGCCAAGAAGCCACATTTTGGTAATAAAATCTAGAAAGTAAGGCGACCCATGGTAAGGCTCAAATAGTATGGTAAGGCGACCCAAGATTTGTTGAACATAGACCATTTGCTCACACTTCCTAGCTAGCTATTAAAATTATAAAAGAAGAAGAAAAAAAATTGCCAAGTGGAACACCTGATTGGATTTGGATGTTAAATTGCAGAGATGGACATAGCAGAGGAAATAGAAGCAGTTACCTTGCCCAATCTAAATCTGAACGGATATGAAGTCTTCTTCCCTGCCATTTTAGCTTACGTTCAGTTGGTGCAGCAAGATTTCAATTCATGCACAATCTCTCTCTATTTTACCATCTCCCTTGTCTCGTTCACTGCCTATATGCCTTTTCCTTCTTCTAAGCTCTACAAAATCTCCCTTTTCTTTCTCATTCTCGCGTGTGCTTCGCACATTTCTTCGTCTCTCCCAAACATGCTCATCTGGCTGCCCTATCGCTCCTGCATTAACCCTTTATTTCATGTGCTTCCTCACCCATTTCAACTACAGATCCTTCAGTTTTACCAAGTCCTTGAAGATAAGGTCTTACAAAGGGCCTTCCAAGCCATCCAACGGTTCATGACCGTTGATGCCGGACCAGGTGCATCCGCGGCGTCATCATCACAAGCCAACTTCAGCTTGGAGGAGGGCAATGTACGCATTGAAGGTGAATTAGGATTATGAGGGGACTTGATGTATGATCTGAGGTTAGTTCAGTTATTGTTCATGCCACTGTGCTTCCCGAGTACACTCGAGGGGAACATGAAAGCAGATCTCATCTGAGTCAAATAGTTGGCTAAAATTGCTGTATATAGTGAAGAAATAACAAAAAGAAGTTGAATCAGATGGGTTCATAGTCTCTCTCTAGGTCACTAAAAAAACAAAAAGAAGTTGAGTCACATGTTTAAATCTAAGATTAAGTTGTTCTAGCAATGCAATGTTTGCTGTGTATACAAACTCATTAGTTGGGTCTAGGACTGTAAAAATTAACCGTGAAAACTGAACCGCCCGGACGAACTAACCGTTTGGTCGGTTTATAGATTTTTTTAAAAACAAAACCGACCGAACGGTTTTTATAAGTTTTTTTTTTTTCAACGGTCGGTTTTCATAATTACATAGAAACCGTTCGGTTAAAACCGAACCGACCGAACAAAGTCTTTTATCAAAACATCACTTGAGGCCATGATAGTTGAATAGTGTGGTTGGCTGGTACATGACGAAATAACAACATAAATTATTAATTTGTAGAACTAAAAACAGACCGTGATTTGTGTACATACTTGTATGATTACATTGAGCACACCATTTTTTTATGTTTCTAAAGTGACATTATTGTTTCCTTGTGGATTGCTTGTAACTGTAGGAATTTTGATCATTCAAGCCAGCTCTCACAGAATCTTTGAGGCTAGCCTTGTATCCATTAGTAGGGCCCATCTCTACATTGTAAACTACTCATAAATCTTACTGTCGACTTCAATTTGGGTGAAATTTTTCTCTCTTTCCTGAACACCCCCCAACCCAAAAAAAAAAAAAAACAATTAACCGAAGACCGACCAAAACCGATCGAACCGAAATGTCGGTTTCCAATGTCCAGTATATGTACTTTAGTCGGTTTCGGTTATCGCAAAATTGTAAAACCGAAAGTTTCGGCCCGGGTATCATATGTCGTTAAACCAACCGAAAACCAACCGCTTACAGCCCTAGTTGGGTCCTTGTGGAGGGCGCCTACCAGTGTATGGTGATAGAGGCTATGATCAACATCTAAACCACCTGATCAATGACTGATAAGTTTTTATCATCGAAATGAGTACATAGTCGATCATGTTAGATTATATGTCCTCAGTCCAGTGGATGATGTAAATAACTTTATTTGTTATCTTAATTGATACATAATTTCATTCTTTTATTCGTGAGATGAATGAGATTCTTTTACTAATGGTTCACATAATTGATACAAAATGACATGGTTGCTCATGAGATGAATAGAAGCCCTTAATGAAGTATATTAAACGTGATCCATGTGTGCGGATGGGATTCGCATGCATGAGACATAGGTCACAACTCTTATACTTGAAGCGTTTCACAACTAGTAATAAGACTGGACATCTCATCTAAAAATGATATAACACTACAATTACTATGAGATAGTATATGTTTGTCTCGAACATCAGAGTGGAAGACTCAGATTGTTGTACTAGTACATTGGATGTACTTAATGACCATGAGTGGCACCTTATACAAAATATTATCTTTAATTAAGGAATGCTCTCATAATTTCCAAGCTATAGGCTCTCAATCCTGAGGGAGTATTGTAAGTCCGTGATTCTTACCCTAGAGGGGGGGTGAATAGAGTGAGCTACTAATTAGTGACCAATTATAACAAATTTTAAACTTCTTTAAAACAACTAGTCACATGTGATGATTATAGAATTAAATACGAAAGCTTAAATAAACAATCACCACAAAGCAATCATCATAACATAATCATTTATAGTGGTTCGGCCTCAATGCCTACATCCACTACCGACTTGTGTTCCTACACCCCACCGGATTTCCACTATGTATGCTTTTCAATAGGCTAAGCAATAACCTTTACATTATACTTTCCAAGGCTAAGCAATAACCTTTACACTATGCTTTTCAAGGCTAAGCAATAACCTTTACAACCATAGGGTTGGTTCTCTCTCTTAGTAGTGTCTAAAATAAACTTGATGGAGATACATTTTAGCTCAATACAATGCCTCTAAATAGGCGGATATAAAAGTGAAAATCTAATTCACACACACACACTATGAATGCAAAGATGAATGCACAATGTGTATGTATGCCACTACAAGAAAATGCAGATTCAGTGACAACTATTCAGTGAGGGAGGTATATATTGTCACTGATGAGTTACTTTCAGTGACAAGAAATTTTTATTGTCACATATAAATAGTCGTCACGTCTTACTAGTGACAAGAAAATATATTGTCACAAAATTAGACTTTTCAGTGTCGAGATGTTTTTTGGTCGTCACTGAATTTGTCACTATGTTTTTCCCGCAACATACACTTGGCGCCCATTTTTTCTTTTCCCTTCCTAGGTCTTTTTTTTCCCTCCTTTTGCCCTCCCGCGCGCTAAGTTCCCCCTTTTCCCTATCCCTCACTCATTTCTTTCTCCCTCCTCTCCTCTCATCTCATCTCCATCGGCGTCATCGAGCTCATCTCCAGAACCCATCTACGCTCGCCCCTCCCCTGCCTCCCGTTCCCTTGCCTGCGCAGCTCCCTCTCTCCCTCGGTTCTCTCTCTCTCTCTCTCTCTCTCTCTCTCTCTCTCTCTCTCTCTCCCCCTCTCTTCTCTTCTTCCTCCCCTTTTCCTCTCCCTCTCCCTGCTTCCTCTATTCCGCCCTGCGCCCACCTCTCGCCCCTGCCTCCCCTTGCCTGCGCAGCTCCCTCTCTCCCTCGGTTCTCTCTCTCTCTCCCCCTCTCTTCTCTTCTTCCTCCCCTTTTCCTCTCCCTCTCCCTTGCTTCCTCTATTCCGCCCTGCGCCCACCTGCACACCACTCCCTCTCTCTTCCTCTCTTCTCTTCTCTTCTTCCTCCCCGGTTCCTCTCCTCTCCTCTGCCCTGCGCACCCGCCTTTTCCTCCTCCTCCTCTTCTTTCTTCCTTATCCTTCTCCCTTATCTCTCTTTCCCCTTTCTCATTCCACGCTCTCAGCAGCCCCCTCTCTCTTTTCCCTCTCCCTTCTCCACTCATTCATCTCATCTCCCATCTGATTTTCGTTCCTCCCCCTCTTTGCCCAGTGGACCACCGAGCACCATCACCACCACTATTCCAGTGGGCCATCGATCAAGTGGGCCCCACGATCTTCATCATCCCTAATTTCAAGCTTCACTGTTTGGTAAGCTTCTTCCATTAGATTTATGGAAAATAAATGGGATGAATTGTGATGATGGAGATGATGTGTATAAACAAATGGTTTTGATTTATGGAAAATAAATTTAAGCTTCTTTGTTTTTCTTCATTTCTCCTCAACTCTGTGAACTTTATAACTTGTTTTTCCATTTCTGATGCATATGTTTGGGATTTTCTGCAGAGCAAGAGCAACCCACTTGGAGTGAAGATGATGAAGCGCACTCCAGCTGTTCCCTATTGGGCTTATTCTGGTGGAAGGAAGAACAGTGTTTGAAAGTTGAAAAATTGTTTAAGGTCCTGAGAAGCAGGCAGTGTAAGGTGCCAAGGAGGTGCCAAGGGGTGAAATAGCACATCCTCACCCCATCTCAGGTCTCTGGATGATTATTTATGACTTGATGATTGTACATAGTATCTTTATATTTTCATGTCATATGGACCAATCTAAATTGCCTTATCTGGATTTACCTTCATTTGCTTTTGTAATCTGCAATGTGGAAGAACAATGCTTGTCCTAATGCTCCACAAATCGGATAAGCATCAATTAATCTGAATTAGTCTTGGAATGAATCCCAGAATGCTGGAATTTGCGACATGTGAAACTGAGTTGAATCCTTTGGCACAAACCTTATTTTATATTCTCTTCCCTTTTGATATCATAAACCCCAAGTTTATTTGCAATGTTACAATGAATTGTATTGGGCCTACTTACTGTTTGCCAAGATCAACTTGAGAATCAAAGTTCATAAATGTATGCCAAAGGCTTTTAAAAGTTTTAGCTTATAAAAACATTTATGATTGATAAAAGAATGCTAATCACATGTTAAAAACAACTTATAAAAGATATACCTATTTATTCCAAACAAGTTGTGAAATTCAAAGAACAAAACATGTGATGCATAAGGATTTCAATCAAATTAAAAATGAAGCTCAATATATGTATGCAAAAAGCATTTTGAAAGTGTAAAACACAAAAATAGATTTGATTGAAATTAAGGGTCAAATCACATGTAATTAAAAATACAACTTGAAAATGATATACCAATCAATGCTTAAACAAGTTGTGAAACTTTAAAACAAAATACATGTGATTTGTGAAATTGTTGAATCCAAAACATAAGATAAATTTGAAAGAGATTTTCTTATAATGAAAAACAACAACCAAAGATTCAACCAAGTATAGGAATCATATTACATATAATTTCAAAGATATTTCCAAAACATGATTGACTTATATATACCAATTTAAGTACTACTTGGTTTGAATCAAGGTGATGCATCGAAAATAATAAATCAATTCAAAACATATAAATGTTAAGACACAACAAATCATAGTTTAACATGCTAGAAAAGATTTACCAAAAATAAAAGCAAAGCACGAAAAAACATATGATTAGGAAAAACAAGCTTACTTAGAGATTTAACTTCATTAATCCAATTAAGCTTTAACTTTCCTAATGACCCTTAGCCTTCCTTAGCTCATTCCCCTTGATATGGCCTCAAAGCACCTCAAAAATAGCCTCTTGAACTATCAAATTTGGCCTTGGAATGAACTTGCTTTTATAGAAAATTTGTCCCAATTGCTACCTGTCAGTTAACCGACATACAGGGTTCGGTTAACCGACACCCCAACGGTCACAAGCCAACGGTCATAATTTTTAAACTGTGCAGTTGTGGGTTAACCGACAGGTGACCAATAAGCTGACCAACAGGGCAAATTGATTCAGAAAACAGCTCTCTGGAATTCTAACCGAAAGGCTTTCGGTCAGCTTCTGAACCATAGTCGGTTAGCCGACACCAGACCGACATGCTAACCAACAGAGTAGCTAAAATCCCAACTTTTGCACATTTCAAAGTTTTTTCAAGAGGTGATTTTTTGGGCCATTAAACCAAGCATGGAAACATGATTTAAATCAATCTAAGTGTTTTAAAGTCATGAGGCATAAAAAATCAAATATGATTTGAAACATTAAAACCAATGGCTAGCTTGATTTATATAAATTATTTTCAAATTTAAATGCATCCAAGTTTAAAACCAGAACATGCATGAACTAAAAGATTTACAAAATTTTAAAGCAATGCATGAGTAAATCAAGATTTCAAGGTATTTCAAAAACAATGCATGTGTGAAAATTCGAATGATGCTAAAATGATAATGCATCCATCAAATTGCAATATACAAAATCACTAACAAGTGATAGACTCAAATTTCTGCTACGCATTTACTTTAACTTACCAATGAATGAGGCCAATTGTAGGTCAACACCTCGGTATATTAGCTAAATGGGGTGGTAGAATTGTAGGAACATATATTCTCAAGATTGAATCTGTCCTCATTAAGAGAAATATCCCCTTGTGCTGATTAATGAGATTTATCATCGGTAAGTACACACCCATTCTGATTAAGAGAACTAGATCTATAGGACTATTTAAGTCCAAGAAGGGCTGGACATCCAGAGTATGTCTTGGACTTCCAATGTGCTCTTCTCCCACCCTCTGGTTTCTTTACTTGAGTGCTTTGAGGAGTTCTTCTTAATTGCAATTTCACCATTTTCTTTGAAGAAAATTTATGCGATTTGGTCATAGTGTGGAAGACGGCGAGTCTGAGAGATCGTATTTGCGAAAGAGTTTTGCAGAGATAAAGTTCAAAGTCTCGATTTGAGCACAACAGTGCTCCTCAGGTATAGATCTGCACTAGTTATATATGTAGATCTATTTAATTGTTATGTATGTTTACACATGTCTTCTTGACAAAGATCTAGGATCTTAATACATTAAGATTAGGGTTTGAGATCTTGGGATTGGTTCCATGGCCTTTTGGGTGTTTGATCCCTACGTTAAGCAGATCAAATTTTTTGAAATCCCGTCTGGAAGGCCCACCTACTTCCAACAGATCCAATTGTCCAATCCATTTGGATGGGTGTCAAACTTAGCATCGGTAACCATAAGGGGCCCTTGTTCTATGGTCTACTCGAATGAATCATAAGGTGGTCCACTAGGTGCGGTGCTCGAAGAAGATCTTCCCCACTACTTTAAGGGCACATTTGTGTGCAAAATGTTTTTTTTTTTTTAAGGAAAGTAGAAACTGCCACATCAGCCAAATTTCTAGTAAATGGATATCATGAAAAAGTGTTTCCGTAGTTGCTGAAAATTTCTATTTGGTGTGAGAAAAAACTTTTTTGACGAAATGATGATTTTTATCTTTGGTGCAATACATTCCATATCAACTAGTAAGGGCCAATGTCTTTTGTTTGGTGCGACAATTTTCCACAATTTTAAAAAATCATTCAAATAAATCAATTTCTCACAACGGTGTTTCTTCACTGATAACTTCTTCTTTTTTCTCAAAATGAAGGAAATATATTAAGGAAGCAGATGTGCTAAGAACAGAGGGAAATGCTTGACTTTGACAAATTATAATTGGAGTCATTGAACTTTAGTGAAAGTGAGAAACCTGAGTCACCAGCCTTTTGCACTCACAAATCAAACCACCAACAAAATACTTGTTACAACTTTTACATGAACTTTCAAACGGTACTTGAACTCGTGTTTATAGTAGAGGTTACCATTATTATATAAGAAGCTCGAAGAATTTTATTTAGAGATTGAGGTTCAATTCGATAATTGATTGCTTGATTTTTTATTTTACTTTTGATGCAATTTTGAGTTTATCTTCTCTCAAATAAGTAGGGGTGCTCATGGACAGGGTCTAGGATTGTCAATCTGGCTCAGAGACAAGGGCGGCGGCCAGGCCCTCAAAAGGCCTTTAAAATGAGCGTTTTCATTTCAAAGGAAAAACCCTAAGGCCGAGCTTGGACGGTTTTTCACAAGCCCTGAAATTAAAGGGCAGGGCCTAAACAATACTAGCCGGCCCTACCCTAACCATGGCCCTCTTAATTTTATTTATTTTATATTTAATATTTATACATGGGGGGGCAGCTCTGCTAAGCTCAAGCTTAGGATAAAGTAAGCTCAAGTGTGTGGTGGGGCCCACTTGGGGACCCGCATGGGGATGGAGATGGGGGGACTTCAAGGACTCCCTGGGATCCTCCTCTCTACAAAATAATCAACCTCAATTGTGATTTCTATCATCTCCATATGGGCCCAAAAGTTTAATGGTCAATAGTCCATTCAGATTGATACATAGTCGATCCAACGGTCTAGTAAATTCGGATTTGATTGAAAGTTTGTGGACATGTGCAATTTAGGGAGGTCATGTATTTGGTTCATTTGAATGGACCAAAGGTGAGCCCCACAAGCATGGGCTTACAAAATTTTCTCCTAAGCTCAAATCCGAATTTACTGGACCGTTGGATCGACTATGCATCGATCCAAATGGACTATTGACCATTTATATTTATATATATAAATATATACTAAAATACCCTTACAACAGTCACTTATCAACAATAAAATGGGGATCTGAATGCAATTTCATACCCACCTACCCATTTCAAAATCCCCTAAATATTCGTACACACATATTTGGTTCATTTCATCTATATTTAATTATTTAAGTAATGTATTGTACTTAATGAATAAGCAATTAGTGTTGCACGGTTGTTTCTAATCCTTTTCTTCTAGTTTTATTGCTTCCTTTTGAGCGTTTTATATTATTTTAATATATTTTTGTTAGTGCCGGGAGGTGGGGGGGGGGGGGGGCGGGGGGGGACTTTTTTCTCTATAGAGTTACTTGAATGCCAACCAATTCATTAAGGTATTTTGTATGTATATGGAACTTCAAGGATATGTAGTGATCCAAATATTTATTAATTATAAAATTATAACTCACTTTAAAAGTCTAAACTAATGGTATTTTTTAAGTAAATTTATTTTTGTGACTGAAATCCAATAATGCTTAATAGTTGAATCGGTGTTAAATTGAAAATAATGTCAATTGATAAAAGTTATGTAAATGTAAATAATTTGAAGTTTTCAAAGATAAGATTCAACTAGAATGATCTCATACGTGAATTTTTTTGTGAAAGGTGTGAAATAGATGAGACCTTTTAACTGTTTTCCTTCTTTGACAAAAGTGATAAAATCGTATGTTTAGAACCCAAGTCACTAAAGCATGTACGACTTTGTCCGATAAAAGAAAGTTTTTAGAGACAACTTGTATTCTCAATGTCCTGATGGTGCCTTCTCCATTGAGGTTAGATAAGAAATGCTCAGTCGACTCTCCATTCTTGGTAATAGTATAAGAATATAAAAAAATAATGACTTTCGTGTTTTGAGGCCCTTAGCTCTACTAGTCTGCTCTGACTTGAACGTGGCCCTCCGGGGGGGTACTCCTATCATTAAGAATACACTTTTTTCTCTATAGAGTTACTTGAAATGCCAACCAATTCATTAAGGTAGTTTGCATGTATATGGAACTTCAAGGATATGTAGTGATCTAAATATTTATTAATTATAAAATTATAACTCACTTTAAAAGTCTAAACTAATGGTATTTTTTAAGTAAATTTATTTTTGTGACTGGAATCCAATAATGCTTAATAGTTGAATCGGTGTTAAATTAAAAATAATGTCAATTGATAAAAAGTTATGTAAATGTAAATAGTTTGAAGTTTACGTGAATTTTTTTTGTGAAAGGTGTGAAATAGATAAGACCTTTTAACTGTTTTCCTTCTTTGACAAAAGTGATAAAATCGTATGTTTAGAACCCAAGTCACTAAAGCATATACGACTTTGTTCGATAAAAGAAAGTTTTTAGAGACAACTTATATTCTCAATGTCTTGATGGTGCCTTCTCAATTGAGGTTAGATAAGATAATGCTCGGTCGACATTCCATTCTTGGTAATAGTATAAGAATATAAAAAATAATGACTTTCGTGTTTTGAGACCCTTAGCTTTGCTCTGACCCGAACTTGGCCCTCGAGGGTAAGGTAAGGGCCTAGGTACTGCAATGTATACCCTTCAAGAAGCCCGCCCTACATATATTGAGGGAAGGGTTAGGTCCACCTAGGGCTTGATCTGGCCCGGCAACCCTAACCAGGTCAGCCCAAGCCCGAATTGGGTCCAGCTCACTTTGGGCGCGGTTGCACCTAAAATATGAGCCCATTTAATACATGGACCGGACTTGGATTCAATGGTGGAGAGCCTAAAGCCCCGCCCGGCCTAAGCTAGACACTCAATTTAAATAAAAGAGATTTTTTCTATAGGAATGAGGACTTGAACACAGGCACTATCACACACAAATAGATCACAACCAAGGATACCTAATCTATACAGATCAAAGAGTACCTATACCTTTAACAAGGATACTTAGGTAATGTTTGGATCGTCTTAAGTTTGGGTCTTAATGTCTTCTGTCTTAAGTGCTAAGACAAAAAAATAAATAAGATCGTTTGGTGCGCTATAACAATATGTCTTAAGCGCTGAGACGACTTGTTATTTAAGACGAGATTTATCTTAATTCTAGGAGCTCGAAAACCAGCTCCTGGAATTAAGACCCCAACATCTTAAGTGGTAAGACAGTTCAGAACTTTTAAAATTTCCGTAATAACCCTCACCAATATCAACGATTGCAGCCCTCGAATAATTATAATCATAAAATAAAAAAATAATTATAAAACAAAATTTAATTAAACATATAATAAAAATAAATTTAATACAAACACTTTATCATAATATAATATACATATAACATTTAAAAAAAATAAATGATTAAAAACATAATACTAACACTTATTAATTAACAAATTAAATAAGTAATATTATATCTATAAAAAATAAAATGAACATATAACAAAAATAATATAATATTCAACGACTATTAATTGAAAAAAATTCATATATAATTTAATAAATATATATAAATAAATAATAATATATTAACACAACTACAACTATGTAACAATTAATAAATTAAGATATATATATATAAATGAAAATAAAAATAAAAATACAATTAAAAAATATATAATAATAAATAATAAATAATATATATAATATATATAATAAAATTAAATATTATGATAAAAACAATCATAACACAACTATAAATAATAAAATAAAAAACAAAACACAAAATAAACAAAAAACCATTAAATTAAATAAAAATAAAAATTAATATGATAAAAAAATTAAATAAGAATAATTAATATAAAACATTAATAACATATTATTTATTGAAAATAAATAATAATATAATAATTTAAAACATAATAAAACTAATACAAATAATAAAATTAATACACATAATTATAAAAAATAATAAAAAAACATAAAATTACAATTAATATAAAATAATAATCATATAAAAACATCAAAAAATAAATATAATAAAATTAATTATAAAATATATAATTATATTAAAAATAATATTATAAACAATATATAATAAAATATTAAATAAATAAAAAAACATAAAAAATATATGATAATTATATTTTATAACAAAAATTATAGAGTGTACTGTGCATTGTCCGAGTTTAAAAATAAACAAATTTGGATTGTCACTTATGTTTTTCAGGCTTGAAACCCATTTTTTAAAAAATAACAGAAATTACACTTAACTTAAGACTGGATAAGATGCATTATCAAACAGTCTTATTCAATTCAGATCTCATAACGTTCGGGTGTTGCCATGCCCCAACGATCTTATTACAGAACAACTAATCAAATCTTAAACTCGCAGCTCTAATAAGATCTTAAACTCACAGATCTTTTTCAGACAAATAAGACGGTAAAAAAAATAAGACGATCCAAATAGGCCCTTAATCAATAATCTTCCTAAATCATCTCATTCCCACACGTTCCCTAAACTTATATTCTAATCCCTTTCTATGTTATCTAATAAATTGCAAGCTTTCCATTTAAACTAACTAGCATTTCAGAGTGAGAGTCTCTGCTGATTCGGACTCTGAATCCTTTTCCTTTTTTTTCTATAAAATCTCTCTCTACCATCTTCTTTTGATTCAAGTAAAAATCTGTTTCCATTGTAGGGGCCCTTGAAGGCATAAACCTTGGAAATTAATGGTTGGATCATCTATTCTGCCATTGATGATAAAGATTTATTAAAAATATATTTAAAATAGATATACATATGGGACCCACTATTTTATTTAGACTTTGAAATTAGATATATTGTGGATGAGATTACATATGAGACCCACCCATTTTGATCATTGTATTCCTTTTCTATGTTCCGAATGGAATTATACATGCGACCAGTTATATGAAACATTTGATGCATTTTTTTAAATTTTAGATAAGGTTACACATAGGACTCACTGATTTGAAAATTTCTCTTGAGATGTATTTTTAATATCTTGGATGGAAATATACATATGGGATCCACCTATATTTGAATTTGTCACTGGATATATTTTTGTTCTTTAATTTGGATGAGGTTAATTACATGGAGACCCACCCATTTAGAAATTTTTCATTGGTTAAACTTATGAAGGAACCCATTTTGTGAAAAGTTGTAGTGGAAAATCCTAGCCCTTAGAGTTTGTGTCAACTGAAGAGGTCGAGTGGTGAGATGCCTGTAAAGGGATTGAAACAATCATAAGTTTTTCCCTTAAACAAAATGAAATGGGGCCACCAAACGTTTGGTAGAGCTTTTCATGTGCATTTGTGCAACAAGAGAAAGTCACAATAGAGAGGACAATGGTTCTGATTTCTCACCAACTCCATTGTTTTGTTATTTGATGTACAATACATTTTTCTTGCGAAAAAATTTAGAAAAATGAATTGGTTTTCCTCAATAAAATAAAATCTGATTCTATGTGGGAAGGTACTAGGAGTACTGGATTGGATTTGGGGAAGAGAGAAAGAAGGAATAAAGAAGAAGATGAGGAGTTTATGTCTGCTCAGGGTCGACAGCAACCCTCATTGGTTATAGTGAGGGTCCGCCCTTAACATAAAAAGTAAAGATCATAGCGACCATTAAAAAAAAAAAGATAAAAAACATTTATTTTTCTGAACAGATTTTTTGTTTTGGTACTACTTTGGCTAAAATTCCATATTTAGTTCACTCGTCACGGAAAGTGATTTTTTCTGATAAAATTCCCCAAAACAAATATATCAGTATCTTACTAGTGTCACGCTCTCGTTAAAGTAATCATAACACTGCTTGTCGGGAACTATGTCCATATTAGGAAATAGTTGACGGCAATTCTACCCATCTTTTAGCCTACTTGCAGTTTACCGAGACACTTCCGGATAATCCACCTGACAAGCCATCTCATGAACCCAACTACAACTCATACAAACAAGAAGAAGTCAAAGATACATCCACCATCCAATAAAGAGATAATCTCAACAATACCAAGCATTGAGGAGAAATAATCACATCTGAAATCTATCACATTGTAACAAACATACTGTAAAAGTCTTATACATAGTCAATGCTCTCTCAGTGAATATAAAAGCGAATACATTTCAACTTCTCTGTTTTTAAAATCTCTTTATTGTATCAGAGCACTTTTGACTCACGTCCATAATCATGTCTTCTTCTACTTCTTCAACTAATGTATCTTCCAACTCATCCTCTCCTACTTTTCCTTCCAATCATCAACCTTCTGTCAAATTATCCAAAGAAAATTATCTCTCTTGGAAAACTGCTATTCTGCCCTATCTTCGGGGTCATCGTTTTCTTGGCTACGTTGAAGGTCACATTACTGCACCAACCCAAGCCATTCCCACCTCCACCTCTGATCCTACACCTACACCAAATCCTGCCTATGATCAATGGCTTGAACAAGATCAAATCATTCTCAATATCCTCATCTCTGCTCTCTCTGAATCACTTATTCCTCATGTTGTTGGTCTCGAAACATCTCGTGATCTCTGGGTCACTCTTGACAATATGTTCTCAGCTCAGTCTCAAGCCCATATCATCCAGCTCCGTCGACAATTAACCTCACTCAAGAAAGGTGGTCTCTCAATTCAAGATTACTTCCAAAAGGCAAAAACCTAGGCTGACAATCTCACTGCAATTGGGCAAACTGTTGAAGCTTCTGATGTTGTTGCTTATATTCTTGCTGGCCTACCCTTTGAGTATGACTCTCTTGCTGCTGCTGTCACCACTCGCATTGAAACTGTTACTCTTGATGCTCTTTATGGCTTCCTTTTGAGTCATGAATTACGGCTCGAACAACAGAATGCAACCACAACATCATCAAGGTGGTGGTGGTGGTGAAGGAAATGCAGCAGCAGCAGCTCGCTTTGATTCGCTAACAGCATCATTTCTCTGTTTCACCATTGCCCTCATTTCGCTCACATCCTCCAGTCCCGTTCCTCCTTCTAAAGGCCTTAAAATCTGCGTTTTCCATCTCATATTAGGAAGTGGTGTGCTCCTTTCTTCATCGGTCCCAAACATGCTGATGCTCCGCTGGCTTCCCTATTTCTCCTGCATCCGTCCCTTTTTTCATCTTCTCCCTCTCCCATTTCAACTCCCAATCCTCCATTCTTCCAAATCCATATGGGAAATCACTAAATGATATGTTGGCTCTCTCTTTGATATGCTCCCTGACAGGTTTCGACTCTGGATCCTGCAATCTTTCCAATCCGCCATCAGACAGTTGGTGACAGTTGATTCCAGTCAAGATGCTCAGCCATCCTCCCCAGTCCCACCTGTACAGACTAACATCAACTTGGAGATGGTGGAGCTCCTCCACAATGGTATTACAACAAATATTGCTTCGACCTTTTTGGCGCCATCATCCTCACAAAAAGCCCAATTGAACTTGAAGGGGGTTCACGTACACCCTTCAGAAGATATCACCTCCCTCTAAATCTCAGAAACAGAGAGAGAGAGAGCATTACTATGTCTAGATATACTTGTTGTTGTTCATACTGCCATTCCAAGCACCTCTGCTTGTCAAGTCACTACTGGAAGAACATGGTCAGTCAGTCATTCTGCGGCACAACCGATTTGTAACTGGTAAGTACATGTCATTTCGGGTAGTTCATATGTCCTTTAACAGAGACTTTATGTTCTACGGACCTTTCTTTCCCTTGCAGATTTGAAAGTTGGTTTATGTGACATTATATTAGAAAAAGTAGAGAGAGTTGTTTACTTTCATTTCTACTTTTTATTGCATTTAAGTGGTGTATGTTGTTCCTCTGTAAAAGTTAGTTAATGAATCCTATATTACTAAAAACTGTAATCTGACTGTACTCTTGTAATAAAAGTCTTATGTGACGACTTAAAAAGGTTTTAATCGGGAGGATGATATAATTAATAATTTGGGGGATGAGAAGATATCAATGAATGATGTAATGAGAGGATGATACATGTATTGTTCTTCTCTCTATGCAAATCTCCATATATATTGATCGGCTATTTACTGCATAAGTAAAACAATCGTATAAATTTGCACAAAGATACCAAAGAAGCAAAAATCTGTGATGGATTGAACTTGGAAACAGCTCGCATAATTAATTTCTGATGTTATCTCATGTCTGTTTATTCATCCGTATCTAAAACTTGATGGTTTCACTCACTCGATTGAAGAGTGGCAAAAGCAAGAATTGATAATTCATATGCTCAACCGCATGCATACGATACTAACCTGCAGTTCTTAAAAAGAAAACAAAATCCAAACTTCATCTTGCAAAACATTTTGGGAAATTGTGGGACACATTATCACATAACCTACAAACAGGTCTACAAGCTTTCTCTGTGAGTTTAATCATGTTCCATGCCAATGTTGTTGGCCATTTTCATTATCTTTACAAAACTTTGAAATCAATAAGATTACATTATTCTACACTTGTCCCACATTATTAGACACATCGACAACGAATTTGGACAAGGCATGAATTGCTTCCTGCAGCTCATCCATTCCCTTGGTTTGAGAAGTCTTCAGAAGCAAGGTTCCAATCCTCAAACTAAACACAGAAATTGAAACCTACTGTGTTACCAAATTTGATGTAAACCTGAACTCTGAAAAACCCTGATCGCCCTCTTTGAAATCCTGTAAAGAATAAAGGAAACAGGACAGGAGGCCTGTAAAGAATCATAAACGGAAAGGATTACAAATATATATATATCCAAATACTTAAAGCCATTTATATAGGATGGAAGGAAGAGAACCACAAAAAATTCTTGATCAAGAACCCTTTCAACCAGCAATATTCTCCTGTAAGACAGTGATATAGAGTAACTCAATAATTTTTTGTGTAAATTTTTTAATGAGATTACAGAGGATGTCCGAACAGTCCTTGTAATATGACTTCCACAGTTCCCTTCCACTAGATTGGCCCTTGTAATAAGTTAGAGCTCTTTCAGGATAAAAGAACTGTGGACTCTATAGATAATTTCCTACTTAAGAGTTTCTAATCCAGGATAGTCTTACAAACACAATTTATGAACATACTTATAAGGCCACTACACTACGATACATGCCAATCATGGAGGAAAGGTAGGTAGAAAGGCCTACATGCGTAGAGTTGGGTCAAACATGACTGAGGTTCCGAAACTATGACATTTTTTATCATTTAGGTAAAGACAATCTTGTGATGATTCATATCAATGGTGAATAACCATTGAGTGCATGTCTATCCAATTTTTTTCTCAGGTTTAGTGTTGGTGCAAGGCTTGAGTTGGTCATAGGTGGGCCCACATAAGAGTTCTTAACTTTTAAACTTGCGAGCATTTCTCACTAGAAATATGCACACACACACGCACACAAACAACACACACACAAAGCAATGATTTGTTGCGCATGTTTGCACCATAGGCACAAATTGGGCTGTCGGACCCACCTGGTTGCACGACAATCATGGGGGTTTGGGATGGATTGATCTTATCAACCCATAGAGCTATGCAAATGGTCAACCCCGTCACATTATCCTAACCCTTGATATTCTGCCCTCAAATTTTAATGGTTCCTAAGACATTGGCATTTTGTGTTTTCAATCCAACGATGAGCAACATTTCAGTGGGTGTCGAAATTATGGTGAGAGCCAATTCATGGGAAGAAGGCAGTAAGTGTAGTGAGTGCCAGGTGTTTGATGTCGTCAGTGGGCTAGGTGGAAACATTAGAGGTGTTCATTGTTCTCACCAAATTACATGATTGATGATACTACAACTCAATTGGAATTCTAGGTTTCAGGATACTCGCTCTCTTTGTTATACCTGGTTAACATCTCCTCCTTCCCTTATCAGATCCATACCTTGTGTGGATAATTATATGAAGAGAAGATCAATCTCCCTTTCGAATTTGAGTGTTCGATCTTCTACATTTTCTTTATCATGCTGTAAAATTTATCCTTGTTAGCATCATAGAATACACAAGACCTGCAGTTTTATGCTTGGCTAGTTAATCTTGCTTTGAGTGGATATGTCTGCAAATTAAAAGTACATTTCATTATAGATTGAGATTTTATTCAAGTGATTATTGTTTGTAACGAATCAATGTTGTGGTTGGTATAATATTTTGTTTTCTTGCATTTTGGCTGTTTTGGTGGTTTCTTCCAAATGACTGAAGCTTTAATTCATTTTGTCCACTTGTCAAATTTTGGAGGAGGATTTACAATATTAGTTTTTTCTTAGATGTTGTAGATATGTTGTGCTGAAAAAAGATGCAACCTGGACATTGAAGTACAATCTAAGTGATCAAAATGTGTTTTACATATGCATACTTTTTCTTCTTTTCTCAATAGTATCTTCATTTTTTTTTCATTTTATTCTCCCACTCCACTCGTGTACCTGAATTCTTTGTTAATCAGGGGTTTCATTTCTTGTAATGCATGTACTCATTAATAGAAAGATGATCCTCTTGTTACTCTCTTTATATATTTGTAACTTCTTAAAATTGTAAATTTGATCAACTAGCTTATCCATATTGAACTTCTTAAATTTCAGGCTTTCAACTTTTGGATAAGAGCATCAATGGAATAATAGGAGGAAGCTGCCTGCAAGGCCGTAAGACTGATACCAAAAAAAAAAGGTAAGACTGATACCAGAAAGACATCAACTTGATTTTTATCCACATGATCCAAACCCAGTGGAAAGCGGAAGAAGAAAGTGGAAAAATAAAAACAGAGATTCACTAAGTAGAACAGGTTCATGCCAATCCCATCATATTAATGTCTTTAATCATGTGTGTGTGTGGAGAGAGAGAGAGAGAGAGAGAGAGAGAGAGAGAGAGAGAGAGAGAGAGAGAGAGAGAGAGAGAGAGAGAGAGAGTAATGGAGTGCCAAATAAGTGGTTGCAATGGCTGTAAGGTGGTCAGAGATGCTATGCTGACCATGCTAGACATAGTTTTCTTCTTCTTCTTCCCTCTTTTTTTTTGTAGAATATACGGAGAGGATCTTGTTTTTAAAAAGAAATAGAGGAGAGATGTCTTGGGCTTTTGGGAGATAGCTTTATCCCTCACTTACCATAGCTTTATCCTTCATTCACCAATGGCTTTTTGAAAAAAAAAAAAAAACAGATTGCTACCACTAAGACAAGAAAAGCTTGTTTTGTAAATCAATCTGTGAGTGCCATTTTGACTGACCGCACCGCTGTATTACATGCCAGCCCGTACCTTTTATTGTAAACCTCTACTGGCGAAGAACCTCAAACGACTCCTTGTATAACCTCTTTTATCTCCCCTCCTCTTTCTCATTGCAACATTACATAATTGGTTGAGGAAAGAGTTAAATCAATACACATCCCTCGTGAACTTGACCCTTGGGCATGTCTTAACCATCTCACTACTTGAATGGTTGGCAAAGAAAAATAGCTTTTACTATTGAAGACTTGATTTCTTCTTGGAGACTATTGGTTCCTAAAGATTTCTTCTTGGAGACTATTGGTCCCTAAATGTGTTATTAGTATGTGCATCCTTTAATCCTTTCTTGATATATGGGTTTAGGATCATGAGGCTAGTCTAAATTGATATAGACTGAGCTTCTTCTTGGAGACTATTGGTTTCTAAATGTGGTATTAATATGTGCATCCTTTAATCCTTTCTTGTTATAGGGGTTTAGGATCACGAGTCTAGTCCTAAATTGACCCAGACTGAAGTTCAAAATTTCCTGGTTATACGACTTTGTGGTCAACTCAGATCTGACATCGATCGGACCAAACATCACCCCAGACTCAAAACACTTGGGTTGGGTCCGTCAGTTAATTTTTTAAACAAGCATCCATTGCCATCCTTGTGACTTGATGATATATGTTTACTATTATTTGCACCATTTGGTGGTTTTGTGTTTCTATTGTTATTGTAAAAGGTTGCCGGAGTGATTCATACTTGTAGAGTATTGTGAGAAGTTGCTTGCCCTTTATTAAGAAATTTTTTCTTCATATTTCCTATGATCATGTCACTTTTTTGTCTCATTATTCACTTGAATATCACAATGATGTGATTGGAAATGTTAAGTATAATTTGCCTTCTAGTTGTGAGCAGAATGAAATGTCAACCACCTTCCAACTGTGCTATGAGTCCTCTAAGAATTGTAGTTCCATTACAAGACTTTCTTAATCATTCCACAAATAGAAGTTGTTTCACGACAAACTTAATTTTATAGAGAAAAGCTACACATCCACCCTAACGTGTGTCAGCCAATCGATCTAAACTACTTCACTAACCATAATGTTCAAACTTGAAAACAAATGATGCAAGTGATACTATTCCCATTTAGACTAATTTTGATGGATGTGGCTAAAGTCAGAAGTTAGTACTTACCTTCATCTCTGTTTGTCGATGCCAACCTCTATACTTGACACCTAATAAGAGATTTGTTCCCATCCACGTAATTGAATTTCATCCACCTAATAAGAGAGACTCTACCTCACTTCTTTCTATCTGTAGGTGGGCCTACGATAGGAGTCCATAAATTTGTGTCCATTAACATACAGGGAAATTTACTATTTATTTTATTGTTATAATTAGATTCAATTAGGACTCTCATCCAGGAAGTTATTTGTGTAGTTTTATTGTTTAATTAGTGTCTGCCTTGAGTCGTAGATAGTTGGAAAGGGAATGTTACACCCCGTCCCGAGTTAATCAATATTAACTCTAATTAATTGAGGTTTATGCTAATTAACCATGTTTGATTGTGCTAATTATGGTTTATGACCAAATTGAACTAAATTAGTCTCAAATGATTGATTTGAGCTTAATGAAATGAGATTAAGGTAATTGAGTTGGTTTTCGACTCAAACAAGAAAAGACAAGAACTTTTCCATAAATACGGATTTTCGGGTATTTTGTCGAATACGGCGACTCTTGATAGCAACGCGTGTATCTCAAAGAGTACGTAAACTTTCATAATAGAGTTGAGTCCAATTGACTTAAAACGAATCAAATAAGCTTTCATTTGACTTAAATTGTAATTGAGGAAAATGAATGAGGGTTGAGTGGAAAATAACGTATTTTGTCGAATACGGTAACTCTTGATACCAACACGCGTATCTCAAAGAGTACGTTAAGTTTCATAATTGGCTTGATTGCATTTGACTTCGAATGGGTCAAATGAGTTTTCATTTGACTCAAAATGTAAATAGAGAATGAGAAGGAGGACTAGGGTGCAAAAGGAGGTTAATAAGGTTGGAGATGAACTCCAAATAAGTTCATTCACACATTTTCCAGCCCAAGTGTTTGAGAGCAAATCCTAGGCTCTTCTCCTTCTTTCTTTCTTCAATCTCTTCAAGAGTTGGAGCTTTGCAAGTGGTTTTTGAAGAAGAAGTGTAGTACTTCATCTTCTTCACCAAGATCTCTCATTTGTTTGGGAGTTAGAGTGGGAGAGGGAGCTCAAAGTTACTTTCCATAAAAGCTACAAGTAAGTAGTTATATATGTGTTTACAGAACTTTTAAGTTCTATTAAGTGATTGAAGTGGTTTCTATCATATATATATAGCTCATAGAAACTCTAGTTTGAATGGTTTCTTGATGTTAGGTTGTGAGAGGGTTTGGGTTGGGGATTTTGATCTCAAAATCAAGCTAAGCAAAAGGCCTTTTGTTAATTGATCTCCAAGCAAAGGCAAATATGCTCATTTCTAATGGTTTAAGATGCTAATGGAGTTGTTAGAGCTCAAGGAGCTCACATTCATAATTTCGCTTCAGAAATTCTGAAGCTCTGGACACAATTCGGTTAACCAAAGGGTGACCGAACTCATTGAGAGTTCTGAGTGGAGAATGTGAGCCTTCTAGTTTAGCAACCGAAGGTAATTGTACTACTGTTCGGTTAATCAACAGGTAGAGTTCGGTAAACCGAACAGGTAATAGGATGTACCTGTAGGTTCTCAGAAACTTAAGGTTTCTGGATTTCTGACCGAAGTTAACAATGGTCTAACCGAGCATGTTCAGTTAACCGAGGTGTTAACCGAGTTTAGAGTTAGAATTGACAGAAAATGGTGAGCTGCTGGAAAGCTGACCGTAGGTAACCAAGATGAATTCGGCTAACCGAGTGTCACTGTTCAGTTAACCGACAGGTAACCGAACTAGGAAAAAATGGAGATTGAAGTCTAATTTCCCTGTATAAAAGCCTATTGAATTAGAATGTTGTTTCCAAATATTCATACCTCCATACGTGTTAATTAAGGGGACTCTAATGTACAAATTACATAAATAAGATGATGTTCATCAAAAATAGCACTTGTATTAGATAACCAATGGTTACACCTGAATGGTTGGTTGGAACTGAGAAAGAAATGAGTAGAATTGTTCGTTATCTTCATTGTCTCATTGAATTGCATTCATATACTTGAGTCTAATGTGATTGTCGTTAATATTGTTCCTTTCAATTGGTTGAATTGAAATATTGAATTGAATTGACTCATGTGTCTGGCACTACATAGCGGTTCTGATTAAAGCTCATTATGGAGCTGAAAAGAATTAATGAATGAATTAATGAACTAATCCTACTGCAGTAGATGGACTGGGGCATTCTAGAGCTCCGTGATGATGCCAGTGATCTCTGATCCAGACACTGGTAGATCCCACATTATTGAATGAAAAGTTACTTAATGAAGAGTAAATATTGAATGAACATAATGTTATGAATAAATAATATTGACTAAATTCCGTTAAACGGATAAATGAATGCTTCCTTTTGGAAGAAATGAAATGAAATGCTATTGTAGTTGCCAACTAGTAATTGTCGTTACTTGAGTCTGAATGCACATGTTATTATCATTGCACTAATTGTCTAGAATTGGACATTGATTATAGAATTGTTTAATTGATAATTGAACGGATTTAGTATATGTATTAACAAGTACTATTTTATATATGTGTATACATTGCTGAACCGTCGTGTTGACTAGTGTTATTGATGACATTACAGGTCCAGTTGCCCGTGCCGGTCCTGCAGAGGTCGCGCCGCCAGCGGAGGAGGCCGCTCAGATTCCTCCAAAAGGATTGATAGAGAGGACTTGACGAGATATCACTGATTTGATATTCGAGTGTGAGAACATTGATAGAAACTTTTTGAATGAAATTGTTTTGAAATACCTTTTGGTATAGTTATTTGAGGAACTTTAGTACTGGTTGAATGTCCAGTAGTTGACGTAAACAGTAAGTGTAAATGTGTATATAGAAATTTACTTTTGGTAAAGGACTCGTACAATTAAAATTGATATCAATGAATGTATTTTCCGTAAAGATATACATTTGACAGGTATAAAAGTATGCTTATCCCTTATGGATTTCATTTTAATTTCGGTTAATTCGGAGTTACGGGAGTAAGTATGGGTTGCGACTCAGAGTTTGTCCGGATTAATCAGATCTCGGGCTTCGGTCGTGATAGGAATTGAGATGAGTCGCCATGTTTCAGCAAAATACTATAGAAAACAGTCAAAAAACATTTGATGGATGAGAGAGGAGAGTTCTTGGAATAATAAATTTGATAATTTTATTTCTGCAACTTCAGTTCTTTGTAGAGGTTGGAAACAATCTTGAATTGGATTGATGTGACTTGTGAGACAAATACTGGGCATGAATCCCATTGGTTGGGGAACCGGATCTCCTGTTTGGACCAGACAGGGATGACACGCAAGGGGGCGGATGAGGTGTTTCTCTTTCATCTGCCCCCTTATGTGTCGCCCCCTGTTTGGTCCAAACAGGAATCCGTTTCGGTTGGTTGGGATTTTTTCTCATGTTTCTTTGTGCTGAGTTTATGCTTAAACTTACTAACAGTATGATAGCAGGGACAAACATATTGAGATATGAAGTGTATTTCGAGACTTCGATTTGTCATGTTAATGCTGATACCAAATCAGTACAAAGGTGGAGTGATCTTTCCATGTACAACTATCCAGGAAAGGTAAGCCTCGTACCTGGAAGTTATCTTCCTTTTGTTGAGCTGCAGAGCATTACTCTGTAATGGGGAATGTTAATGTTGGAAAAATCATTCCGTGGAAATTGTAGATAAATTAAAATTAAAAAATAAATAATTTGAGGAAAGAAATAACCGAACAATTGGCAGCTGAATCACGTCTTTGAAGACACTTTCTTTAGGTAGATTTTGCCCCCACACTGGTGCAATGGATTTCACAGAGGGATTTATTGGGTGAGAAATGCCTTACCCGGACAACCCTTATATAAAGGGTCTCGGGTAACATATGTGCATGTGGGCCGGGCCCGCCCGCCACGCAACGCACAGCCCTGTCGCCTCGCCACGCATGGATGGCGCGCGCGTGGTCACAACTACTTAAGCTCACTACCGAAACAAACACCATAGGGATAAGTGAAATTATTAAAAAATGACTCTTATGCTTTGTTTGTTATAAGAATTCAGAATTCCAAACCATATGAAAAGGCACTTTGGAAATCCCACATTTGGAATGCTAGAGGGGAGTTGAGCAATTAGAATTCTAATTTGGGGGTAGCATTTGGAATTCTCAGAATTCTCCCAGATAAGAATTCTCACATTTCTTCCAAACAAATGGGGCCCTTAAGAGTTCTCCACAAACCGATGTGAGACTTCAATAAAATAAAGAAAAGAGAAAAAAAGTACTTTAATCCATTAGGCAGCCAATAGTTAATTGCATATATGTTGAGTTGGTTAGCGTTGTTGGCAAGACCGCATGTATTATCTTATAAGATCTGTTTTCAAGCCTGTTGCTATATTGCATCGTGCCTATCTAGCAGACTCGATCAAGCCTCTTTAGTCTTCAAGCTCTTGATTTTTTAAAAGAACTGCTCCTGTACCCCTCTTCTTGATTTTCCAATTGTTTTCATCACCCATTGTTGCACAGGCATATGAGATGGTCCAAAAGTCTTGAGTTGCTCCATGCTCGAGAGGACGACTTGGTGGAGACAAACCGCAACAGAAAGCCATCATGTCCTGGGGCAGGAGTCCAAAACCCATTGCACCTCCATGGCTTTTGATAAAGAAAACATCCTAGACATGCTTTGGCTCTCATAATTTGGGTTTAATCTTTCCTATTCCTAAGTCCTAATTCTATTCAGTTTCACATTTGCTTGTCTACTTTCAAATTCTACATCATTCAAAACATAATTTTCCACCATTCAATTCCAAACGAAAGGTCCTTAGATTCCATTCATCACATGGCCATGGAAACCATAGAAAGAGTTCTGATTGGATGATCCTATCTGATCTCTTAAGCTCAAAGTTGGTCGTGGGGCAATCACAAGTGCAAAATGATGTTGAGTTTGCAAAGTGGGCCTAGTGCTTGGGCCTGGACCTCCATGGAAGTCTTCCTTTTGAGCCGCGTCCACCAAACTGTCTACATATTGAATTGCTAAGGTACTCTACTAGGAAATGGAATGGAATTGTGACAAGTTTTATTTATCTCATACTTTTCACCAACGTCAATTCTGCAAGACGTTCATTGTTTTGAGCTCCATTCTATTGACTTTTATGGGTTTAGGAATATCATGTTCACATTTAGGAGTGCTTTCAGTTAGTTGGACCAAGGATAAGGTTCATTTTTGTCAACCTTCCACATTTGAAGTACTAACGTAATTGCAATTTTATTCTGTTAATGGTGTTTCTATTGGGATTTTAATAGGTTTTTTTCTTTTCCTTTTCACATAATCATATAGGTATGATTGAATCCAATCAGGTGTTGATCATCTCATTGCTACTATAGCTTTGAATGAAAACTGAAGCACCATACTTTGTAAATTCAGGAATCATGCTGATGGGTGTCAAGCTAGCAATGATCTTCAGATTTCCAGCTCCATGTTCATCCAAAGCCTTGAATTTCTGACTCGCCCAAGCTCAATTGTTCTGCTGACATTGCATCCTAGCTTTCTGCTCAAAATCTTGGCATTTGGCTAATCCTAAACATAATTGTGATAAAGAAAAATTGTAACGGTGATGCTAGAAATGTCCAACCTGTATACTTTCACACCATAGATAAAGGAGAGGGACTGATTTGCTATGGGTCTGTTTGTTTCATGTAATTAAAATCCTATGTGTGTGGGGATATTTCCGAACTCACTAGAGTCCCGGCCAGATGCTCCACATCAGGCTCCCGCACCAGCTAGTCCATCTCGGAAAGGCTCAGCTCAGCCTCCACCAGCTCGGCCAAGTGCTCCCACTTCGGTCAAAGCCTCATCTCGGCTACACGCACTCGGCACCAGGGCGCCAGCCGAACTCTAGGTCACTCCGGACCTCGGCAGCAGGGTCAAGGCACCAACCAATATCACCACCCTCGCAAGATATCTCGGTCTCAGCCGCATATCTTAGCTCCATCTCGGCCAGGTCGCTCCCGACCTCGGTCCATGCCTCCAGCTCGGCCAGGTCGCTCCTAACCTGGGCCCTCGGACCTCGGCAAGACACCCTGACCTCGGTCACAATGCCAGAGCTAGCCCAGGCAGGGGCTGACAGCTGTCCTCCCATGGACGCTCAAGCTATCTAGAGCATGTGCGACAAGACAAGGGCACCGCCCATATCCTCTGACAGCCACCCATGCTGCCCATTCTTCTTGACAGATCAGCGTCCGCAGACGCCATAGAAAAGCTACGATGAGACCACGCCTCCCTAGTACCTCTAACAAGGTGGGCTATGACAAGACAGTCAACCACCTCCTTGCCTTCTCTCTTTTTTTATATAAACGCAGCTACAGAATCAGAACAAGGGGAGGCCAATGAATACACCACATGCTGATACGCCATCTTCCTCCCAAAATCTCCATCATACTATCCAGTCCTGTAACTGACTTAGGCATCGGAGAGCCTTGCGCTACCCACAGCCAGGGTCCTCTGACCCTGCTCTTCTTCTTCTTCTCAGATTTCAGGCAGGCAACGGTTATTCCATCTTCATTCTATAAGGAGCAGCAGCCTCTATCCTCCCTCAATGAGTCTCAAAATCACTACCTCCGGGTCTGTGAGTTTTTGTCTACCTACACTATGAATTCTAGGATTTCTATTAGTGTATAAAAATGAAGAAACGAAGAAGAACAGACCAAAAAAAAACCATCGAAGAATCTTCCCTTGAAGAGAACATGAATCAAGGGGAATTGTATGCGGGGGTTGGCTTTGGCAGGTATGGTCTTGGGTTACTGAAGCCAGGTCAAAGAAATTTCTCTTAATGAAATATTTCTGAAATATATATTTAAAAAATTAAAATTCTTGCTCACAGAAAAATAATAGAAAAAAAAATGTGACATAAACTAATTATTTAAGAAAAATATTAAAAATTTAAAATCATGTATTCAATCCAATTTAACTCATAAACTAGTAATAAATTATCCCCCAAAATGATAAAATGAACTCGTATTGATATCCATATCCAATAACATTCAAGAATGGGCCTAGATGATTAGGAAAGAATTGCAAATTACATGATTTTAACAAATTTACTTGTAAGCATATTATTATAATTAAAAAATAAATTAAATAATTTTCTTAAATTTCAAAATATGGGTTTGATGATCGCATCATTCAGATGTAATTTACTTTTTAATTATCAAATTTATGTAAATGCATACAAGGGTGACATTAATATTATAAAATATACCATTGTATATTAATGCATAAGAATGTGTTAATTAAAATTTGTGGAGATCCCATTAATAGGGCATGAATTCCATTAGAGCAGCCCCATTGTAGGTTCCACTCCTTGCACTTACGTGAAGTATGTGGGAGACCACTTATTGATTTCGGGCTATGAGAAAAGGAAAGGATAAATTAGGTAGACATCCTTCAGTATCGTGTTATAAAGTCTCTAGTACAGAGACTTAATGTTTAAGACCTAGAGTCCCTTGCACATGGGATTAATTCAGGCGGTGGTCCCTAAGAATGTGACATCAGATTTTTTTATGGCTCATTTGCCCTTCTAACCATTTAAATAGGCGGTGGTCCCTAAGCATGTAATATCAGATTTTCTATGACTCATTTGCCCTTCTAATCATTTAAATGAGTGTCATGCAATTTAAATCTGGGTTTTAGCTCAAACTCACTGTCTTTCCCGGATTATTTTCCAATTTAAATGTAGTAAGATGAGTTTTCGATCAAATTTTAAGTTTTAAATTGGAGGGAACGACAATTGATGAAATTTTGCCTAGCGTGAATTGCTTGGTGCTGCTTTTTTTTGTGTCCTCTTCCTTCCTTTGGGTGCTTTTGGCTGTCCAAATACATATACGACTTAGATAAATTGATATCAAACTCATCCCAGTCCAAAGCAAAGTCAAATAAAATTATAACAAATTTATTTAAATTCACTTCAAACACAGATAATTTCATGTTAATTTCAGATAAATTTTTATCAAAGTTAGATAAATTCAAAGTAAATCTAGTCAAGCCAAACCAAATCTAGTTAGATAATCTCATATCAAAGTGACATAACTTGTTTTCTAACTGGTTATGATTTCAAACACAGGTAAATTTATATAAACTCACGCCAAAGTCTGATAAGTTCACATCAAAGTTAGATAAATTCACAACAAACTTAGATAAATTCACTTCATTTGTATCAAACTCAAATTAATTCAAAACAAACACAAATAAATTCATATCAAACTTAGATAAATTCATACCAAATACAAATAACATCATGTCAACAACTCATTTAAAACCAAGTTGAATACATTTTAAAGTTAAATAAAATCATGTGAAATCCATTTAATTTATACCAAACCAAATCTAGTTAGATAATCTCATATCGAAGTGACATAACTTGTTTTCAAACGATTTCAAACACAGATGAATTCATATAAACTCACGCCAAAGTCTGATTTCACAGCAAACTTAGATAAATTCACTTAATTCATATCAAACTCAGATTAATTCAAAGCAAACACAAATAAATTCATATCAAACTTAGATAAATTCATACCAAACACAGATAATATCATGTCAAAGTCAGATAATATTATGCCAAAGTCAGATAACACATATAAAACTTAGATAAATTCACAACAAACTAAAAAAAAAAACTTATTTAAAACCAAGTTGGATACATTTTAAAGTCAAATAAAATCATGTGAAATCCAGTTAATTTCATACCAAACTCATATTATTTCATAAGAAACTCAGATAAACTTGGTAAAAACTCAGAGAAAATCGTTTCAAAGTCACATAACTTCATTTAAAACCTTGTTTAATTGATAACAAATGTAGTTAAATTGAAATCAAACTCAGAAAAATCATGTAATATAAAGATAAATTCATTTAAAGTCATGTTTAATTGATCACAGACTAAGATAACTTCACATAAAACTTAGATAAATACATGTCAAAGTCAAATAATTTCATATCAATCTCAGATAAATTCAAACCAAAACTTAGATAAACTTATGTTAAACTCAATTAAGTTCAAGTCAAGATAATTCGGTTGTTCAGGTAAGATCGCCATGTGTATGGTAGAGAAAGTGGATGAACGCAATTTGCATCAATTCAAGTGCTTAGATTTCGGAGTGTATGATAGAAGCGGTGTGTATTTGGTGGCGTATGGAGTATATAAAGAGAGGGCATTTTTGTCTTTTTGACTCATTTAATGTTAAAAGAGGACCGCTACCTCTATGAGAAAAAAGACTTGGACTACAGGCTATAAAAAACGTAGTGTTAAGGGACCTGCCGCCAAATGCCCCAAAAGGAAATAGGTAGAGAAAGAAATAGAAGAAATGATTGGATCCATATTATTCAAATGGAATTTTAGTTGGATAGCTATGATGAGCTCTCATTTAGATAAAGTAAATGATGAAATCACCCTTGGGTGTTTTAAAAGTACTAGTCTTTACCAAGGGGAAAATAAAATTGTTGAGGGGCAGGCAAGAACAGAAAAATTAAGAGAAGGGGCAAAGAGGTAAACATGAGAAGTAGAGTTGCAAACAGAACGGTTTCAGGTTGGAACCATACTGGACCCGTACCCGTTTCTAAATAATGGTTCCGGGTCCGGTTTTGACTCGGAACCTATTTTGTTGGTTCTAGATCCCGTTCCGATAGGAAAATGTACTAATAGGGAAACTTGGAACCGGGTCTACCTATAGGACTGAAATCTAGTTCCAAAATTGATTCTAATTTCTTTTTATTTTCTAATTTTTTCTTAAAATGAGCATATCATTCAACTTATAACAATGTTTCAAGTCTACTATCTCGAGTATTATATAAAAAAAATGCCAAAAAAAAAGTTAATTTTGAGATACGATATATTATATCAAAGACTCTTATGTTGGGTCCTGGGTTTACGGGTTGGAACCTATATGGGCTCGGATCCGTTTATCAATCGAAACTTAAATTGGATTTTGGATCCAGACCCATTTATGAATCGAAACCTAAAATAAGTTTTAAATCTATTTTTTTACTGGTCAAAACTTTCAAATAATCGGATATTCGAATTCTCATTTATAACCCTAATGAAAACCTTCAAAAATATGTAAAGGAAATTTGGAAAGCTGAAGAGAAGTTGCCCCTTCTCGGAGCCATGTGGCCTCGGGCTTGAACCAAAAAAAAAATCCATGAGTATTCTCTACTTTTCAATGCCCGTACACTGGATCCACCTTCAAAACTGACATTGCAGTGAAAGTCTAAAACCTTCAAAACTGACAGCCTGTCAAATCTTGGTGTCCTTTGTCATGGCGGGGCTCAATCAGCTTTTGATGACATGGCGTGGTCGTGGGTTTTAATGCACACGAAACCGTATAAAAGGCACAATAGGGGAAGGTTTTAGAGAAGAACGAGCGAAGGTCGCAGCTTCTTCTTTCTTGTTCTTCTTCTCGTCCAAGTCTGTTGATCTGGTAAGCGATTTAAAAAATGCTCGTTTTCTTTTCCATTGCATTCTTCTTCGTTAGATTTGTACTTTTTCCTGATAAGTCTGAGTTGAAAACCAGTTTCCATTGGGTTTTCCCGTTTGGATAAGTTCTTGTTTTGTTGGTTGTAAGATCGAATCTAAGTAGGGATTATAATTTATTTATTTATTTATATATGTTCTTTCTTTCATATTTGGGTCTTTTGGATTTTTTTTTTATAAATTTTTTAAAAAAAGATCTGACATAACGCGTGTGATTTTCTTTCAGTTTAGGTATTTTACAGTTTACACTGGCTGGATCTTCTCTTGTTGACTGAAATTTCAATTTTTTGTTACAAGGCTGTGAAGAAACATTTCAAATTAATTCCAAACATCTTCGCATCCTATTGGATATGTCTGGGACTGGGAGGACCGGAAATGATGAATTGCATGATTCACGGTGGTTAGGGGCAATTCTACCCATCATTTTAGGCTACTTGCAGTTGATCCCCCAACAACAACGTCGTCAAGGGGAAGGAGGTGGTGAAGGAAATGCAGCAGCAGCAGCTCGCTTCGATTCGCTCCTTTCTTCAGCTCCATTACTCTCTTGTACCATAGCCCTCATCGCATTCACGGCCTCCATGCCCTTTCCTCCTTCTAAAGTCCTTAAAATCTGCATTTTCCATCTCATATTAGGGTTTGTTGTGCTCCTTTCTTCAGCTCTCCCAAACATGGTCAGCTGGCTACCCTACTTCTCCTGCATCCGCCCCCTATTCCATCTTCTTACTCCCCGACTTCAACTCCGAATCCTCCATTTTTCCCAATTCCTTTGGGATGCCATCAAACGCTATGTTGGCTTTCTCTTTCATATTCTCCCGGGCCCAATTCAACTCTGGATCCTGCAATTTTCAGAATCCAGTCTGATTGTCATCAGATGGTTGGTGACAGTTGATGCCAGTCCTGATGCTCAGTCTTCCCCACCAGCACAAGCCATCATCAACTTGGACATGGTGGAGGTCCTCCACCATGGTAGTACAAATATTGCTTCTACCTCTTTGGCACCTGAAGATATCAACTCCATCTAAATCTCATAAAAAGAAGCTTTTCTATGTCTTTGCTTTTAAATTCACCATGATTTTAGTCTAGATGTGCTGTTGTTCATCCTACCATTCCAAGCACCTTCAATCGTCGCTACGGGAGGAATACGGTCAGTCAATCTGCGGCGCAACCTGTCTGTAACTGGTAATTCCATTTCATTTCGGGCTGGTCATTGGTCTTTAACAGACCTTTTTTGCCTTGCAGATATGGAAGTTGTTTTATGTGACATTATATTAGAAAAAGTAGAGAGCTGCTGTTATTCTGTTAGAGTTAGTTGACTGCACTCTTGTAATGAGTGACAGTTATGTAATGGCTTGAAAGGTTTCTATCAGGTGAATGACATAAGAAATAGTTTTGGAGGGTGAGAAAATGTCAATTTTGTTAACCACACTACCACATAAAGATAATGAATGGTAATGAGATGATGTTTCTCTATAAGGAATGAATGAAATACAAGACAGACCTTTGCAGACAGATTATATACATGTGTTTTTCTTCTCTCTATAAAAATCGCCACATTGATCGGCCATTTACTGCATAAGTAAAACAATCATATAAATTTGCACAAAGATTCCAAATAAGGGAAAATGTGTGATGGTGTGAAATTGGAAGCTACTTGCATAACTAATTTCTGATGTGTGCTTATTGATCTGTATCTCTAACTTGATTCTATAACTTGATGGTTTCACTTACTCGATTGAAAAGTTGCAAAAGCAAGAATTTGTAGTTCCTATGCTCAACCAGACCCATACCATACTAACCTGCAGTTCTTTAAAAGGAAAACAAAATCCCTAAACTTCATCTTGAAAAATATTTTGAGAAATTGCAGGACTCAATATCACATAACCTACAAACAAGTCTACAACTTGTTTCATTGAGTTGAATCTTGTTCCCAGCCAATATTGTTGGCCATTTTCATTATCTTTGCTAAATCTTGAAATCAATAAGATTACATTACTCTACACTTGTCCCACATCGACGACGAATTTGGACTAGGCATGAATTGCTTCCTGCAACTGATCCATTCCCTTGGTTTGAAAAGTCTTCAGAGGCAAGGTTCCAATCCTCAAACTAAACCCACAAATTAAAACCTACTCTGTTACCAAATTTGATGTAAACCTGAACTCTGAAAAGCCTTTATCACCCTCTTCGAAATCCTTTAAAGAATAAGGGAAGCAGGAGAAAAGAGGCCTGTAAAGAATTATAAAAGGAAAAGATTACAAATATATATATATATATATATCCAAATTCATTCAATCCATTCATACAGGAAGGAAGGAAGAGAACCACAAAAAATTCTTGATCAAGAACCCTTTCAACCAGCAATATTCTCAACTGTAAGACAGTGATATAGAGTAACTCAATAATCTTTTTGTATAAATTTTTGAAGGAGAATACAAAGGATGTCCGATCAGTCCTTGTAATATGACTTCCACAGTTCCCTTCCACTAAATTGGCCCTTGTAATAAGTTAGAGCTCTTTTAGGCTAAAAGAACTATGGACTCTCCAGATAATTTCCCACTTAGAGTTTCTAATCCAGGATAGTCTTACGAACACAATTTATGAACATACTTGTAAGGCCGCTACGATACGTGCCCATCATGGATGAGAGGTGGGTAGAAAGCCTACGTGCATAGAGTTGGGTCAAGCATGGAAAACCTTGACTAAGGTTCCGAAACTGTGGCAATTTTTTATCATTTAGGTAAAGAGAATTTTGTGATGATTCATGTCAATGGTGAATAACCATTGAGTGTGTGTCTATGTCGATTTTTTTTTTCTCAGGTTTAGTGTTAGTGAAAGGCTTGAGTTGGTCATAGGTGGGCCCACATAAGAGTTCTTAAACTTTTAAGTTTGCGAGTGGTTCTCGCTAGAAATACACACAGGTGCACACGCGTGCGTGCACGCACACTTAATTTTGTGAGTGGCTGTCACTAGAAATATACATATGTATATGTATATATATATGGCAATGATTTGTTGCGCATGTTTTCACCATAGGCACAAATCGGGCCATTGAACCCTCTTGGTTGCAAGACAATCATGGGGACTGGGAGGGGGATGGATAGATCTCATTGACCCCTAGAGCTATCCAAATGGTCAACCCCACCACATTATCCTAACCCTTCTGTTGTGATCTAGGGCCTAAGAGAAGGTTAAGCACACACAAGAACAAAGAGATTTACATGGTTCGGCTTTTGGCCTACATCCACGGGAGAAGACGGGAGAGATTTACTATCAATCCAAAGAGGTGTTACATCATAAAGACTCTTAGCCTCTATTTATAATATTAGCCCCAAAACCTTGGGACACCCAGAACATACTACGTCTAATTACAGTAGACCTGTAACAGACATACTTCTAATCACAGTAGAACAAGGGTGGTGCAGGAGTCTGGTTAACCAAGATTATTAACTTAATCACCCAATATTACCGGCTTATATTGAGCCATACAAGTTAACAAATCTCCACCTTGGTGAACATTGAAGCTGATCCTCATAGCACAGAACACGTCTAACCTCTCCACCCTCCCCTTAGGGCACTCAGGTACTGATCACACCGACCAAGTCCAACCAATGCTTGAACTTGACTGCCGGAATAGTCTTGGTCATCATGTCCGCTGGATTCTCTACCGTAGTGATCCTAATCATTGCAATAGCACCCTCGGAGATGATATCTCGAATGAAGTGTGCGCTAACATCAATGTGTTTGTTTTTTTCATGATACTTAGGATTGTGTGTCAGATCGATCGCACTTTGACTGTCACAGAACACAGTAGTCAACTTCTGTTCCAATCCTTGATCACCAACCAAGCCTGTCAGCCAAATAGCTTCCTTCACTGCCTTTGTAGTTGCCATATATTCTGCTTCAGTGGTAGAAAAGACAGATTTAGATTGCAATCCTGCCTTCCAACTAATGGCACCGCTAGCAAAAGTGAAGACATAACCTATCAAGGACCTTCTTCTGTCTAAATCTCCAGCAAAATCTGAATCAACATATCCAATAACACTTCCAGAAGTGTTGTTGTTTCTATCATACACTATCCCAACATCAGTAGTACCTCTCAAATAACGAAGTATCCATTTCACTGCCTGCCAATGGGCCTTCCCGGAGTTATCCATGTATCTGCTAACTACACTAACCGCATGTGAAATGTATGGCCTCGTGCAAACCATGGCATACATGATACTCCCAACTGCACTAGCATAAGGAACACAAGACATGTGCTCCACCTCTTCCTTAGTTTGTGGTGACAAAGCAGCGGAAAGTTTGAAATGGGTTGCCAATGGAGTATTCATAGGTTTTGAACTTTACATACCAAAGCGCTCCAGAACCTTCTCAAGGTACCCCTTTTGTGACAAAGACAATTTGCCCGCTTTCTGGTCCCTTCGAATCTCCATTCCAAGAGTTTTTTTCGTAGCACCCAAGTCTTTCATCTCAAATTCACAACTAAGCTGAGCCTTCAACCTGTTGATCTCAGACATGTCCTTTGCAGCAATTAACGTGTCATCAACATGTAACAACAAATAAACATATGACCCATTTGAGAGCTTCTTGTGATGGACACAATTGTCATACGCACTCCTGCAATATCCGTTTCCAACCATAAAGGTGTCGAAATGCTTGTACCACTGCCTAGGAGACTGCTTCAGGCCTTACAACGATTTCTTCAGCAAACAGACGTGGTCTTCCTTTCCATGAATCTCAAACCCCTCTAGTTGATGCATATAAATCTGTTCTTCTATCTCGTCATGTAAAAATGCAGTCTTGACATCAAGCTGCTCCAACTCTAAATCCAATTGAGCAACCATAGCAAGTAGCACCCGGATGGAACTATGTTTCACCACAGGAGAGAACACTTCATTGAAGTCATCACCCTCCCTATGAGTATAACCTTTTGCAACCAGTCGTGCTTTGAATATAGCATCTTCCACCCCCGGAGTTCCTTCCTTTTTCTTGAAGACCCATTTGCAACCAACAATCTTCTGGCCTTTCGGAGGCTTCACCAGCTCCCAAATTTGATTCTTGTGAAGAGATTCAATCTCCTCACCCATGGCTAAGACCCATTTTGTTGATTCTTTTCTAGTGATGGTGTCCCGATATGTAACCAACTCTGACTCAATATCCTCAGTTGTATTAAGAGCATAGGCAACATTATCTATATACCCATATCTTTAAAGTTGCTTAACCTACCTCCTCTCTCTATCCCTAGTGAGCATGTTATCATCTGGAAATGCAGTTTCCTCGTTTAGGCTTTGCATCTCTTCTACATTCTGGGACATCTGCTTGCACCTTATCTTGCAAGTTTTATGAAGCTTCCTTCTCACTGATACCGTCTTTATTCTCCACCTATTTACTTACACCGTTGTCATTTCCAGCATCAAGACACTCCTTCGGTTCCAACATAATAGACTCATCAAAGGTCACATCTCTGCTTATAATGCATCTGGGAGATTTCCCATCTAGGCACCACGGGCTATATCCTTTCACACCATCTGCATACCCTAGAAATATGCACTTTCTTGCTCTTGGTTCAAGCTTACCATCATTCACATGAGCATAGGCAAGACAACCAAATATCCGCAAGTTAGTGTAATCAGCAGGAGATACAGACCATACCTCTTTAGGATTTTTACATTCTATAGCTGTTGCTACTATAGCTCACTTGGAATTCTAGGTCTCAAGATACTCACTCTCGTTGTTATACCTGTTTAACATCTCCTCCTTCCCTTATCAAATCCATACCTTGTGTGGATCATTATATGAAGAGAAGATCAACCTCCCTTTCGAATCTCAGTGTGCTATCTGCTACATTTTCTTTATCATGCTGTTGCTGTTAGATTTATCTATATTAGCATCGTAGAATACACAAGACCTGCAGATTTTATGCTTGTCTAGTTAATCTTGCTTTGAGGGGATATGTCTGCAGATTAAAAGTACATTTCATTATAGATTTGAGATTTTATTCAAATGATTCTTATTAGTAACGAATCAATGTTGTGGTTGGTATAATAGTTTATTTTCTTGTATTTTGGTTGTTTTGGTGGTTTCTTCCAAATGACTGAAGCTTTAATTCATTTTGTCCACTTGTCAAGTTTTGGAGGAGGATTTACATTATGAGTTTTTTCATACATTTTGTAGATCTGATTTGCTCAAAATAGACACAACCTGAACATTGAAGTACAATTTAAGTGATCAAAATTTGTTTTACCTATGCTACCTTTTTCTTCCTTTCTCAATAGTATCTTCTTCTTCTTCTTTGAATTTTATTCTCCCACTCCACTCTTGTGTACCTGAATTCTTGTGATGCATGTTGTCATTAGTAGGAAGATGATCCTATTGTAGTATCGTTACCCACTTTATGTATTTGTAACTTCTTACCTGATCAAGTACAAGTTTCTTGTTTATATAAAATGGTAAATATAATTAACTAGCTTAATAATATTGAACTTCTTAAATTTCAGGCTTTCAACTTTTGGATAAGAGCATCAATGGAATAAAAGGAGGAAACTGCCTGCAAGGTAAGACTGATATCAGTCAGATAGATATTAACTTGATTTGTATCCTCATGATCCAAACCCAGTGGAAAGAGGAAGAAGAAAGTCAAAATAACAGAGATAGAGGGAGGGACTTTTGGGAGATGGCTTTATCCTTCATTTACCATACCTTTATCCCTCATTCAGCAGTGCCTTTTTGAAAAAAGATAATGGTAGCTTAACACTAAGACAAGAAAAGCTTATTCTGTAAATCAATCTGTGAGTGCCATTTTGATTGACCACACCACTGTATTACGTGCTAGCAGCCCCTACATTTTATTATAAACCTTTACTGGTAAATAACCTCAAACGTATCCTTCTATAACCTCTTTTACCTCCCTTCCTCTTGCTCATTTTAACGGTACATAATTGGTTGCGGAAAGAGTGAAAGCATTGCACATCCCTCATGAACTTGATCCTTGAGCATGTTAAGATCTCACTACTTGCATGGTTGGCAAAGAGAAATAGCTTTTACTCTTGAAGACTTGATTTCTTCTTGGAGACTATTGGTTCCTGAATGTGTAATTAATATGTGCATCCTTTAATCCTTTCTTGATATGGGGGTTTAGAATCATGAGTCTAGTCCTAAATTGACCTAGACTGAGCTTCTCAAAGACTATTGGTTCTGAAATGTGTTATTAATATGTGCATCCTTTAATCCTTTCTTGATATAGGGGTTTAGGATCTTCAGTCTAGTCCTAAATTGACCCAGACTGAACTTCAAAATTTCCTGGTTATATGACTTTGTAGTCAACTCAGACCCGACATCGATCGGACCAAACATCAGGCCCCAAACTCCAAACTCTTGGGTCGGGTCCTTCAGTTATTTTGTTAAACAAGCATCCACTGCCATCCTTGTGACTTGATGATCTAGTTTTATTATTATTTGCACAATTTGGTGGTTTTGTGTTTCTTTTGTTATTGTAAAAGGTTGCCTGAGTGGTTCACTACTTGTAGAGTATTTTGAAAAGTTGCTTTCCCTTTATTACGGAAATTTTTCTTCATATTTCATATGATCGTGTCACTTGTATTGTCTCATTATTTACTTGAATATCACAATGATTTGATTGGAAATGTTAATTATAATTTTCCTTTCCGAGTTTTTATTTTTATTTTTATTTTTGTGAGCCGAATGAAACCCACAACCACCTTCCAACTGTGCTATGAGTCTAAGAATTGCAGTTCCATTATAAGACTTTTTAAAATCATTTCACAATTAGACGTTATTTCAGAACAAACTTATTTTTCTTGAGAGAAGCTACACATCCACCCTAACTTGTGTGAGAGAATTGATCTAAACTAATTCACTAACCATTACTTTCAAACTATTCCCATTTAGACTAAATTTGATGGATGTGGCTAAAGTCGTAAGTTAGCACTTACCATTATCTCTCTACTTAACACCTAATAAGAATTTTTTTCCATCCACATAATTGAATTTCATCCACTGACTCTACTCTCACTTCTATCTGATGCACAGCCTGTAGGTGGGCCTACGATCGGAGTCCATAAACTTTTGTCCATTGCATCCAGGTGAATTAACTATTTATTTTATTGTTATAATTATATCCAATTAGGACTCCCATCTAGGAAGCTATTTGTGTAGTTTTATTGTTTAATTAGGGGCCTTGAGTCTTAGATAGTTGGAAAGGGATTTAGATGAGTTTCCATTTTTAGTAAAATACTATAGAAAACACATTTGATGGATGTGAGAGGAGAATTCTTGGAATAGTAAATTTGATAATTTTATTTCTAAAACTTCGGTTCTTGCAAAGGTTGGAAACAATCTTGAATTGGGTTGATGTGACTTGTGAGCCAAATACTGGGCATGAATCCCATTGGTTGGGGTTTTTCTCATGTTTCTTTGTGCTGAATTTACATTGAATCGTACTAACGATCTGATAGCAGGGACAGCCATATTGAGATATGAAGTGGGTTTCAAGATTTCAATTTGTCATGTTAATGCTCATACCAAATCAGTACAAAGGTGGAGTGATCTTCTATGTACAACTACCCAGGAAAGTTGAGTCTCGTACCTTTAAGTTATCTTCCTTTTGTTGAGTTGCAGAGCATAACTCTGTAATGGGGCACATTAATTGCATATATGCTTACTTGTTTAGTGTTGATGACCATGTCAAAGCCAGCAAGAAAGAGAAACAATATTGTGAATTCGATGATCCTTTGAGGGTCTCGATTGTTCTTTATATAGATGTATTGTTTCTATACAATTTACATTGATTGAGCCATAATCTAATCTAATCATATCTCAATTACAGTGATTGTAGCATAATCTAATCTAATCATATCTCCTAAATAGGTAAGGAATAAATATACACACGTCAGTTGCTTTGACCCACAAGATGGGCTTTATTTGCCATGGGTCATGACCCACTGACCCATTTAACATTAACACCCCACCTCAAATTGATGCGGGTGAATCAACCAGCATCAATTTGCCAACTAAGAATTGATGTCGTGGTCGAGGAAGCCCCTTGGTAAAGATATCTGCAATTTGAAGTCCTGTAGGAACATGAGGAAGAGTAATAGCTTCACGCACAAATTCATCACGGATGTAATGACAAGCCACTTCAATATGCTTTGTGCGTTCATGGAAGACATGATTTTCAGTAATCCGTATGGCACTGGTATTATCGGCATAGAGAGGGGTAAAGCCAGATTGTGAAAATCCAAGCTCATAAAGGAGACCTCGAAGCCAAACAATTTCAGAGGCGGCGGCAGACATAGCACGATATTCGGCTTCTGTGGATGATTTGGAAACTTTATCTTGTTTCTTACACTTCCAGGAAATCAATGAGTCTCCTAAGAACATGCACCAACCTGTGGTAGACCGTCGACTATCAGGACAACCAGCCCAGTCAGAATCTGAGTAAGCATTGAGAGAAGTCGAATTTCCCACAGGAAAGAAAAGACCACGAGATGGTGTACCCAGGACATATCGAAGAATGCGCCGAACAGCAACGAGGTGGAGATGGCGTGGTTGTGTCATGAACTGACTCACCAGATTCACTACATATGAGATATCGGGCCGAGTGATGGTCAAGTAGATCAAGCTGCCGACTAAACGTTGATACAATGTGGCATCAGGAAGAAGATCACCAGAATCATGTGCGAGCTAAATATTAACCTCAACAGGTGTATCTACAGGAGTAGATGTTTGAAGACCGGCCATCTCAATGAGATCCATAGCATATTTATGTTGATCAAGGATGAGACCTTTCTCTGACTGATGAACCTCAAGGCCTAAGAAGTATGTAAGTGGCCCTAAATCTTTCATATGAAAGGATTCATGTAGGGATGCTTGTAGATGGGTGATCATGCCCGAATCTATCCTAGATATAATGATATCATTCATGTAAACCAAGAGGGCAGTAATCCCATTCGAGGAGCGATGAATGAACATAGAAGGATCAGAGGCACTTTGAGAAAATTTAAGATGAAGGAGAGCATCTCTAAATTTTTCAAACCAAGTGCGTGGGGCTTGCTTAAGACCATAAAGAGAGCGTCGTAAGCGAGCAATGTCTCCTGTCGAGGCACCCGTAATGCCTTGGGGAAGGCGCATATAGACTTCTTCCTTGAGATCACCATGAAGAAATGCATTCTTGACATCAAATTGGAAAAGAGGCCAGGAATGAGAAGCAGCAATGGCCAGAACAGTACGGACTGTTGTCATTTTCGCAACTGGGGCAAACGTTTCTTCATAGTCGATACCATATTCCTGTCGGTTGCCCAGGGCGACTAACCGTGCTTTATAGCGATCCAACGAGCCATCTGCCTTCAGTTTGACTGAAAAAACCCATTTGCAGCCGATAGGTTTTGCAGAGGAGGGACATGGAACTATATCCCAGGTATGATTATCCTGCACTGCAACTAATTCTTTTTGCATGGTCAGCTGGCTACCCTACTTCTCCTGCATCCGCCCCCTATTCCATCTTCTTCCTCCCCGACTTCAACTCGGAATCCTCCATTTTTCCCAATTCCTTTGGGATGCCATCAAACGCTATGTTGGCTTTCTCTTTCACATGCTCCCGGCCCCATTTCAACTCCGGATCCTGCAATTTTCACAATCCAGTCTGAATGTCATCCGACAGTTGGTGACAGTTGATGCTCAGTCCTCCCCACCAGCACAAGCCAAGCTCCTCCACGATGGTATTACAAATATTGCTTCTACTTCTTTGGAGGGGGTTCACGTACACCCTTTGGAAGATTTGAACTCCCTCTAAAACTCAGAAACAGAGGCATTTCTATGTCTTTACTTTTAAATTCACCATGATTTTAGTAGCTGTTGTTCATTCTACCATTCCAAGCACCTCCGATCGTCGCCATGGGCAGTCAATCTTCGGCGCAACCGGTCTGTAACTGGTAAGTCCATTTCATTTCGGGCAGGTCATTGGTCTTTAACAGACTTTTTTGCCTTGCAGATATGGAATTGAAGTTGGTTTATGTGACATTATATTAGAAAAGGTAGAGAGCTGTTGTTATTCTGTCAAGAGTTAGTTGAAGCTAGTTTATGTGACATTAATATATTAGAAAAGGTAGAGAGCTGTTGTTATTCTGTCAAGAGTTAGTTGACTGCACTCCTGTAATGATGGTCTTATGTAATGGCTTGAAATATTACTATCTGGTGAATGATATAAGAAATAATTTTGTGGGGTGAGAAGATGTCAATTTTGTTAACCACAGTACCAGATAAAGACAATGAATGCTATAATGAGATGATGTTGCTCTATAAGGCATGAATGAAACAGAAGACAAACCTTTGTAGACAGATTAGATACATGTGTTATTCTTCTGTCTATGCAAATCTCCACTTTGATCGGCCATTTACTGCATAAGTAAAAGAATCATATAAATTTGCACAAAGATTCCAAATATGGGAAAACGTATGATGGTGTGAACTTGGAAGCTGCTTGCATAACTAATTTCTGATGTCATCTCATGTGTGCTTATTGATCTGTATCTCTAACTTGATTCTATAACTTGATGGTTTCACTCACTCAGATTGAAAAGTGGCAAAAGCGAGAATTGATAGTTCCTAAGCTCAACCACACACATACCATACTAACCCTGCATTTCTTAAAAAAGGAAAACTAAATCTTGAAAAACATTTTGAGAAATTGCGGGACCCATTATCACATAACCTACAAACAAGTCTACAACCTGTCTCTTTGAGTTGAATCATGTTCCCAGCCAATGTTGTTGTCCATTTTCATCAATAAGATTACAATTTTCTACACTTGTCCCACATTATTATACACATTGATGACTAATTTGGACATGGCATGAATTGCTTCCTGCAACTGATCCATTCCCTTGGTTTGAGAAGTCTTCAGAGGCAAGGTTCCAATCCTAAAACTAAACCCGCAAACTGAAGCCTACTCTGTTACCAAATTTGATTTAAACCCGAACTCTGAATAACTTTTATCACTCTCTTTGAAATCCTGTAAAGAATAAGGAAAACAGGAGAGAAGAGACCTATAAAGAATTATAAAAGGAAAGAATTACAAATATATATATATATATATCCAAATACCTTAAAGCCATTTATACAGGATGGAAGGAAGAGAACCACAAAAAAATTCTTGATCAAGAACCCTTTCAACCAGCAATATTCTCATCTGTAAGACAGTGCTATAGAGTCACTCAATAATTCTTTTGTATAAATTCTGAATGAGAATACAGAGGATGTCCGATCAGTCCTTGTAATATGACTTCCACAGTTCCCTTCCTCTAAATTGGCCCTTGTAATAAGTTAGAGCTCTTTTAGGTTAAAGAACTATGGACTCTCCGGATAATTTACCACCTAGAGTTTCTCATCCAGGATAATCTTATAAACACAATTTATGAATATACTTATAAGGTCACTACGATACGTGCCAAGCATGGAGGAAAGGTGGGTAGAAAGGCCTATGTGCGTAGAGTTGGGTCAAATATGGAAAACCTTAGACTGAGGTTCCGAAAACTATGATATTTTTTATCATTTAGGTAAAGAGAATTTTGTGATGATTCATGCCAATGGCGAATAACCATTGAGTGCGTGTCTATGTCGATTTTTTTTCTTAGGTTTAGTGTTAGTGCAAGGCTTGAGTTCTTAACTTTTAAATTTGGGAGTGTTTCTCACTAGAAATACACAGGCACACATACTTAATTTTGTGAGTGGTTCTCACTATAAATATCCATATGCATATATATGGCAATGATTTGTTGCACATGGTTGCACCATAGGCACAAATTGCAAGACCCCTAGAGCTATGCAAATGGTCAACCCCATCACATTATCCTAACCCTTGATATTCTGCCCTCAAATTTTAATGGTTCTAAAGGCATTGACATTTTGTGTTTTTAATCCAACGATGAGTAACATTTCAATGGGTGTCAAAATTGTGGTGAGGGCCAATTCATGGGAAGAAGGGAGTGAGTATAAAGAGTGAGAGGTGTTTGATGTCGCAAGTGGGCTAGGTGGAAACATGATTGAAGGTGTACATTGTTCACACCGAATCACATGATTGATGATACTACAACTCAATTGGAGTTCTAGGTTTCAAGATACTCACTCTCTTTGTTATACATGTTTAATGTCTCCTCCTTCGCTTATCAGATCCATTCCTTGTGTGCGTCATTATATGAGGAGAAGACCAACCTCCCTTTCAAATTTCAGTATTCGATCTTCTACATTTTCTTTATCATGCTGTTAAATTTATCCTTATTAGCATCATAGAATACACAAGACCTGCAAATTTTATGCTTGTCTAGTTAATCTTGCTTCGAGTGGATATGTCTGCAGATTCAAAGTACATTTCATTATAGATTGAGATTTTATTCAAGTTATTCTTGTTAGTAATGAATCGATCCCGTGGTTGGTATAATAGTTTATTTTCTTGCATTTTGGCTGTTTTGGTGGTTTCTTCCAAATGACTGAAGCTTTAGTTCATTTTGTCCACTTGTCAAATTTTGGAGGAGGATTTTACATTATTAGTTTTTTCATACATGTAGATCTGACTTGCTCAAAATAGACACAACCTGAACATCAAAGTACAATCTAAGTGATCAAAATGTGTTTTACCTATACAACCTTTTTCTTCTTTTCTCAATAGTATCTTCATTTCTTTTTTCATTTTATTCTCCCACTCCACTCTTGTGTACCTGAATTCTTTGTTAATCATGGGTTTCATTTCTTGTGAGTTGTGATGCGTGTAGTCATTAGTAGAAAGATGATCCTATTGTTACTCTCTTTGTGTATTTGTAACTTCTTATCTGATCAAGTACAAGTTTCTTGTTTATATAAAATGATAAATTTGATTAACTATCTTATTCATATTGAACTTCTTAAATTTCAGGCTTTCAACTTTTGGATAAGAGCATGGATGGAATAATAGGAGGAAACTTCCTTCAAAGTAAGACTGATATCAGATAGAAATCAACTTGATTTGTATCCTCATGATCCAAACCCAGTGGAAAGAGGAAGAAGAAAGTCAAAATAACAGAGATACACGAATGAGAAAAGGTTAAGGCCAATCCCATCCTATTAATTCTTTACTCGCGCGCGCGTGTGTGTGGAGAGAGAGAGAGAGAGAGCCAAGCGAGTGGTTGCAATGGTTGTAAGGTGGTCAGAGATGCTATGCTGACCATGCTAGACATAGTTTTCTTCTTTTTTTTCTTTTTTTTCTTTTATGAAGAAATGGAGAGGACCTACTTTTAAAAAGGAAATGAATGAGAGATGTGTTGAACTTTTAGGATATAGCTTTATCCCTCATTCACAAATGGCTTTTTGAAAAAAGAAGAAGAAGAAGATAATGGTAGCTTAACATTAAGACAAGAAAAGCTTGTTCTGTAAATCAATCTGTGAGTGCCATATTGATTGACCATGCCACTGTATTACTTGCCAGCCCCTACCTTTTATCGTAAACCTTTACTGGCAAAGAACCTCAAACGAATCCTTCTATAACCTCTTTTACCTCCCCTGCTCTTGCTCATTACAACGTTACATAATTGGTTGAGGAAAGAGTGAAAGATTTACTCATCCCTTGTGAACTTGATCCTTAAGGATGTCTTAACCATCTCACTACTTGCATGGTTGGCAAAGAGAAATAGCTTTTACTATTGAAGACTTGATTTCTTCTTAGAAACTATTGGTTCCTAAATGTGTTATTCGTATGTGCATGAGTGCATCCTTTATCCTTTCTTGATATAGGGGTTTAGGATCATGAGTCTAGTATAAATTGACCTAGACTGATTCCTAAATGTGTTATTAATATGTGCATCCTTTAATCCTTTCTTGATATAGGGGTTCAGGATCTTGAGTCTAGTCCTAATTTGACCCAGACTGAACTTCAAAATTTCCTGGTTATATGACTTTGTGGTCAACTCAGTTCTGACATCGATCGGACCAAAACATCAAGCCCAAGGCTCAAAACTCTTGGGCCAGGTCCTTTAGTTAATTTTTTAAACAAGCATCCATTGCCATCCTTGTGACTTTATGATCTATTTTTATTATAATTTGCACAATTTGTTGGTTTAGTGTTTCTAATATTGTTATTGTAAAAGGTTGCCGGAGTGGTTCATACTTTGAGAAGTTGCTTTCCCTTTATTATGAAAACTTTTCTTCATATTTCTTATGATCATGTCACATGTATTGTCTCATTATTCACTTGAATATCACGATGTGATTGGAAATGTTAATTATAATCTGACTTCTAGAGGTTTTACTATTATTTTTATTTTTGTGACCGAATGAAACCCACAACCACGTTCCATCTGTGCTATGAGTCCTCTAAGAATTGTTGTTCCATTATAAGACTTTCTTAATCATTCCACAATTAGAAGTTGTTTTAGAACAAACTTAATTTTATCGAGAAAGCTACACATCCACCTAACTTGTATCAGACAATCAATGTAAACTAATTCACTCATAATTATTAGAATCCTATGATTTGTATCCCGAATCTTAAGAAAAAAAATTCGTATCTATGCAACAAATATCATTTACAAATGAATCTTAGGATTCAAGTGTTAATCCTACGACTTGATACTCATTTCATCGAGTCTTACGAGTTACGATTCAAGTGATTCGGCTAAGCGAGAATAGCTACAACCAATAAATTAATATTAATAATCTTTTACCTTTTTCTTTCTTTATGCTTTCTTTCTTATAGCACTTTTATTTTTAAAAGGCTATTTAGTAGTTAACGAAACCTCCTAAGAATTTTTTGCGGCTTTGATAACAATCTAAAGATCAATAAAGAACATGCATTGAACTAAATCATTCGATTGGACGTATGGTTCTTGTCTTTATCTTCTTCTTTTTTTAATCTATTTTGGTGTTTTTCTTAATGAACACTTTCTTAACATTAAGAGATATCCTATTGTGTAAGATTGATAGATTTGAATTCTATTTTTATTTTTATATTTTGATTTAAAGATAATAAAAAAATACATATTGATAATTTAAACTTATTTAACTATTTACACATCATTTATTATATATATATATATATTCCATTATGTTCTTGACGTGATTGTATGATAGACTTACTTGTTATCATATTTATACTGCTATAAATGAAAAAATGGATGATTATGAATAATTACTTTTTCCTTTTTTTTTTAATTTTTAATTATTTTTTATTCTTATTAGAAAAAAAATCGTACGATTTGTGATTTGATTTGATTTATGGGTATGAACGATTTGCGATACCATTTCGATTTTGAAAACTATGAATTCACTAACCATAATGTTCAAACTTCAAAACGAATGATGCAAGTGATACTGTTCCCATTTAGACTAAATTTGATGGATGTGCTAAAGTCATACGTTAGCACTCACTGTCATCTCTGTTCGTCAATGCCAACCTCTCTACTTAACACCTAATAAGAAATTTTTTCCATCCACATAATTGAATTTCATCCACTGACTCTACTCTCACTTCTTTCTATCTGTTGGTGGGCCTACGGTAGGGGTTCATAAATTTGTGTCCATTGCATACAGGTGAATTAACTATTTATTTTATTTTTATAATTAGATTCAATTAGGACTCCCATCAAGGAAGTTGTTTGTGTAGTTTTATTGTTTTATTAGGGTCTGCCTTGAGTATTAGATAGTTGGAAAGGGATTGGGATGAGTTGCCATTTTTTAGAAAAATACTATAGACTTTCAGACCCTAACTATTTCCTTGGAGAGGTGGATGTTCTTGTGGCCAATTGTTGCTGCTTCCTGTTGCTGGGTTTTGTAGTAATGGCCAGGTTGACGTCGAGTGATGATGGTCTACCTGACGACGATGATTGTGGAGGCCCACCTGTTGCTCCTCTTTGCACTAGTAGTTGCTGTTGTTCTGAACCAGTTGGAGACACCATCATTGATGTTGAGATGGACTATAAGAAGGAAGAGTGAGAAGATGGAAGGGCATTTTTGGCATTCATATAAAATAAGGGAAAAAGTTGGTGGAAAATCCCTTAAAATGGCCAGCTGTCCTTGATTGAAAATTTAGTTGAAAATTTAGACCCCAATTTAAAATCTTTTAAAACTTGCGTCTTTTTTTGAAATAAGGCCAAAACTTAGATCTTTTTTTTGAAAATTTTCATTATATCAATACCCTCGCATCATTTGAAAAGTAGAATTGCCCGCCACAACTTGTTCTTGGATTCATACTTTCCAAATAATGCAAAAATATTATTATAAAAGTATCTTCAAAAACGAATTGTGGCTGGGCAACTCCACTTTGCACATTATGCAAGGTACCTTGTTAACACAAATTGTGGCTTTTACTTTCCAAATGATGCAAGGGTATTATTAACAAATTATTGTGACTGGGCATTTCTACTTTACAATTCAGTTCTCCCTTTCACACTGCATTCTTATAAAAATGTACACCTGTGGTTAGCTAGAGGAGCATTTGCACACTTATAGATTCTGTTCTTCCGTGCTAAGAGATTGAATCACCTGCACAATTATTGGTGACAGTTGATGCCAGTCCAGTCAATCTTGCGACTGTGGCGGCATCCTCGTTGTCGTCATCATCACACAAGGGGCTGGAGGTACGCGTCGATGAACTGAACTCAGATGCTTCTACGTCTTTGTCTTCTTCATCTTCATCATCCTCACAGGTCCAGGTACAGCTCCCAGAAGATATGAAATCACTATAATCTCAGAAACAGAGCATCGGTATGTCTTCCCTTTTACATTCTGCCGAGTCGCAGCAACGCAGCAGGTTTACAGTGGTAAGTTTTTCATTTCTAATAGGTCCTGAAACTGAAAATGAAAATAATATTTGTGTTTCACCCATGTTGCCTTTTGCCTTTAGGATATGGTGTTTGAGCCTTCGTAGATTCATCTTATCATCATTTTGAATATGGAAGTTGGGAATGTGATGTATGTTACAATAAGTAGACAGTTGTTTCCTTTCATTTCTCCTTTGATTGCATTGAGTGTATGATGTTATTCTATTGGAGTTACTCGATGACAATCTACGACCTGTACTATGGCTTCACTTTTGTAATGATAGTCTTAAGTAGTGATAAGAATCGATCAGGAGAATGACATAATTAATAATTGGGAAATGAGAACATGCTGATGTTGTTAAATACATTACCATAAAAAGATGACACATGCTCTGATGAAAGGATGTTTCTCACAAAGGCATGAATGGAATTTAAAAAACAAAAAACAAAGAAAAAAAAAACTTCTGAGACAAAGAAGATGTGTGTAAGATGCATCACTCTGTGCAAATCTGTATATTGAACATCCACTTGTTACATCAGTTAAACAAACATATAAAAATTTGCACAAAGAAACCCAAGATGGGAAAATGCATTATTGTTTTAACTTTGAAGACAGCTTGTGTAACTAATTAGTGATGGCATCTCATGTGTGCCTATTGATGCAAATCTCTAACTTCATTGTATATCTTGATTGTTTCACTCATACACATGAAAATTGGTAAACACTAGAATTGACCTATGATGCCAAGATACAGATATGGACACGGGCACTAGTACGGGGATCGGGGATATCACTCGTCACTTTTAAAAATCTAGGACACGGATACGGATACGAGTATCCTAATTTTTTCTTTAAATGACTTTTGAATCAATGAAATTATCATTGTTTTCGTCCCTTTCTAGCATTTTTTATGGTAAGAAGTAAAAATATTAAAAGAACTATATGAAATAAAGGACTTTATAAGTAGGATATATTAAATTTGTTCCGTAGAAGTATCGGTGCATTATCGGGTACCAATACAAGTGTCGTATCAGTCTGATACGGAAAGTATCCGAGCATCATAGTAATTGACAGTTCCCATGATTAACCACACGCAAACAGTACTTACCTGCAGTTCAGGAAAAAAAAGGGAAAATAAATCCATGGATGTCACCTTGAAAAACATTTTGATTAATTGTGACTCTTTGTCACATAACATACTACTTAGAATTACAAAAGTTAAGACAGTGCTCCATCAAACCTCTCTTGTTCGTCGGACAATTACTGTCAACTGCAAAACAAGAAATCACTTTATCAAAGGCTTAGAGATTGTTAATCCTTTTACGCAACCTTATTTTGAGGGTAATCTGATGGGATCTTGATGAAATCCTAAACCCGAAAGGATTTTATCCTGCTTTCTCTTAAATCCTTGTGGGGAGAGGAGGTAACAAGTCTGTAGAGAAAGAGGAAAGAAGATCCCTCTAAAGAATTATAAAAAGAAAGGGATCTATGACATTGATCCAAAAACATTCAAGTTTGTCCCATGTGTTTGATTGCTCTCCAAGCCTTTGACCCTTTGCATGAATTGATTCATGATAACCAATGTTGTCAGTCCTTTTGTTATTATCTCCAAATCTTGCATCAATAAGGTGACACTATTCTGCTCTTGTCCCACATTATTAGATATATCAAGGACAAATTTGGACAAGGCATGAATAGCTTCTGGCAACTGATCCATTCTCACCGTTGAGAAGCCTTCAGAGGCATTGTTCCCGTCCCTTGCTTTAGTACCACATTTGATTTAACACTAACTCCAAAAGGCCTTTTATCATGATACAGAAGATGAGGGACTGTGAGATTTCAGTAGTTCCTTCGGATGCAAACCGAGATCATTTTATATTGGTATTTTGTTACAACAAGCCTAACCATCTTCATGATAATCGTCCTACCAAGTCTTATCTCTTATCTATTACAACAACCGGACCATTATCTAACAAGACTTATTGGGCCTGAGGCCCTCTTGTTTGACCTGTTTGGCCCAAGTGCTCTCTACACTCCCCTTCAAATTGATGTGGAGTGGAACAGAGCATCAATTTGCTAGTCGGAAAATCATGACGTGACCTTGTCATAGCCTTTCTGAATAAGTCTACCAATTGATGTTCGGAAGCGATGTGGGGGAGAGATATAGTAAGAGACGAAATGCTGTATGATGAAATGGCAATCGAATACTTTGTGTTTGCTTCTTTCGTGAAACATAAGATTCAATACTATTCGAGTGTCGCTAATATTATCTGCATAATGAGTTGTAGCACCACATTGATGGATTCTCAATTCTGCAAGAAGGTTTTGGAGCAAAATAATCTTACTAGTAGCAGTTGACATGGATTTATATTCAGCTTCAGCAGATTATTTGGAGATTGTTGTTTGTTTCTTGCACTTCCATGAAACGAGAGATGTACTTAGGAACATAGACCATCCTGTAGTAGAGCCTTGTATCTGGCTAATTGGCCCATCTGAATTAGCATAGCCACTTATGACAAGTGGAGAGGAAGAGGAGTAAACCAATCCACAGTCAAGGGTGCAGAGAAGGTAGCAGAGAATGCGATATATAGTTGTTAAATGAGGCTGTGAGGTGCAGAAACAAATTGAATCACCACGTGAACTGCATGGGAAATGCCAAGATGAGTCATGGTTAAGTAAATGAGATTGCCCACTAGCTGGAGAAAGAGGATAGGATTTTCTCTACTAGGCTATCGCCATGCTTCCAATATTTGACATTAAGTTCGAAAGGAGTATCTACTGCATGAGAATCACAGATTCGTGCAAGTTCATGCAGGTCCTCCTCATATTTGCACTGGTACACTTGTAGCCCCATAGAGGAATGCTGAATTTCAAGCCTTAGAAAGTAGCTCTGTTGTCCGAAGTTCTTCATGTGAAAGGAGTGTGCAAGATGACTTTGAGAAATCGGATGCAAAGAGAATCGTCCCCGGTGATGATAATATCATCTCCATACACTAGTAACATCGCGATCCCATATAATCTAGTATGAGTTGACAAATAAAGAGAATTGTTACAGTAGTGTACCTCCCAAATGGTGTTGGGTCCCTTATATATGTAGAAAGTATATCCCCTAAAAGGGGGTGATTACAAAATTTATATTCTTATCTAATCTAATTTAAAAACAAATCTTTATCTCATCTGATTTTCATATTTAAATTGTGGTGGGCCCCAGTCCACACTAATGACACCCGCCCTCTCAAATTGATGGTGGTGAATCAATCAACAACAATTTGTTAGGAATTGATGCTTGACCCATGGCAGAGCTTTATTGAAGATATCAGAAGCCTGAGATCAATAGTAATATGAGGTAGTGTGATAATCATCTCACAGAAGACGTCTAGTTTCGAATATAGTGACAATCAAACCTCAATATGTTTTGCTCTTTCATGAAAGACTAGATTAGCTACAATTTGAATGGCACTAGTATTATTTGTATGTATAGAAGTAGCATCATGTTGAGGAAATCCAAGTTTGTCAAGTAACCTTTGTAACCAAACAATCTCAGAGCTAGCAGAGGACATATATTGGTACTCGGCTTCTGTGGAGGATTTTGAAACTTAAGGACCTGTTTGTTTGTATTAAATACATAGAAATTCATTCCACCAAACCATCAATAGTTAAAAAAGAAGAGTAAAGGTGAATATAGGAAAATGATCATCAAATAACTTCCCCTTCAATGGAAACAGAATCAAGTGAAGATGGGAGACGAATACCCAACCATCACCCAAGTAATTCAATATCTAAGAAAGCAAGGTCCCATCTACATCTCCATCTTATATCCTTCGGTGCTCACCTGTGATCATTCATTAATAATCATTGGTGGAGTTCAGTCCTCACCTCTTACCATTCATTAATAATCCTTGGTGCAGTTTATTTGAACATGAATTGCTATGTATTTATTTTCTATGTAATCTAATGCAAACAACAGGCCCCAACTTCTTTTTTTTTTTGACATTCCAAGAAATAAAGGATATGTACACAAAGAATGATGAGTGTTTGGGCATCCAGTCCAATCAGCATCACCATATGTAGCCAGAGTCAGTTGAATTGGTTGGAAAGAAAATCCCACGTTCAAATTTTCCAAGAAGATATCAAATGATTCTTTTGACCACAACCAGAAGAAGCTACATGGGCTGGGTCATGAACTTACTTACTCGTACTTACGTGCATGAGAAATGTTGGGCTTAGTGATTTTTAAGTATACGAGACTCTTAACAAGCTTTCGGTAGACTGTGGGTTTGAGGAGAGCATTGCCTTCATCTTTCTTGTACTTCACATCGAGTTCTAATGGGTATCAGCTGGTGTGGTATTCCACAACCAAGCTCGTGATATGAGGTCTTGTGTATACTTTTATTGATTGATGGAAAGTCCTCCTTTGATATTTTGTACCTCGAGTCCTAAAAACTAGGTGAGGGGTCCCAAATCTTTCATATGAATTGTTGATGTCAAAATTCGCATGAGTGCCAATTTGTGGGGAGAAAAGGGTGTGGGTGTGGGTGCAGGTACAGTGAGTATCAGGTGTTTGATGAATCGTAGGGCAAGTGGAAAGAAAATGGAGGTTTCATTTTTCACACTGGATCAGAGTATAATTCCTTTAACTATTTTTCATTACAAATGTGTTGGAATTCTAGGTTTTGAAATACTCAGCTCTCTTTCTGATACTTGTTCAATGTTTATTACTTCCCTTATCAGATCGATACCTTCTTCTGGATCATTGTATGAAAAGAAGATCAACATCCCTTTCAAACTCAATTTTTAACATGTTACCTTTTCTTTATCATTCTGTTAAATCCATCTTTTTTTCCGTTTTTTTTTTTTTTTTGCCATAATGTTATATCCATCATTTGATCACCATAAAATACACAAGGCTTGTTGATTTTGGGCTTCTCTATTTAATCTTGCTTTGAATGGATATATCTACAGATGAAAAGTACATTTCAGTATAGCTTGAGAATTTAGGGGAATGATTCTTGTAATGTTGTGGTTGCTATGATAGTTTATTTGCTGGTGCTTTGGCTGTTTTGGTGGTTTCTTTGTCAACCTGATTCAATTAGATTGAAGGTTTAAATTTTTATTTGTCCACCCATCATATGCTTTTGGAGGATTTGTATTGTGACTTTTTTCTGTACATATTGTAGATCTAATTTTACTCAAATAGACACAAGCTGGACATTGAAACATACCTATGCAAGTGATCATAATGTGTGGTATGTTGCGACCTTTTTCTCCTTTTCTCAATTTTGTTTTTATTTTTATTCTCCCCCTCCCTCTACTCATTGGTACTTGAATTTTCTTTTTCTTTTCCACCTTTAAAAAACTCAAGGGCTTGATGCATGTAGTCTTTAGTAGAGAGATGGAGCTATGTACTCTCTATCGTTTTGTAACCTTGTACCTGATCATGTTATATATTTCTAGTTTATATAAAATAGCAGATTTGATCAACTAGCGTATTCATATCCAGCTGCTCTAATTTCCGGCTATCAGCTTGGGAATATGAGCATCTGTGGCGTAGTAGGAGGAACTGCCTATATGGGAAAACTGATATCAGATAGACATCAACTTGATTTTATCCTCATGATCCAGACTTGAGTTCACGCCCCTTGGAAAGAAGAAGGAGAAAAGTCAAAATAACAGTGATGGAATTGAGGAACAGGTTCAGGTGAATTCCATCCTATAATGACTACATGCACATTTATGTTTATCATCATCATCAAAGCTTTGTCCCTGATAAGGATAAGGATTCCACGGCATCACAAGATAAGCAATCATCTCAGTGACAGCACTTCATAGAACTTTTCTTGTGATTGTTTGAGTTTCTATAGATTCAAATAAAGGATTGGAATTGAGTTTTCCAATCAAATTGGGCTCACTCTTTTGACTGCGTACCCCTAAGTTCATCCCGAGCTCTTCACACTTAGTTGTTCGTTCTCACATCTCATTTTCTATATGTTATGTCTTCACCCCGGGGGGGGGGGGGGGGGGGGGGGGGGGGGGGGGGGGGGTTACTTATGTCATTTCATAAAAATAGCTGAGATAGTTGCTGCACACCTAGACATTCCATTAAAATTGTTTTCCTAAAATTACTATTTTTCCCTCAGCCATTAACTGACTGTTAGTCAAGGGGATTACCAAAATTTGCCAACAAACTTGAGCGGCTGCAGTCTAATTCCTGATATTTGTGGGGTTGCATTAGAATACCAAGAAAAGGCCAGGGAATTCTACAAAGATACCCAAAAGTTTTATGATTTGTGTAAGCAAATATGAGACAATCAATAGAAGTACTTCATCCATCAACAAAGTTATATCAACACAAGTGAGTCTGAAGTACATGAAACACAAATCATCTTGAGTAACCCACCTATTTATCAAAGCATTATTATATCACTGAGAGCATGGTTCAAAATATCGGCTGATACCGATTCATATTAGCCGATGTGAACTGGCATCAGTCTTATTACGACGGATATTTTGCAAATATCGGTACCGAGATCGTGGAATACAAAATTTCGGATGTTCTCGGCCAATATCTTTAGAATATTTACCGACAGCCCACTTTTTGGTTAAAACCCTGTTTCTCCTTCTCTTCCATTTTCTCCTTTCCAAACAAAACCACCGTAAGATGAGAGGTAGCTTGGGCTCCCCCAATCACTTTTTCCACTAAAATTCAACCGAATCACGAGATTGACAGATTTCTTCGCGGCAAAACTAAATAACTGTCAACTTGATGATTGAGTATTAGTTTCTTGAGTGTAACACTAATATATCCTGGTGTTCCAAGATCTTGCTTTCTGTCTTTGTAACTAAAGCTATACTACTCAGATTCAGGCTCCAGGTTCAAGGGTCCTCCACCTGTGAGTCTGCATTATCCAAGTTCTTTATTGCTTTTACCTTTTCTGTTTTCTTGAAAATATGTTTAAAAATTAGCAAGGATTGTTGGATATTTTCTAAAACCTGATGGTTGTTTTATCTAAAGGGTTTTTTCTAAGTTCTAACCACTGACAATTATGCCTTTCCAAGAGGTGTGACTGTTTGCCCAATGTGTGCAACCCATGAGATGTGTTGCTTTGCACCTCTTTAAATACTGCCCATTTCCATACTCATATTAAGAGTAACTCAAATATTACTTTCCCTTACATGTGTTCTTCAAAAGAGTCTTCTTTTTCCTCTTCTTTTGTTATTTTTGGGCAAATCCCTATTCTGCCTCTTGAGTGCAATCGTAAGGCAGAGTGGACAATCTATCATGAGGCTAGATTTTCTATGCAAACCATATGCATTTGCGAAAATATTGCCTCTAGGAAAGCATTTGGTTTGATTAGCCTTGCCCATTTTTCTTGATTAATTTCCTTCTTATTTGCCCCCACTTCATTATCTTCCAAGTCCTATTTGCCTAGAATTATTTCTAGCAGATATGCTTGAGAGAAAGGGAGCTGTGGATTTGCGCAATCCACAGTGTTCTGGAGTAGTCCTACCGATTATGTTAGGCTACTTGCAACCTGTGTGCCAACAAGAAGGTCAATGAGGGAGGATGCATTGCAGTAGAACACGCACACTTATTTTGCCAAACTGTATCTCTCTATTTAAGCATAGCTTTCGTTACACTGACAGTCTCCATGCCCCTTCTTTCTTCTAACCTCTCCAAATCTCCCTTCTCCATCTCATCCTAGCCTGTGCTTTGCTCCATGCTTCAGCTGTCCCAAACAGGCTAAAGTGGATGTCAACAAATGGCTGGTGACCATTGTCTCCTTTATTCGCTCTTTCTTCCATATGTTCCTAGACACATTTTGACGCCAGATCCTGCAACTTTCCCAACTGCTTAGGATGCCATTGAAAGGTTGGTGACTGTATGCCAGTCCAGATTCTCTATTCTCTTCATCATAAGCCAACTTCAACTTGGAGGAGGTTGAGGTACGTGTAGAAGAAGTTAGTTCAGATGCTTTTGTGTTGAGTTAGTGCTCCCAACCACTTTATAATGGAGTCTCATGTACATATCAGCTATCAGCTAATCTCCACAAATACAATAAAGACAGACTAACTACTTGAATAAAAGAAAATATATGTTACTTGAGATGCTATCATATTATTGTGATACTCTAGAGATGGTACACTGAGGACTATATGTAATTAAGTATCTTCACGGAGGGTATGAAGATACCCCTCGCTGAAGATTCAGAATCCCTCTAATCTTAGAAACTTTTGGATTCACCTCAGTTATAGTAACGAAATTGTTCATCCTGCCATTTGAAGCACCTCCCTACATTCACTGGTGGGGAACAGTGACAGATTCCACCCAAATACAGTGGTGCCACAGGATTGAACTGGTACGTCCAGTCATTTCAAATAGATTCTCAAATTGGACAGATTTCAGTTTATGGAAGTCGCTTTGTCCGATATAGTCACTCCTGTGGCCCTCCCTGTAGAAGGGTGTTGGGTCGGCGAGCATCCGCCTAGAGAGAGAGGGCAGGAGAAATTCTAAGGATTGGGTATGCAGTGGTTCATAAGTCCCACGTCAGAAACATGTTAGTCTTGATCCCGAGTATGTGTCCATGACCTGGCTTTAAACTCCAGATGGGGTCTTTTAAAACCGCGCGGCAAGATTGGGTTGAATTGAAATCCCAAGAGCCAAAGCGGACAATATCATGTGGATAGCGGGCCTAGGTCATTACAATATACATTGAAACAAGTATAGAGTAGTTTCATTTCATTTCTGAGTAGTTTTATTTCCTTTCTCCTTTTGTTGCGTTTTAGTGTATGATGTTCTTCTATGAGTTGATGAATTATGTATTACTGCAAACTTTACTTTGACTGCTCTATTGTAGTGAGTCTTAGTAATGAACCAAAGGAATTGATCAGGAGAATGATATAGCTGATTATTGAGTGATGAGAAGATGCTGGTTTTGTTAAATACAAAACGACAATCAATTCTCCAAGGAAAGGATATATGTAAAATGCATTTCTCTATGCAAATCTGTGTATCTGATGAGCCATTTACTTCACAAGTTAAACTAACATATAAATTTGCGCAGAGAAACAAAGAAGGGAAAATGTATCATGGTTTGAACTTTGAAAGCAGCTTTGTGTACCTAATTTGTGATGTTATTTCATGTATACTTACTGATGCAAATCTCTAATTTGATCGTATAACTTGATGGTTTTCATTCGCAATCTTGAAAATTGGCTTAACACAAGGTTTTATTGTGTTCCTCCTTAACCACACCCATCCTGTACTTACCTGAATTTTAGAAAAGGGAAACAGTAAGGGATTTGAACACACAGCACGCTGACGTGTTCATTGATTTGACACAATCAGACTCTCTAGGGCCCAAATAAATCAAATCTAGAAATATCCAACAACTACCAATTGCAGTGAATGATAGAAACTCCAGAATTGAAAATAAGCAAGGAACAATGCATGTAAACACCAACTCACCTCAAAAGAGCCTTCTCAATCATCACACATGACACAATGGAGAGAGGATAAATTAAATCAGACAGTGCTTTTCCATTCAATATCAAAACTGACAACATGAACTATCTCCTGCAGTAGACTACTGCTACACATAAATAGGCAAAAGAAACTTCAAAACCCTAGATTTTCTTTCTATAATAGGTAGCTATCATAATTAAGAATCTTAATTGAAGTTTTTAATAAAAAAAAAATAAGAAATTGCTAAGAAAAATTAAAGGAAATGGCAATTTTTCCAGAATCTCTAACGTCTTGGAGAGAGAGAATGACTAGGGGCCCATGTGGCCCACCGGAACAAACCACACGATCTGGTGTTTAAACTTGCGTGCGACCCTTTTGGTGTCTGACTTGCTCTAGTTGATTGAGATCTGGCCCACCATCCACTAGCTCAAAGAATTCAGCAAACATGTTTGTGTTATGAACTTCAGAAAACAGGCACAAAACACTGCCCTGTTCTCTCTGATTCTTCAAAACATCCCCTGACATAGAGTTTTATTAAATAATTGAGTACTGTTTGAAGCCTAATGGATCCTTTGGCCTACCTACAAGGGTGTCTGGGCCCCGTAGGGTCGTTCACAAGCATCCAGTCATCAGTTTTCGTTATCCTCATCAATTTATAGAAATTGACCCGCATCACACTCCCGCATATGTTCCCACCAGCTGAGCTGCACAGTTTAGGGCCGTTTGGTAATTTTACATGTAAAATAAAGTGGGAATAAAGTATACGTAGTAAAGCATCAAATCAAGAAAAAATAAAATATAATCGGATTGTGATGATATTTTATTTTTAGTTGTTTGGTATAAATTTTTTTTTACTCTTTATATAGAAAAGTGGAGCTTTTATAAAAAATAAATAAATTGAGACTCTACTTAACTTTTACTAATCTAGGAAAGTGTCAAATGGGCTAGGGACATCCAACAGTTGCTGCTAATCACCAAAACAGAAAACACTTATATCATAAGCTTAAAATTGTTCAACTTGTTATGCCCCCTTCGTATTAACAGTTAGTATGATTTGATGGGATCTTGTTATAAACCCAAATCGAAATGCCTAGATTTCTGTTTCAGATGCCAGATGAAGAGGAGAAAACATGCCTAGAGGGGTCGTTTTTCTTTTAAGAATGGGAGAGGAAAATGGATTTTACTGCATATATAAATATTACATATGCAAATATTATCTATCGGAATTACATTATCATGTTTGTCAAAATCACTATTTTCGTCCGAGGAAATGAGTACAGCCAACTGTTTTAGATATGTTTGAGCTTAAATTTTGGACATGTTCCACACATTTCTGGAAGTCCATCAAGATATAAGATATAAAATTAAACATCTTGATACTTATCTTTAATATGAGAATATTGAACGCTTCAAATCATGAATTAGGGCCGGCGCACAAAATTGCAGGATATCATAAAATTCAAACTGAAGCCATCCACATTAGATTTCCCAATACTAAAGAGAAAGGATAGTTAATAAAACAAGTCAGCCCAAGTTTGATTGTTCATTAATATTGTTGTTTTTATTTATTGAATGATATTGAAGGGCTAGGATATTGTTTCAGCAACGAAATCTTTTCGGCTATTCCCAAACACACTAATAATGACCATAGATCACTGTAGACGTATAGGCCAACTTCGCTTGGATATTCAAGAGTGATTGCCATTCACAAGTGTATCAATGGAAATTAGCCAAGATGCCTTCATTTGGCCAATATATCAGCTGATTCGGTCGACGCACGCCTCCTTACCTGCAGCCCAGTATTTTATGATGGTTCGTATCTAGAGGAAACGTTCTCCTACAAGCTGACTGTGTACAAGCTACATGCAGTCCAATTCTTGGAGCTATTTGGATCAAAGTTTATCAATGGGACAAAAGCAGATGAAAAGGTATTGTCCGAGATAAGGCGGGTCTAAAAATTAGCCCAATGAGATTATCTTAGTCCTTTATTTATCAGCCTTAAATTTTAATGGCATCTTAACATTAATTTTTCTTGATATTCAATCAAAGGGTGAGTGAAGGCTCAATGAGTGTAAAAGTGGACTTAATATTATATCATAAGATGAAGAGAGTATTAAGGGGTTTCAATGATATAAGATGGATTCAAGTGGGCGTGCACTGCATGGGTGGCAGCTCGTAGGAGAATAATTTTCCCTAACCAGCATACCAAAGAGCACCAGAATTAATAGCTTATACAGTTTCACCACCCTCACCTCCTAGGTGAGATGGAGACCCAGATACGGATGATCATGATATGGATAAAGCCTTTTAACAATCTATAAACCATTTACCCAAAACAAAATCTATAAACCTATAATTTTGGGTGGTTTTCTACAGAAAAGCTTGGTGAAAGGACTTTTGGCACGTTTAGCACAAGAAATTCAAATGAAAACCCAAATCAAAGATCTAAATGCAGAAATATAGCAGCTATGCAATCATTACTCTCGGACCCTCAAGTTAATGGTTTTCTATATGCTTCATTTAAAACAAAAAAAAAAAAAAAGGAAACATTTCAATAAAGCGACCAATCTCATTGGGATGAATGTGAAAAAAAAGAAAGAAAGTAAATATGGTGTAATTGAGGCAGTGGATAGATCATAGGGGGCATGTATGTGAACTCCCTGATTCAGGCTTCTCGTGCGTGAAGGGATGCGAACTCCACCTTGAGGTCCAATTATTAAAAAACCTAAATCATTCAAAATAATCTCCATCTGCTCTTAGCATGGCCTCCTGAAATTTTACTCTAATAAGAGTTGGTCTCAAAAAATGATTTAAAAGAGTGGGTGACACACGCATGGGGATAAGATTTAAAAGCCTAGGTGACACACGCATAGTACCAATATTCTCTATTACAATTTTTCTCGTCGGTTTCCATAGGACTTTTATTATTAGTTGTTTTCTCATCCGCCGACACAAACGAGCGCGCCGCATTTATTTAATATCAAGACCGTTGAATCCAAAGCAATGGCCAAGATCTATTGAAGAAAAATTGGATCCAGACAGATGATTAGGAAGTAGTTTCCTTCCTCAACCGCCCACACAAGCGAGCAGACCGTTGGATCCAAAGCAGTGGCCAAGAAGCCACATTTTGGCAATAAAATCTAGAAAGTAAGGCGACCCATGGTAAGACCACCCAAGATTTGTTGAACATAGACCATTTGCTCACACTTCCTAGCTAGCTATTAAAATTATAAAAGAAGAAGAAAAAAAATTGCCAAGTGGAACACCTGATTGGATTTGGATGTTAAATTGCAGAGATGGACATAGCAGAGGAAATAGAAGCAGTTACCTTGCCCAATCTAAATCTGAACGGATATGAAGTCTTCTTCCCTGCCATTTTAGCTTACGTTCAGTTGGTGCAGCAAGATTTCAATTCATGCACAATCTCTCTCTATTTTACCATCTCCCTTGTCTCGTTCACTGCCTATATGCCTTTTCCTTCTTCTAAGCTCTACAAAATCTCCCTTTTCTTTCTCAACCTCGCGTGTGCTTCGCACCTTTTTTCGTTCATGCTCATCTGGCTGCCCTATCGCTCCTGCATTAACCCTTTATTTCATGTGCTTCCTCACCCATTTCAACTACAGATCCTTCAGTTTTACCAAGTCCTTGAAGATAAGGTCTTACAAAGGGCCTTCCAAGCCATCCAACGGTTCATGACCGTTGATGCCGGACCAGGTGCATCCGCGGCGTCATCATCACAAGCCAACTTCAGCTTGGAGGAGGGCAATGTACGCATTGAAGGTGAATTGGGATTATGAGGGAACTTAATGTATGATCTGAGATTAGTCCAGTTATTGTTCATGCCACTGATGTTGAGTCACTAAAAAAAACAAAAAGAAGTTGAGTCACAAGTTTAAATCTCAGTAAGATTAAGTTGTTCTAGCAATGCAATTGTTTGCTGTGTATACAAACTCATTAGTTGGGTCTAGGTCTATCAAAATTAACCGTGAAAAACGAACTGACCGTTTGGTCAGTTTATAGATTTTTTTTAAAACAAAACCGACCGAACGGTTTTTATAAGTTTTTTTTTTTTCAACGGTCGGTTTTTATAATTACGTAGAAACCGTTCGGTTAAAACCGAACCGACCGAACAAAGTCTTTTATCAAAACATCACTTGAGGCCATGATAGTTGAATAGTGTGGTTGGCTGGTACATGACGAAATAACAACATAAATTGTTAATTTGTAGAACTGAAAACAGACCGTGATTTGTGTACATACTTGTATGATTACATTGAGCACACCATTTTTTTATGTTTCTAAAGTGACATTATTGTTTCCTTGTGGATTGCTTGTAACTGTAGGAATTTGGATCATTCAAGCCAGCTCTCACAGAATCTTTGAGGCTAGCCTTGTATCCATCAGTAGTGCCCATCTCTACATTGTAAACTACTCATAAATCTTACTATCGACTTCAATTTGGGTGAAATTTCTCTCTCTTTCCCGAACACCCCCCAACCTAAAAAAAAAAAAAAAAAAACAATTAATCGAAGACCGACCAAAACCGACCGAACCGAAATGTCGGTTTCCAATGTCCAGTATATGTACTTTGGTCGGTTTCGGTTATCGCAAAATTGTAAAATCGAAAGTTTCGGCCCGGGTGTCATATGTCGTTAAACCGACCGAAAACCGACCGCTTACAGCCCTAGTTGGGTCCTTGTGGAGGGCGCTACCTACCTGTATATGGTGATAGAGGCTATGATCAACATCTAAACCACCTGATCAATGACTGATAAGTTTTTATCATCGAAATGAGTACATAGTCGATCATGTTAGATTATATGTCCTCAGTCTAGTGGATGATGTAAATAACTTTATTTGTTATCTTAATTGATACATAATTTCATGCTTTTATTCGTGAGATGAATGAAATTCTTTTACTAATGGTTCACATAATTGATACAAAATGGCATGGCTGCTCATGAGATGAATAAGAGTCCTTAATGAAGTATATTAAACGTGATCCATGTGTGCGGATGGGATTCGCATGCATGAGACATAGGTCACAACTCTTATACTTGAAGCGTTTCACAACTAATAATAAGACTGGACATCTCATCTAAAAATGATATAACACTACAATTACTATGAGATAGTATATGTTTGTCTCGAACATCAGAGTGGAAGACTCAGATTGTTGTACTAGTACATTGGATGTACTTAATGACCATGAGTGGCGCCTTATACAAAATATTATCTTTAATTAAGGAATGCTCTCATAATTTCCAAGCTATAGGCTCTCAATCCTGAGGGAGTATTGTAAGTCCGTGATTCTTACCCTAGAGGGGGGGTGAATAGGGTGAGCTACTAATTAGTGACCAATTATAACAAATTTTAAACTTCTTTAAAATAACTAGTCACATGTGATGATTATAGAATTAAATGCGAAAGCTTAAATAAACAATCACCACAAAGCAATCATCATAACATAATCATTTATAGTGGTTCGGCCTCAATGCCTACATCCACTACCGACTTGTGTTCCTACACCCCACCGGATTTCCACTATGTATGCTTTTCAATAGGCTAAGCATAACCTTTACATTATACTTTCCAAGGCTAAGCAATAACCTTTACACTATGCTTTTCAAGGCTAAGCAATAACCTTTACAACCATAGGGTTGGTTCTCTCTCTTAGTAGTGTCTAAAATAAACTTGATGGAGATACATTTTAGCTCAATACAATGCCTCTAAATAGGCGGATATAAAAGTGAAAATCTAATTCACACACACACACACACTATGAATGCAAAGATGAATGCACAATGTGTATATATGATGTCCTCAATCAATTTGAGAATCAAAGTTCATAAATGTATGCCAAAGGCCTTTAAAAGTTTTAGCTTATAAAAACATTTATGATTGATGAAAGAATGCTAATCACATGTTAAAAACAACTTATAAAAGATATACCTATTTATTCCAAACAAGTTGTGAAATTCAAAGAACAAAACATGTGATGCATAAGGATTTCAATCAAATTAAAAATGAAGCTCAATATATGTATGCAAAAAGCATTTTGAAAGTGTAAAACACAAAAATAGATTTGATTGAAATTAAGGGTCAAATCACATGTAATTAAAAATACAACTTGAAAATGATATACCAATCAATGCTTAAACAAGTTGTGAAACTTTAAAACAAAATACATGTGATTTGTGAAATTATTTGAATCCAAAACATAAGATAAATTTGAAAGAGATTTTCTTATGATGAAAAACAACAACCAAATATTCAACCAAGTATAGGAATCATATTACATATAATTTCAAAGATATTTCCAAAACATGATTTACTTATATATACCAATTTAAGTACTACTTGGTTTGAATCAAGGTGATGCATCGAAAATAATAAATCAATTCAAAACATATAAATGTTAAGACACAACAAATCATAGTTTAACATGCTAGAAAGATTTACCAAAAATAAAAGCAAAGCATGAAAAACATATGATTAGGAAAAACAAACTTACTTAGAGATTTAACTTCATTAATCCAATTAAGCTTTAACTTTCCTAATGACCCTTAGCCTTCCTTAGCTCATTCCCCTTGATATGGCCTCAAAGCACCTCAAAAATAGCCTCTTGAACCATAAAATTTGGCCTTGGAATGAACTTGCTTTTATAGAAAATTTGTCCCAATTGCTACCTGTCAGTTAACCGACATACAGGGTTCGGTTAACCGACACCCCAACGGTCACAAGCCAACGGTCATAATTTTTAAACTGTGCAGTTGTGGGTTAACCGACAGGTGACCGATAAGCTGACCAACAGGGCAAATTGGTTCAGAAAACAGCTCTCTGGAATTCTAACCGAAAGGCTTTCGGTCAGCTTCTGAACCATAGTCGGTTAGCCGACACCAGACCGACATGCTAACCAACAGAGTAGCTAAAATCCCAACTTTTGTACATTTCAAAGTTTTTTCAAGAGGTGATTTTTTGGGCCATTAAACCAAGCATGGAAACATGATTTAAATCAATCTAAGTGTTTTAAAGTCATGAGGCATAAAAAACCAAATATGATTTGAAACATTAAAACCAATGGCTAGCTTGATTTATATAAATTATTTTCAAATTTAAATGCATCCAAGTTTAAAACCAAAACATGCATGAACTATAAGATTTACAAAATTTTAAAGCAATACATGAGTAAATCAAGATTTCAAGGTATTTCAAAAACAATGCATGTGTGAAAATTCGAATGATGCTAAAATGATAATGCATCCATCAAATTGCAATATACAAAATCCCTAACAAGTAATAGACTCAAATTTATGCTACGCATTTACTTTAACTTACCAATAAATGAGGCCAATTGTAGGTCAACACCTCGGTATATTAGCTAAATGGGGTGGTAGAATTGTAGGAACATATATTCTCAAGATTGAATCTGTCCTCATTAAGAGAAATATCCCCTTGTGCTGATTAATGAGATTTATCATCGGTAAGTACACACCCATTCTGATTAAGAGAACTAGATCTATAGGACTATTTAAGTCCAAGAAGGGCTGGACATCCAGAGTATGTCTTGGACTTCCAATGTGCTCTTCTCCCACCCTCTGGTTTCTTTACTTGAGAGCTTTGAGGAATTCTTCTTAATTGCAATTTCACCATTTTCTTTGAAGAAAATTTATCCGATTTGGTCATAGTGTGGAAGACTGCGAGTTTGAGAGATCGTATTTGCGAAGAGTTTTGCAGAGATAAAGTTCAAAGTCTCGATTTGAGCACAACAGTGCTCCTCAGGTATAGATCTGCACTAGTTATATATGTAGATCTATTTAATTGTTATGTATGTTTACACATGTCTTCTTGACAAAGATCTAGGATCTTAATACATTAAGATTAGGGTTTGAGATCTTGGGATTGGTTCCATGGCCTTTTGGGTGTTTGATCCCTACGTTAAGCAGATCAAATTTTTTGAAATCCCGTCTGGAAGGCCCACCTACTTCCAACAGATCCAATTGTCCAATCCATTTGGATGGGTGTCAAACTTAGCATCGGTAACCATAAGGGGCCCTTGTTCTATGGTCTACTCGAATGAATCATAAGGTGGTCCACTAGGTGCGGTGCTCGGAGAAGATCTTCCCCGCTACTTTAAGGGCACATTTGTGTGCAAAATGTTTTTTTTTTTTTAAGGAAAGTAGAAACTGCCACATCAGCCAAATTTCTAGTAAATGGATATCATGAAAAGGTGTTTCCGTAGTTGCTGAAAATTTCTATTTGGTGTGAGAAAAAACTTTTTTGACGAAATGATGATTTTTATCTTTGGTGCAATACATTCCATATCAACTAGTAAGGGCCAATGTCTTTTGTTTGGTGCGACAATTTTCCACAATTTTAAAAAATCATTCAAATAAATCAATTTCTCACAACGGTGTTTCTTCACTGATAACTTCTTCTTTTTTCTCAAAATGAAGGAAATATATTAAGGAAGCAGATGTGCTAAGAACAGAGGGAAATGCTTGACTTTGACAAATTATAATTGGAGTCATTGAACTTTAGTGAAAATGAGAAACCTGAGTCACCAGCCTTTTGCACTCACAAATCAAACCACCAACAAAATACTTGTTACAACTTTTACATGAACTTTCAAACGGTACTTGAACTCGTGTTTATAGTAGAGGTTACCATTATTATATAAGAAGCTCGAAGAATTTTATTTAGAGATTGAGGTTCAATTCGATAATTGATTGCTTGATTTTTTATTTTACTTTTGATGCAATTTTGAGTTTATCTTCTCTCAAATAAGTAGGGGTGCTCATGGACAGGGTCTAGGCTTGTCAATCTGGCTCAGAGACAAGGGCGGCGGCCAGGCCCTCAAAAGGCCTTTAAAATGAGCGCTTTCATTTCAAAGGAAAAACCCTAAGGCCGAGCTTGGACGGTTTTTTCACAAGCCCTGAAATTAAAGGGCAGGGCCTAGACAATACTAGCCGGCCCTACCCTAACCATGGCCCTCTTAATTTTATTTATTTTATATTTAATATTTATACATGGGGGGCAGCTCTGCTAAGCTCAAGCTTAGGATAAAATAAGCTCAAGTATGTGGTGGGGCCCACTTGGGGACCCGCATGGGTATGGAGAGGGGGAGGGGATTTCAAGGACTCCCTGCGATCCTCCTCTCTACAAAAAAACCCACCCCAACCATGATTTCTATCATCTCCATATGGGTCCAAAAGTTTAATGGTCAATAGTCCATTCAGATCGATACATAGTCGATCCAACGGTCTAGTAAATTCGGATTTGATTGAAAGTTTGTGGACATGTGCAATTTAGGGAGGTCGTGTATTTGGTTCATTTGAATGGACCAAAGGTGAGCCCCACAAGCATGGGCTTACAAAATTTTCTCCTAAGCTCAAATCCGAATTTACTGGACCGTTGGATCGACTATGCATCGATCCAAATGGACTATTGACCATTTATATTTATATATATAAATATATACTAAAATACCCTTACAACAGTCACTTATCAACAATAAAATGGGGATCTGAATGCAATTTCATACCCACCTACCCATTTCAAAATCCCCTAAATATTCGTACACACATATTTGGTTCATTTCATCTATATTTAATTATTTAAGTAATGTATTGTACTTAATGAATAAGCAATTAGTGTTGCACGGTTGTTTCTAATCCTTTTCTTCTAGTTTTATTGCTTCCTTTTGAGCGTTTTATATTATTTTAATATATTTTTGTTAGTGCCGGGAGGGGGGGGGGGGGGGGGGGGGGGGGGGGCGTGGGGGGACTTTTTTCTCTATAGAGTTACTTGAATGCCAACCAATTCATTAAGGTATTTTGTATGTATATGGAACTTCAAGGATATGTAGTGATCCAAATATTATAATTATAAAATTATAACTCACTTTAAAAGTCTAACCTAATGGTCTTTTTTAAGTAAATTTATTTTTGTGGACTGAATCCAATAATTGCTTAATAGTTGAGTCGGTGTTAAATTGAAAATAATGTCAATTGATAAAGTTATGTAAATGTAAATAATTTGAAGTTTTCAAAGATAAGATTCACTAGAATGATCTCATACGTGAATTTTTTTGTGAAAGGTGTGAAATAGATGAGACCTTTTACCTGTTTTCCATCTTTGACAAAAGTGATAAAATCGTATGTTTAGAACCCAAGTCACTAAAGCATGTACGACTTTGTCCGATAAAAGAAAGTTTTTAGAGACAACTTATATTCTCAATGTCTTGATGGTTGCCTTCTCAATTGAGGTTGGATAAGAAATGCTCAGTCGACACTCCATTCTTGGTAATAGTATAAGAATATAAAAAAAATAATGACTTTCGTATTTTGAGGCCCTTAGCTCTACTAGTCTGCTCTGACTTGAACGTGAGGTACTCCTATCATTAAGAATACACTTTTTCTCTATAGAGTTACTTGGAATGCCAACAAATTCATTAAGGTAGTTTGCATGTATATGGAACTTCAAGGATATGTAGTGATCTAAATATTTATTAATTATAAAATTATAACTCACTTTAAAAGTCTAAACTAATGGGTATTTTTTAAGTAATTATTTTTGTGACTGAAATCCAATAATGCTTAATAGTTGAATCGGTGTTAAATTGAAAATAATGTCAAATTGATAAAAACTTATGTAAATGTAAATAGTTTGAAGTTTCAAAGATTGATTCAACTAGAATCTCATACGTGAATTTTTTTGTGAAAGGTGTGAAATAGATAAGACATTTTAACTGTTTTCCTTCTTTGACAAAAGTGATAAAATTCGTATGTTTAGAACCCAGGTCACTAAAGCATATACGACTTTGTCGATAAAAGAAAGTTTTTAGAGACAACTTATATTCTCAATGTCTTGATGGTGCCTTCTCAATTGAGGTTAGATAAGATAATGCTTCGGTCGACACTTCCATTCTTAGTAATAGTAAAGAATATAAAAATAATGACTTTCGTGTTTTGAGACCCTTAGCTTGCTCTGACCCGACCTTGGCCCTCGAGGGTAAGGTATGGCCTAGGTACTGCACTGTATACCCTTCAAGGAGCCCGCCCTACATATATTGAGGGAAGGGTTAGGTCCACCTAGGGCTTGACTTGGCCCGGCAACCCTACCAGGTCAGCCCAAGCCCGAATTGGGTCCAGCTCACTTTGGGCGGTTGCACCTAAAATATGAGCCCATTTAATACATGGACCGGACTTGGATTCAATGGTGGAGAGCATAAGCCCCGCCCGGCCTAAGCTAGACACTCAATTTAAATAAAAGAGATTTTTTCTATGGGAATGAGGACTTGAACACAGGCACTAATCACACACAAATAGATCACAACCAAGGATACCTAATCTATACAGATCAAAGAGTACCTATACCTTTAACAAGGATACTTAGGTAATGTTTGGATCGTCTTAAGTTTGGGTCTTAATGTCTTCTGTCTTAAGTGCTAAGACAAAAAAATAAATAAGATCGTTTGGTGCGCTATAACAACATGTCTTAAACGCTAAGACGACTTGTTATTTAAGACGAGATTATCTTAATTCTAGGAGCTCGAAAACCAGCTCCTGGAATTAAGACCCCAACATCTTAAGCGGTAAGACAGTTCAGAACTTTTAAAATTTCCGTAATAACCCTCACCAATATCAACGATTGCAGCCCTCGAATAATTATAATCAAAAATAAAAAATAATTATAAACAAAATTTAATTAACATATAATAAAAATAAATTTAATACAAAACTTATCATAATATAATACATATAACATTTAAAAAAATAAATGATTAAAAACATAATACTAACACTTATTAATTAACAAATTAAATAAGTAATATTATATCTATAAAAAAATAAAATGACATATAATAAAAATAATATAATATCAACGACTATTAATCGAAAAAAATCATAATATAATTTAATAAATATATAAAATAAATAATAATATATTAACACAACTACAACTATGTAACAATTAATAAATTAAGATATATATATAAATGAAATAAAATAAAAACAATTAAAAAATATATATATAATAAATAATATATAACAATAAAATTAAATATTATGATAAAAACAATCATAACACAACTATAAATAAAAAATAAAAACAAAACACAAAATAAACAAAAAATAACTAAATTAAATAAAAATAAATAATATGATAAAAATTTAAATAATAATAATTAATATAAAACATTAATAACATATTATTTATGAAAAATAATAATAATATAATAATATAAAACTAATAAAACTAATACAAATAAAAAATTAATACACATAATTATAAAAAATAAAAAAAAACATAAAATTACAATTAAGATAAAATAATAATCATATAAAAACATCAAAAAATAATATAATAAAATGAATTATAAAATATATAATTATATTAAAAATAATATTATAAACAATATATAATAAAATATTAAATTAATATAACTAAATAAAAAAACATAAAAAACAAATAATAATTATATTTTATAACAAAAATTATAGAGTGTACTGGGCATTGTCCGAGTTTAAAAAGAAACAAATTTGGATTGTCACTTATGTTTTTCAGGCTTGAAATAATTTTTTAAAAAATGACAGAAATTACCCTTAACTTAAGACATGGATAAGATGCATTATCAAACAGTCTTATTCAATTCAGATCTCATAACGTTCGGGTGTTGCCATGCCCAAACGATCTTATTACAGAACAACTAATCAAATCTTAAACTCGCAGCTCTAATAAGATCTTAAACTCGCAGATCTTTTTCAGACAAATAAGACTGTAAAAAAATAAGACGATCCAAACAGGCCCTTAATCAATAATCTTCTAAATCATCTCATTCCCACACGTTCCCTAAACTTATATTCTAATCCCTTTCTATGTTATCTAATAAATTGCAAGCTTTCCATTTAAACTAATTAGCATTTCGGAGTGAGAGTCTCTGCTGATTCGGACTCTGAATCCTTTTCCTTTTTTTTTCTATAAAATCTCTCTCTACAATCTTCTTTTGATTCAAGTAAAAATATGTTTCCATTGTAGGGGCCCTTGAAGGCATAAACCTTGGAAATTAATGGTTGGATCATGCATCTATTCTGCCTATGATGATAAAGATTTATTAAAAATATATTTAAAATAGATATACATATGGGACCCACTATTTTATTTAGACTTTGAAATTAGATATATTGTGGATGACATATGACACCCACCCATTTTGATCATTGTATTCCTTTTCTATGTTCCGAATGGAATTATACATGCGACCAGCTATATGAAACATTTGACGCATTTTTTTTAAATTTTAGATAAGGTTACACATAGGACTCACTGATTTGAAAATTTCTCTTGAGATGTATTTTAATATCTTGGATGGAAATATACATATGGGATCCACCTATATTTGAATTTGTCACTGGATATATTTTTGTTCTTTAATTTGGATGAGGTTAATTACATGGAGACCCACCCATTTAGAAATTTGTCATTGGTTAAACTTATGAAGGAACCCATTTTGTGAAAAGTTGTAGTGGAAAATCCTAGCCCTTTAGAGTTTGTGTCAAATGAAGAGGTCGAGTGGTGAGATGACTGTAAGGGATTGAAACAATCATAAGTTTTTCCCTTAACAAAATGAAATGGGGCCACCAAACGTTTTGTATAGCTTTTCATGTGCATTTGTGTGCAACAAGAGAAAGTCACAATAGAGGAGGACAATGGTTCTGATTTCTCACCAACTCCATTGTTTTGTTATTTGATGTACAATACATTTTTTCTTGCGAAAAAATTAGAAAAATGAATTGGTTTCCTCAATAAAATAAAATATGATTCTATGTGGGAAGGTACTAGGAGTACTGGATTGGATTTGGGGAAGAGAGAAAGAAGGAATAAAGAAGAAGATGAGGAGTTTATGTCTGCTCAGGGTCGACGGCAACCCTCATTGGTGATAGTGAGGGTCCGCCCTTAACATAAAAAGTAAAGATCATAGCGACCATTAAAAAAAAGATAAAAAAAATTATTTTTCTGAATAGATTTTTTGTTTTGGTACTACTTTGGCTAAAATTCCATATTTAGTTCACTCGTCACGGAAAGTGATTTTTTCTGATAAAATTCCCCAAAACAAATATATCAGTATCTTACTAGTGTCACGCTCTCGTTAAAGTAATCATAACACTGCTTGTCGGGAACTATGTCCAGATTAGGAAATAGTTGACGGCAATTGTACCCATCTTTTTAGCCTACTTGCAGTTTACCGAGACACTTCCGGATAATCCAGCAGACAAGCCATCTCATGAGCCCAACCACAACTCATACAAACAAGAAGAAGTCAAAGATACATCCACCATCCAATAAAGAGATAATCTCAACAATACCAAGCATTGAGGAGAAATAATCACATCTGAAATCTATCACATTGTAACAAACATACGTAAAAGTCTTATAAATAGTCAATGCTCTCTCAGTGAATATAAAAGCGAATACAATTCAACTTCTCTGTTTTTAAAATCTCTTTTATGGTATCAGAGCACTTTTGACTCACGTCCCTAATCATGTCTTCTTTAACTTCTTCAACTAATGTATCTTCCAACTCATCCTCTCCTACTTTTCCTTCCAATCATCAACCTTCTGTCAAATTATCCAAAGAAAATTATCTCTCTTGGAAAACTGCTATTCTGCCCTATCTTCGGGGTCATCGTTTTCTTGGCTACGTTGAAGGTCACATTACTGCACCAACCCAAGCCATTCCCACCTCCACCTCTGATCCTACACCTACACCAATTCCTGCCTATGATCAATGTCTTGAACAAGATCAAATCATTCTCAATATCCTCAACTCTGCTCTCTCTGAATCACTATTCCTCATGTTGTTGGTCTCGAAACATCTCGGTGATCTCTGGGTCACTCTTGACAATATGTTCTCAGCTGAATCTCAAGGCCCATATCATCCGCTCCATCGACAATTAACCTCACTCAAGAAAGGTGGTCTCTCAATTCAATATTACTTCCAAAAGGCCAAAACCTTGGCTGACAATCTCACTGCAATTGGGCAAAACTGTTGAAGCTTCTGATGTTGTTGCTTATATTCTTGCTGGCCTACCTCTGAGTATGACTCTCTTGTTGCTGCTGGTCACCCACTCGCATTGAAACTGTTACTCTTGATGCTCTTTATGGCTTCCTTTTTGAGTCATGAATTACGGCTTGAACAACAGAATGCAACCACAACATCATCAAGGTGGTGGTGGGTGGTGAAGGAAATGCAGCAGCAGCAGCTCGCTTTGATTCGCTAACAGCATCATCACTCTGTTTCAACCATTGCCCTCATTTCGCTCACATCCTCCAGTCCCCTTCCTCCTTCTAAAGGCCTTAAAATCTGCGTTTTTCATCTCATATTGGGAAGTGGTGTGCTCCTTTCTTCATCTGTCCCAAACATGCTGATGCTTCCACTGGCTTCCCTATTTCTCCTGCATCCTTCCTTCTTTCATCTTCTCCTCTCCCATTTCAACTCCAATCCTCCATTCTTCCAAATCCGTATGGGAAATCACTAAACCCTATGTTGGCTCTCTATTTGATATGCTCCCTGACAGGTTTCGACTCTGGATCCTGCAATCTTTCCAATCCGCCATCAGACAGTTGGTGACAGTTGATTCCAGTCAAGATGCTCAGCCATCCTCCCCATTCCCCCCTGTACAAACTAACATCAACTTGGAGATGGTGGAGCTCCTCCACAATGGTATTACAACAAATATTGCTTCTACCTTTTTGGCGCCATCATCTCACAAAAAGCCCAATTGAACTTGAAGGGGGTTCACGTCACACCCTTCAGAAGATATCAACCTCCTCTAAATCCTCAGAAACAGAGTTAACATTACTATGTCTAGATATACTTGTTGTTGTTCATACTGCCATTCCAAGCACCTCTGCTTGTCAAGTCACTACTGGAAGAACATGGTCAGTCAGTCATTCTGCGGCACAACCGATTTGTAACTGGTATGTACATGTCATTTCGGGTAGTTCATAGGTCCTTTAACAGAGACTTTATGTTCTACGGACCTTTCTTTCCCTTGCAGATTTGGAAGTTGGTTTATGTGACATTATATTAGAAAAAGTAGAGAGAGTTGTTTATGTAAGGAAATTACTTTTAGGTCTTTTACTTAGACCATAAGTCATTACCTTTCCATAAATTGTGGTCATTATAGGAATCCCGTTTTCATAGGATAAATGCTATCTTTACTCAAATACGATTTCATAAGGAGATATATTCCATAACAAACTCTACCTTGATGGATGGTTGAGATTAAAACTAATGGAATCCTAATTGGAAATTCGGTCCTCTCTTCACCTATAAAATAGAGTCTTTCCTCCATCACAAAGACTCACTCACGAAATTCAACACATTAAGGTTATAGGCAAGAAGAGAGAAATCGAAATTA